>OY978225.1:322350-542350 GCA_963854785.1 Vaccinium vitis-idaea | reverse complement strand
CTTGTTGTCCATTGTTTTATCATCCAGCCATTAACAAACGAGATAAGTGCATTGTTGCTCCTTGACTTAAACTCCACTACAAAAATAATAGTGACTTATCAGCAGTTGAGAGATCCACTTTTTTACATAGCCTATTTTGGCTATTAAGACCATCTCCTCAGTCTTTTTTGGATGCCATTGATAGAAAGATCAAAGATGGGAGCCGTGATTCTTTATCTTGACACCATACTAGTCCCTTTGAGCCTCTTCCTCGCAATAGGCTACCATGCCTTCTTATGGCACAGCTACAAGAACAAGCCCTTTCTAACTACCATAGGCATGCACATGCTGAGGAGAAGAACTTGGATCCAAGACATGAAACAGGCAAGGCCTTCTTTAACTTATTGCTTTCTAGCGCGCGGTAGGCATGTAGAATTTTAGTCTATCATAAATCGCCATGTAAATCTACATATGCACGAATTGGGTATGGAAACAAAAAAAAGAAAAAGAGAGAGAGAGAGAGAGAGTTTGTACCAAATTCTTATACAAAAGGACATCTATCTCAAATTAATGATCTAATAGCTAAGATTTTCCGAAGGAGTTGTAATTTTGATAAGATATATTGATCTTCCATCAATCCGAAAGACTAAAATAAGTCCTTTATCATATAGAGAGGTGATGGATTGACTTGGTTGAACCATTCATTTCAAAGCAACATACGTAATTTTAAAAATGTCAGAGCCGCATCATTCTAATTAAGTGGAATTTCTCCGCAATAGTTCAATGTTGTAAATCCTTTTCTCATATAATTTTGGAGATTTCTAATTGAAAGTTTGCTTGTTTAAGCTATAATTTCTATTACAGGGTGATGATAAAAAGGGTATGCTTGCAGTCCAAAGCTTGAGAAACACTTTAATGGCCTCCACACTTACAGCTACAATTTCAATCATCATAACCTTAGCATTGGCTGCACTAATCAACACCGCCTATAATGGAAGTCACCTCCTCAACAACAGAATTTTCGGCTCTCAGTCTGGTATGATCCTTATCCTGAAGTACGGCTCAGCAGCACTCTTCCTGCTGGTTAGCTTCTTGTGCAGCTCCATGGCCGTCGGATGCTTGATCGATGCCAACTTCTTGATCAACGCGATCTCAACAGATGATGATGATGATGACGATCATGAACAGATCTATTCTGCTGCTGCCTACACAGAGAGGATAATGGAGAGAGGGTTCTTGTTGGCCGTTATCGGTGAACGGGTGCTTTGCATCACGTTTGCTCTGCTTTTTTGGGCGCTTGGTCCTGTGCCGGTTGCTTTGTCCTCAGTGACATTGGTTTCGGGGCTTTATGTGCTTGATTTTGCTGGAAAACTCCCACTCATCTGTAAGCAAACCAAAATTTGAAATCAATATTGTATTTACTACTAGTACTTCGGTCGAGCTGTCTAACCCATTTTGGAATTTTTTTTTTTTTTAGTTTTTTTTTCCCAGACAATTCTTATGGAATACAGTATGTTCATACGGCACTTTGCTTGGGCCTTTAATTAGGCCATTTTGGAATATATATTTTTTAGTTTCTTTTTTTAACCGTTTTTTTAGTTCCACATGTGAAGTTTATTTATTTATTTGATAAGGCAAATCTTATTCTACTACTAATCTAGGGGAAGTGGGTGAGGTAGGTGGGATTTGAACCCTCACCTGGTACAAGGAGTATAGGATGCCCATCACTTGACACTTGACTGTCACTCCATTTGTCACATTTGAAGTGGAATAACACTCCCCCGATCAATTAAAAGAAAAGGAAAGTGGAGTAATATTATCATTGAGTGGAGATCCTGGCTCTACCACCGCGTATAACACAGGATTGTCTCAAACTCTCTCTATCAAAGACGAGTCTACTAAGAACTCGGAGTTTGTCCATTTTTTCGTAACACATGATGTTGATGCCAAATTACTTGCACCTCCACTGATTTTGGCAAGAACATTTTGTTTTCCGTAAAGATATATTAGAGAGCTTTGACACCCAACGCTACATCCCGAGATCGAGTTTTATTCCCCTCTCCCCATGTAATAGATTAGGAAAAAAAAAAAACTCCAAGTTGGCCTAATGGTCAATGCCTGTCGCTCACTCTCTATACCTGCACCCTCTGTTCCTCTTTGGTCTGATGAACAAACGGGGCATGTGTTTAAGAATGCATGGGCCGCTGGGCGTCAAAACTTGTTTGTGAAAGCTGACGATTTTCTGAAGGTTTTATTACGGGCCAATACAAAAAACAAATATTTATTACCACTAACTCCAATCATTCTTTTTAATTACCACTAACTCCATTAAGGCCAATCACTCTTTTTTGGGGCTTAGACACTTAAGGTGCACTTTTCTATTACAAGGTTTTTAGTGGTTTAGGCACTTTCATAGAGTACCTTAGCATGTTAGGCACTTTCATAGGGTACCCTAAGGTTTAGGTTTAGGCACTTTCATAGGGTACCCTAAAGTTTAGGGTACCCTAAATTTAGAATGTACATTTTAGAATTTAGACCGTACATTTTAGAATTTAGACTGTACATTTAGAATTTAGACCGTGCATTTAGAATTTAGAATTTAGACCGTACATTTAGAATTTAGATCGTACATTTAAAATTTAGACCATACATTTAAGAATTTAAAATTTATATTTTTATATTTATATGTATATGTATATATAACTAAAATTTTGCTCAATTTTATAAACCTCAAATATGCATATGACTAAATACATGCACACACCAAATATACATGAACGTTAACACAGTATATTCCAAAATATTAAAAGTCAATTATGAAAATAATCAATTGAAAGTTGGATATATTACCACTAGGGTTTAGGTTTAAGCACTTTCATAGGGTACCTAGGGTTTAGGTTTAGGGTGCACTTTCCTATTATAGGATTTTTAGTGGTTTAGGCACTTTCATAGGGAACCCTAGGATTTTAGGCACTTTCATAGGGTACCCAAGAATTTAGGTTTAGGGTGCACTTTTTTATTATAGGGTTTTTAGTGGTTTAGGCACTTTCATAGGGTACTCTAGGATTTTAAGCACTTTCATAAGGAACCCTAGGGTTTAGGCTTAGACACTTTTATAGGGTACCCTAGGGTTTAGGTGGGGTGGGTAGAGAGAGAGAGAGAGAGAGAGAGAGAGAGAGATGGCACATGGGGCTTGACTTTTCCACCGCTTTTGTCAGAAGAGTTTGGAGGGCGCGGTGCTTTTGGAAAAGCAGCTGGAGTTTGCCGTGGATCAACTCCAAAATGTGGAGCGGCCGGTAATTCCCTCCTATCTGAACCATTCTAGGCCCATTATCTTATCTTTTTCGCTTAGGGGAAAAGAGAACGCATGCATGGGCCGGCCATATTGAGAGTATGGGCTATACTAATAAATAACACAACACTCTTAAAAGAAACATTTGCTCTACTAGCGCGGGCACGTGCTCTGCGCGCTCTCGATATCCGTCACAACATATGACTGAAAAAAATCGATGAAAGGGTGTTGTAGGCTTTATGCGGTCAGGATCCACCATGTCTTAAGATACCTGCTGCTGGCGCGGGCCAAGCGTTGGGACGACTAACCGCCTCCGCCTGTCAGTATTGTATGGACAACATTGTGAAGCGCCTCATGACCACCTACCGTTAAGCATAGAGCTTTGCACTACCTTTATTAAATTTTGTGTGCGGATCAAATAGGGACACATGGTGTCTGACACCCAATCTGAGTCGTCCAAACACGTTTTGGACGGCCTAGATTTGATGGTGGCATTTTTGTAAATTTTTGGAGCTAATTTATCCCCTCAAATCTGGGCATCTAAAACATATTTGGATGACTTGAATAGCGTGCCGAACATCACGTGTCCCTACCCAATCCACACATAAAAATTTCTCGTGTCCCTCTCGTGAAAAGACATAAAGAACTGGCCAAAAAATAAAAATCCATAAATTAGCAAGACAAACAGATGTCCAAAAAAGCAAACAGGAGCGAGCCAATTAATTTCATATGCTTCCGATCAGGTCCAAGCAAGCCATCACAAGTTGTTCTTGCCAAAAACAGCACATTATTGTGGAGGAACACAGTTGAAGGAGTCCGACCCCGTAGACCAAATGCTTACAAAAAGGTGAAAAAACTTGCGCAAAAGAGATTATAAAATGTTACATTTTATACCTTTAAAGTAATAAAGTATACACGGTGCTTGGTTAAAATATTTAAAATCATCCGAATTGAATATGCTCTAGCTACGTGATCTCATTAAATCAAAAGTGTTAAATACTACAGTATTACGTACAGGTGAGTTTTATTATCAATCTAGCCAATATCAATGAAGAGAAATTGTACACCTGTACTTAATATAAAAAGGATAATGATACGGGTATAGAAAAAATGGACCGAAAATGTACCGATCGTGTTCGGGGACCCACTTTTGGGTCCCACACGAGTGATCCGAACCGTTCATTGTTCTTAAAACATTTTTCCGAGGGGGCCCACAAAATTTAAGCTCAATCGGACGGTTGAAAGTGCTCGAACCAAAGTCTCACCGTTTGAATAAAAAAAAATCGATTCAAACGGTGAGACTTTGGTTCGAATACTTCCAACCGTCCGATTGAGCTGAAATTTTGTGGGGCCCCTCGAAAAAATGTTTTAAGAACAATGAACGGTTTGGATCACTCGTGTGGGACCCAAAAGTTGGTCCCCAAACGCGATCGGTACATTTTTTGTGCCCCCCGTTCAGCACTGTCCATATAAAAAGCCTATAGTTGAACGACGATAAGTAGGGTCGCCTGCCCAATCAGCATCTAACTAAGCATGCAACTCAAGAGAATAATGTGTAGAATAATAAAGTCCACGAAACACATGGTGCCCTTGATATAACGAAGAATCCGGAGTACTGCAGCATAGTGAGTGGAACGAGGAAGACTCCCTCCGAGCCTTACTTTACTCTCCGGAGGCACCTCCCTTTAAGTCGGACATACTCGCTCTCTAGCAACCGTCGTGACGAGACGAAGGGATCAATGTTCCCAAAACCGGCGTTGGATTGAAGATGGGAAGAATTGTCACCTAGAAAGCGAATGTTCATGTTCTTTTTTAGCAAGTACTGTAGGACGATGGAGGCGATTCATGACTAGCGGTCACAGTCGTGCGTGACTCTATTTATACAAGGAAAAGAGTTATACAAACTACATATTCGCTTTTCCTATCTATTTCGGGAGCAGCCGACTGGTAGCTATTGCATGTAGTCGTAGGCGGACATCAACAAGTGGTCAACATTTAGCCCTCACTGAAAGATATGCTCCTTGTCTGCGATATGCCCTCGTTTCAAGGGGCCCTTATTTTTATGCTACTTAGATGCGATATTATTTCAAAATGATTTTTAAAACTAGCTTGCTCATTGGTTAACTCTCACTTCAACAGCCTAAATTAAGGTATATGCTGAAATCAAAACCATCACAAATATTAAAAAGACGCATACACAATCATGTACAAGGTCTGTTTTATTATCAATCGACCGATATCAGTACAATCAAATTGTACACCAATTAAAAACTTAAAATATATATTGTATACTCTCACTATTAATCCCGTTCAAGTGTCCCCTCATTGTATCATGTTTGCGACGGTATTTCAAAAAGGTTTCAAAACTACGTTTGCTCGATGATTGGTTCAACTTTCATTTCAACAACCTAAAAGGTAATATTGAAATC
The DNA here is from genome assembly GCA_963854785.1 of Vaccinium vitis-idaea. Classification (NCBI taxonomy): domain Eukaryota; kingdom Viridiplantae; phylum Streptophyta; class Magnoliopsida; order Ericales; family Ericaceae; genus Vaccinium; species Vaccinium vitis-idaea. The sequence continues at coordinate 536,650 of OY978225.1, read as the reverse complement.
AAAACCATCACATGATAGTGTTTAAAAAAAACACTCCAAATTGGCAAATCATATGTAACCTGTCTAAATTATTAGGCCTCGTTTGTTTGGCCGGAGATAAATGAATGAGATATGATATCCATGGGATATGGGTGAGATATGAAATTCTTGGAATATTGCTCAGGATATCAATGGATGGGAAAAATTCATATTCGGTGTTTGTGTTCGATGGAATATAGCCAGTGGAAAGCTTTTTTTGTACTAAAATAGGAAAATCTCATCCAAATCCCCCTCCCCCCAAAAAAAAAAAAAAATTAAATATAGTCGATGGGGAAAAATTCATATTCGGTGTTTGTGTTCGATGGGGAGAAAAACTTGGTAGGAATTTCATATCCCATGCAAAAAAAAGAGAACAAACATTAAAAAATGGAGCCTACTCCGACCAACCCCAAATCGCCCAAACAAACAAGGCCTTAAACCTAAACAACCCTGTGGGCCTCTGTGGTCTGAGTCTGAAAGCAATCCCTCCGGTTCATACCCAATTGTCAAGTGTGAACAGATGATGAATACGCAGAATGGTAAAGCTCTCGTGCCTATGACCTTGACTGCTCCACTGTCACCTTTGTTTTTAGCAAAGAAAGGAGGGCCCCACTTAACATCACAAATTAAGGGTTTGAAAAAGTTTTCTTGATAAGGTGAAATCCACATAGTCATTCTTTTTTGTATTTTCCAAAAAATATATTGATAGGAATGGATCATACAATCAGTTCCACAAATCTTGTGCAAAAAGATTTTGCCGTGTTACATACTTTAGCCTTTATGAAAAGGATATGGCTCCTCTCTAGTGATGGAGAGGGGCTTCCCATCTAATTTCTCTTTTTTTGGGGATCTTACTGAGCCTATATTAATGATCAGAATCGTACACTATGCGTAGATCTCATCAAAAACTTCAATCATATCAAAATTCGTGTTGATCGGATATCGGTTAATACATAATCCTAAAGCATTTATTTTGAAAAAAGTGAGAAAAAAGATTTTAATCTAGTTTTCCTAGTACATTTTTTTTTAAATTAATGTAATCTAATTAGTTATCAAACGGTATCCGATTTGCACAAATTTTTGCACGGTTGCAGTAGTCGACATAATTTGCATAATGTATGATTCCAATCATCAATGTAAACCAAGTATGAGCCTGAAAAAAGAAGAACTCAATCGGAAGCTCCTCTCGTATTAATGGAGAGGAGCTAGATGCTTCAGAAAAAGAAAGGAAGGAATGGATGAGGTGTGCGCTTTTCGTATTCTTTCGCTTTCAAATGTCACATCTATGAAATTGCTTCATAGTTTCCATGTAATTATCCTGCATATTCATCAGAATCTTTTGTGTTTCCACCGGAAAATTTCAAATAGAGCAAACACATATTTGACGAATTAGAGCATCCTTGTCAGGATTGCTATTTTGGCCAAATGAGTATTTTGTTGAGTCCAAGTAGAAAAAACACCCCAAAATCAGCCTCAACAAATATTTGGCTAATTTGCAAAATTTACAGTTTTGCTACAGTAACTCGGTATTGGGGTAAAGTTACTGTTCACGGGCTACCCAATAATTTAATAGTTTTTTTCCGGTTACTGTTGTTGCGTTAGACAGAGAAGTGGGGCGGGGGGGACACGTGGCGAAGCCTGGGTGGGGGAAGAAGTTAACGGCTGAAGGGGTGGGTGGGGGTGATAGACACGTGGGCTACTACTCCACTTTTTGTACCGAAATGTTATAAATGGCTGAGGGAGAGTTTTTTTTTTTTTTTAGATTTGAGGGGAATAGTTTAATATAGTAAAGTTAAAATAGAGAGTCTGATTTTGTGAGTTTTTGATAAAATGGCTTGCTAAATTGTAAAAGGTGTTTTTGAAGTTAAATTTGATGTTTTTTTTGCTGAGGCTGATGAGGATGCCCTTACATACTACTACTAATAGATTGGGTATCTTATGGTGTGTTTGGATGTCCTCACTCATGATAATGCATTCCATCAAAATGCATTTTTGTTTTCTCATGGAAGAGAACAAAAGACAATGTAGGGGAAGAGGACTTTTTTTTAATTCATTTTTTATTTTTCTCATTTTAGTTAACATATAAGACGACATACAGAAGTGTATTCCATAAGTAGTATATATTTATATTTATAATTAGTCTGAACATGGTATGCTTTCGTCATCATGAGCGACGGTGCGACGCCATGATGGACAAAATGTGCTATTTATTCTAGGCAATTTCCAACAAACTATTCTATTCTAGCACTCTTAAGATAGCATTTATCCTGGAAAGTTCCAAATTAAGGTTGTAATCCTAGTTCCATTATCCTGTCTTCCCCCATAAGTGGGTGCTACCTAGTTTGAATATTGTGTCCATTGTACTTATGATTATGCAAAAGATACTGTTGGTGATAAATGCAAAATATAAATTTTGTCCTTGATTTAACTTTTGCCAACCAAACAAGTTCATGTCTTTATGTAACGCAAGGGGACAAGCTTAACGGTTAAGAAATAGAAAACTTTAGAATGCCACAAGGAATTTTGAACCATACTACAGGTACAACGAGATTGTACAACATAAATGTACAATGTGAATCTCAACCGTTTATTTCAGCAATCTACGGTCTGGATTTTAAATACCCTTTGAACTATACTAAAGACTAGAGTATTTAATTCTTACTGGTCAAAGAGTATTTAAAATACAGACTGTCGAAAAACACTTTTGCACATCAAGAGATCGTTGCAAATCTCTGTTGTACAATGCTGTTGTACATGTAGCATTTTTGAGAAATTTTATAGTCGTAGTCATAAGGTAGCTTCCAATTAAGTATGCCGGACTAGAATTTGAATCTCGTACAATATCAGACTTATAGATAAATATAGTTTTGCTTTTAACAAATCCGATACTCGGGAAGTGCAATTCCGTTTTAATAGTCAATACTGGACGGGACTAGATTGTTTTTAAATTCATTATCTTAGATACTATTATATCCGTCTGTGTTTGTTAGTCCACTTTCACTATTTCACACACTTTAAAAATTGCATATCTTTCGCAACGAATTTGTAAATTTATTGATAACTCTCAATTACTTCTATTACAGAAATTTTTTAAAATCATGAAACTCGTTATAAATTGAAAAATATAAACAATTGAAAACATGACACGAATGCCAACAATAGACCAACAAACATAGACGGAGGGATTATATAGGTTAAATTTCTTGATGTGGGATAGTGATACTAATGGGATAAATTATTAATTACCTGACGTTAACCCCTCCAGAATAGGTTAGTAGTGGATAACACCTAGCTAAAACTGTTCGTACTTAAGGTTAATGTAATGACATGTTGACCTTGAGTCCAACTTTGAAAACCCTAGGCCTGTTTTTTTTTTTTTTAAGAAATAAATTTATTAATAATATGGAAAGGGTACAAGAAACCATCCTTATAAAGAGACGTTCAGAACAAAACACCGGACAATTAACATAAGCAAAGAGAACACCTACTCCCACATGATTAGCAGCCAAATTAATAAACGCATTCACGAGTAAATCTCCTCAAGTACCTGAAAAAAAACCATTAGAGAATCATGAGCAGAAAAAAGGATATATACTAGTGTAGCACACGTCGCTACGGTGTGCGAAACACAAGAGGATCGTTCCAACTATCCTTAATTGTATGCAGTTGTTTGTGCTTATGTTTTGCCTTGCGTATTTTTTAAAGACTTGAACATGTTGAGCATCGTCCAGATCCATGAGCCTTGATTTTCTCCCACAAGTCTTGCGTTTGCTTGGACTAACCATATAACGACCTCCTCTCTTAGCAATGCTATCCCGAGAAGCCACAATACGCGTAGACCTAAGATACCTCAACATTTGATTTTTTGAGTGAGCTGTCGGATGACCTCCATTCTCAAAATTCATCCAGGACGTACTTGGACTGATTCCTCACACTTGAACTCTCAATTTTGGTGCCAACAAACTTCACAATTATCTTGTTATATTTTTTTCACGTCAAATTGCAGTTGTGGCATGTGTTACGACTCACTGTAATTTGATTACGATATTTGCATTCAACCGCAAATTAACACCATAATTCTGTTCGCTCGTTGATCAACAACTCATTTTAAAAACTTAACATGTTGGAGAAAAGCAATAACGTATACTCCTACATTTGGTAAGATCTAAGTTCTAACAAAACTTGGCCCAAGATATGTTCGAGTAACGTTTCTCCAAAGGCTTTCGCAGAATTACGCTCTTTTTACTTTGAGTATGAGTTTATCATTTGATAAAATCACCCCAACTGCTAAGTTTAATACGAGAAAACAACTTTTTTGTCTAGCAAGATTAAAGTTGAGTTTTCCACTTGCAAAAAGTAAAATTAGCACCATCACCTCCTATGGGCGAAAAATACCAAGGCGATTTTAGTAAATTGTTTTAAAAAAAGGAGTATGTGAGATAAATTTATTTTTAGCAACTTAACTTTAGTTAAATAAGAAAAACAAATTGACTTTTGACAATTTTAAACTTTTACACACTTTTATTTATTTATTGAAAATTGCTTTTAGCAATTGGTGCGGGAAAGTAGACCATACGATTATCTTCCCACCTGCGAAAGGTCATATTCGTACAAGGAAAAAGGGTCCCACCAAGGTGGTCTTACATGGCCTCCTACATGGGTGTCCATTCATTAGCATCACATGAATTATTGATCAGATTCAATGGATTGGATTGGATTGGATTCAATGCACCACTTTTGTTGCTTGTGTATGTATCAAAATGATTCACGAACATCTTCACCCTTATTTTCCATTTACTTAAATGAGAGAGACTTCTATAAAAATTAACCGTTTTAAGTAATGCAAAGATAGGACTAAATCAAAAATCAAATTCCAAGAGAAGAAAACATATATACATATTACTCCACCACTACATAGACTTTTCTACATTAGGTTTAGAAATTAGAGAACAAAAAGGGTTAAAAAAAAAAAAAAACACTTGTAATGCCAACAGTGTAAAAAACACTAATTATGAAAATTAAATTCTTGCAAGACATCATCAAAGTCACCAACAGCCATCATATCCAAGTCAAAGCTATGACTATTATCATGAGTGCTAGCCGTACAAGAGTACACCCCGGAAGAAGAAATCACATCGCCGTGATCAGACTCTGACGACAGCACCGGCAGGGGCCCAGCTGAATCAAACGCCGTCAAATCCGATAACTGAAACAATTGATCACTGGTCGTTGATTGGTTGTGGTTAAAACCAGGCTTCATCGGCTCCTGTGTCTGAAAATATTCCTGTTTTACCAAAGGATAATTTGGGTAATTGGTTGAACCAAAGTTGAGGAAAACGGAATTAGAGCTGTCCCCAGGAATAGTGCAATCCAGGATTATCTGAGGAGGTTTGTGTAGATTACGACAAGTGTGATTTCCATGGTATGTGGTTTGGTACATTGGTGGGTCCTCCTCGGTTTTTTGAACCTGTTTGGTTGCTGGGCAACCTTGATCAAACTTGTGAGTGCACCTATAATAATTCCTACAAAACAAAAATTGGAATTAGCCGCCAGGCTTCGTAAATTTATATTCCAAAACCCAAAAATAATTGTTTGGTACACCAACCAAATTTACTTTCAAAACCTTTCCATAAATTCATAAAAGTAAATGTTTATCCCTTTTCAAAATTGTTAATATCACAGACAGACAGACAGCCTGTCTGTACTCTATATCAAAAAATTTATTCGTTAAATTTTCAACTTGTGATTAAAAAAATCGAATAATATTTCAAAAAAAAATTAGCATGTATGATTGAGAGCGCATAGAAAGAGGATCTGAATTATTTGGTGCAAGCAGACAGGCTGTCTATACTCTGTATCAAAAATTTTATTCGTTAAATTATCAACTTGGGAATAAAAAATTGAATAATATTTTAAAAAAAATTATAGCATGTATGATTGAGAGCGCATAGAAAGAGGATATTAATTTTTTGGTGCAAAGAATCTCTAGCTACCAAAAAAATGGTGGAAAGCAGAAAGAAATCAAACCTTGGATGTTTGGCATTGAGGATAGTTTTCTGTCCATACTTTCTCCATGCATGGCCATCGTCGATCAAATTGGGGGTGATTTTTGTCAATGTTTGAATAGTCTTTCTGCAATTTAAACCATTTAATTTGGTTAGGAATTCCGTACACAATCATTGTAAAGGGTGGATAAGAAACAGAAACTCATTTCAATCAAGGATTATTAAATTCCAAAAAGCGGATAAAGGAATAAAGCTCCATTTAAGATCCAGTTCTTCTTGTAATTCTTGGATCGAATCGGGACAGAATTGGCTTTGAGGGACAAAGTAAACGGTGGATAACAAGAAAAACAGTCCTTTTCACTCTTTAACAGACCAGAATACCCTCAACCTTGGGAAAAATCAAGAAACCATTTGTAATATCAACAGAAAGGGAAAAAAAAGAAAAAAAAAGAAAAAGATAAGCACCTTCTCTTGTAACATCCTCTCCGTTCTTTAAACGCGGACGTACTCTTGCTACTCTCCTCAGACTCATCGTATTTCCGGCCATTCGATGAAGGCGAATTCCCACCGGTATTTGCCTGAATTTTATCGAAAACCTCCTCAATTGGGCGCCAGTTCAATATCGATATAGATTCCGTAAATGAACCTAAGATTTTCGTGACAAGATCATCGACGGCAACCGATGATTTATCATTCCCCAAGGGCTTTTCGAGGATGAGTCTGAGCTGGTTTGCTGATTCGCGGCCTTGGATCAGCCCCTGAAGAACCTTGTTACGGTCACCGAACAAGTTCTCCGGCGAAGAGGAGTCCATATGTGTAGTGTGTGTGTGTTTTTTGATCGAGCTTTTCTGTGGTATCTAGCAGTAAACAAAGTGAAGAAAGAGGAGGCCTTTTAATGTAGGTAAAAATAAAGGACATATAATTTAATTGGCCAATTGCAAGGAAGTTTAGATGAGGCTTTCCAGGAAAATTCCTTCCCTAGTCGGGAAGACTTTCAAGCCCCACGCGCGTCATACCTCCTTTCAGCTAATCCTTTTATTTTCTTTTTTACCTCTTCTGGGTACCTTTGTTGTCGAGATCAATTTTTTTTTCTAAAAATTGTTCCGATTAGTTTTTTTTTCCCCCTGACTTTTTGGCGTGGTCTTTTTTGTTATTTTTTCTTAGTTTTAATTAACTTTGAGTCAAATTTTTACATCACATAATTTGTCTTAATGTGAAGAACTGAAGAAATATAAAACTAGTATTAATCGAAGTAAAAAATATTAATAGGCGACAAAAAAGTCCACATAAATAATAATTGGCAAGGGTGAGTGAGCTTAAGTGCTCTTCCCTTCCGTACACGATCCAACAAGTTTTGAGTCCTCCCAACTGTTGGACTAGTGTAAAAGTCCCTTTGTCCATTTAATACTTAGGTGGTCCTATGGTAACAATCTGTCCTTTCGGACAATAGTCATGGCTCGAACTGAACATTCCACAGCAGGTCGGGAGCCCCAATGGTCACGTGTAAGGGGAGTTGCTATGTTGGTTGCCCCCTCCCACCTTTTTAGCAATTAAAAAAAGTCTTTCTTCGTCTTTTTAATTGTTTTATATGGATTTTTTGAACTTTGGTATAAACTTTTACAATTTCCCGATTTTCCTTATCAAAACGGATGATGTGATATAAAATTGTGACCCCAATCTAATAAATATTAGTTTAGAAAAATTAACCAAAAAATCGTGTAAGGCATGGTTCTCCAATGGATTTTATGAGATAAAATGGGAAATCTCATTTTAAGTTGGTGTTTTATAGAGGGGTGATAAAATCACGTTGTTTTCCCAAAAGATAAAATCTAGTTGTGATAAAATCTCCAATAATGCCATTTTTACCAATTTACCCTCTTTTTTGTTTCATCTACAAGTTGTCCTATTTTATGTAAAGGTTAAAATGGTAATTTTACATGCCATTTGTGGGTGGGCCACACGGAGACCACAATGGGTTAAAAAAAAAAAGGTGATAAAATCATTCATTCATTTTATACATTAGTAGAGGATGGAGATAAAATCTGAGATTTTATCACCCTAAAATTCATTCAAGAACCAAGCCTAAAATATATAAGGAAAAAAATAGGCCAACAAGAGGTCCTTATTCACAAAATGCTCTTTGATCAATTACTGCACTACTAGAGTTGTTTTTAAATATAGGAGTACTACTCCAACAACTGTCTGTCATTACGGGCCCGGATCCATTTCAATAATAAAAAATGATAGGTACATACCCATCTCAACCACTCCCTACCACATCCTCTCTCACATGTGGAGTGGGACCCACTCAATGGGTCTCAGTCGGTTGAGAGGGTGTGTACCTATCACTATTGTTTCAATAATACTCCAGTATTTGCTTCTAGAGATGAGTGAGTGATGTACACGGGTTACAGTGGAGCGTCAGATGCGAGGGGTCCAATATCGCTCGTGACGTGGTGACAATCTCGTCATGTGGCAATGAGTCTTGGCGTCACCAGGGGTTCCGCAGCCGACCTTTCGTTATGATGACTGGAATTTATGCCCCCTAAGGCCTCAACTAATTCCACTTTACCACCCAAATACTCAACACTTAACCCCCTTTAACTACATGAAATAAAAATACATTTAGGCTGAGTTTGTCATTTGATAAAATCAAATCAAATGACAAATTCAGCCTTAATACTCTAAACGAAAATTGTTACGCCCTACGTCCAGAAATTTTGGTTCATCTTTCTTTTTTGGGATATCGTGTATTACTTGCCCACTTTAACTAGTCAAGGACAATAATTGAGACATTTTAATATTTTGCCATTTCTCCTTTCTCCAAATTTCAAAAGTGGAGGGAAAATTTATTTATATTTTTGTTAACCTCATTATGTGTTGCTCACCTGACTTTTCGGATCCAAAATTATAACAGTGTGTGTGGATGGAAGGGAGATAATAGTTTAAGGGTGTTTACTCTAATTAATTTCTCCAAATAAAAAATGCAAGTTGAGTCAGTGGGGCACATTTCCGTAGAACTAGAACTTGGCAAGATGACTATAACGGTACCGTTTTGGAGTGATCAAATGAAGAGCTGACACATACTTTAATTAAGAACGCACAAGTTGGATAAGTGAATAAAATAATTGTCGTTAAAATATCCAAAACCCCCCTTAGTACGGCAATACATGCACCTGACCTGACGCCTCTCCTCTTCAAGACCATTCAACACGGTGCAAAAAGTTTTCAATTTTACTATTTCTTTAATGAAAAAAAAATCCATGCTAAGATCTTTTATGGAGTACTGATCTAGAATATAGACCCCCACACCACACACTGATCTAGAATTTCGAAAATATACAAACATCTTTTGATCGAAGTGGTTATGAAAGTTGCTGTTAAAAAAATAAGATTAATCTACTAATTAAAACTCTGTCAGATGGGTGCAGATCGACGGACCCAGCTTTAAACTGATCGATTACTTGTAGCAATAAACAAATTAATTCACGCAACCTTTAGATATTGTTTAACAATCAAGCATAATTTGATTTGATAATTTTCAAACAATCCATCTAACAAGCGACTCTCAAGGATAATGTGTATATAATTAATTACAAACTCGTTCGGATATAACTATATTTTTCTTAAATATTTATACACTTCTACTTCTTATCCTCCACCCTTTGAGCTGAGGTTAGCATAACATTTTTCTTTTAATGGATTAGTTTAGTAACAATAAATGATGAGCTTATTATTGATTGTCTTCTCATTAGTGCTAATCATTTCAAAGTGAACTGGTGACATTTAACACATCATTACAAAATTTCTGTTAATTTCCTGTATTACCATTGTAGTTACATTAATTATCCCCTTCATATGTTTTTTAAGGACAGAAGCGGTGCTTTATATCATACTATTGTTTACGTATAAAATTAACACATCCAATAATTAATTGACACGTAATTAAGAATGCTAAATGTTGGCGGCTTAACGTTAATTAAAAAGCACTGGATTAATGGGTTATAAATGGGTCAATACGATGTCTGTATCAAAAAAATAAATGGGTCAATACGATGTCGTATTGATATTTGATTTGAAAGACAGTTATTGGCAGTTATTAGCCAACGAATAAATGAAAGAATTGGATTCGAAGCCACGTTGTTAACTGCTAAAGGCATGAATTACACGTGTAAACGTATAAAACAAAGTAGTTGACAATTGAGACACGTAGAACAAGTCGTGCAAAGTAGTTATTCCTTAAAACCAATCATATGATTTGTTTAAGTAACCGTGCAGATTTAAATTTAAACTTCTGGAGGAAGATTAAGGCAATTTGAAGTCAGATGTGATAAGCCCCCAATATTGTAGATATCCGGGCTTATCTAGCTCTTTTTGTTCACACAAACACGCATTTTAACGCCTTATACGATTGATGTTGCGCGAAGTCTATTTTTGAAAGTTTCAGGTAAAACCGCGGCATAAGGCGCATTTGAAGCGCTTTGGGACACATCCCAAGAATCCAAGAGCCAAGGAGTGAAGATTTGGCTAAGGATCAAGAAGACCAAAGATCACAAGATCAAGCCGGAAGACTAATGGCCTGTCCAAGGCTTACAAAGACTCCCGGTGAAATCCGAGAGTGAACAAGCACTCACAAGACCAAGTGCTCCCCTTCCCGAAGCTCGCACGATGTTCGGAAGTGTTTTGGAAGATGCCCGGTAGCACACAAGGCCAATGGATGGTGAAGAAAGAAGAGGCAAACTCAAACGCCTTAGTATTGATATAGGTATTGATACCAGTATTGATAGGTATCAATACCTCTGAAGAACAAAGCTGGACAGAACCTTGGGTATCGATACCCCCAAACTTGGTATCGATACCCAAGCATTACGGGTAGCATTTTGTAGCTAGGTATCGATACCCCCAAACTTGGTATCGATACCCAGCAGTCCGGGGAGCTAATGTAGCCCACTTGTTGGACTTTCCACTTATGGAAACTTGCACCTTTAGTGCTTTTAGGATATTTTTGTGAGAGAGAAAGGGTATTTGTATTTATCTATCTCCCTCCCTCTTTCTCTCTCTTATCTACTACACTTTCTACTAACCTTTCATTTTTAGTCTACTTTAGTTTTAGTTGCTCCTCCCTCTCTCCTCCATGGGAGAGGATTTCGAAGCTTTATCTCTCTAGAAAATTCACGTAAGTTTCGTGTTTCGTTTAATTTCTCGTGTTTTAATGTTGTAGCTACTACTTAGTTCTTCATATATATCAAGTTTATTTTCGTAAAATCATGTTCTTCATTTCTTTTACGTTTCAAGTTATGTCTTTCATTCCTATGTTTGAGTAGTCTAAATAGGCTCGGTCATGGGGTGATTAACACTCCATGACTTAGGTTTAATTCGTTCTTCTCGCCAAATTGCAAACACTTCTTGTTTAATAAAGTCACGGGTTCATCTTTATGTATCAAAATTTGGGTTTGTTAATCTCTTTGATCTCTCGTGGCCGAGGGTTAATTCACCTAGGTACGTGTGATGCTTTGGGCGATGTCAATCTAAAAGTTTGTCTAATTGGCTCAAGAACCTTAAACTTTATCGAACAACATTTCTAGTTCAAAGAGTTAGGATCGATTTTATATACCAAAGTCTAGGTTTGTTAATCTTTTTAATCTCTCGTAGTTAAGGGTTGATTCTCCTTTTCACATGTGATGCTTGGAGCAATGTCAACCTAGATGTTTGCCAAATGGTTACAAGAATCCTAATCTCAACAAGAGGAACGAATTAGCCTAAGTTATGGTTGTTAAAATCCCCTAGACTTTGCCTTAGTTTAATTTGCCGTTTTTAATCTTACGAGTCGTTCTCAAAGTTAAGAGAATTCCACCAAACAAATCACAAACTAAGTTTGCCGCTTCAAGGCCGCAAACCTACACTTGCAAGACAACTCTCATGCTGGGTGCGTTCGGTCTCTGTGAATTCGACCCGGTCTTACCGGTTATTATGCTACCGCCGACCTAGCCCTACGCTTGGGGCGACACCATCTACGATACAATCTAAGGTCGCAAGCAAGATGATTGTGAAAGGAAAAAACTGCTCGTTTGAAATACAATGATGGAGTTCAAAACAAGCCAAGTTCAAATACTTTGAGCGGAAAGTTTAAACTGCAAGCAAGACTTATAAATAGAAGAAGTTAAAGAGTAAAGAGACCCCGGACAAATCTTCGACAAACAACATACAAAAATGATGCTTGGTTTGTTCATTGGCAAGTAGAATTGTAGTTTTAGAGATTCGACTCAGTTCGAAGTAGATTAGAAAGTAGATTAGGAAATAGTTTAGGAAGTAGATGTTAGTTGTTCTTGTAACAATCAAGTGTTCGAAGTTCTTGTTGTCTTTCTATTTGAAGTTGAAGACGATTTCGAAGTAAGTCTACTTTTGATTTGTCAATCAAAGTATCTTGTTTATTCATTGTTCTTTAATTTCTTAAGTAAATTGGTTTGTATTTTTTCACTTAATTTGAAGGAAAAATCCTTTTAATTGAGGTAATTGAACCATTAAAACACAATCGCCTGATTAGATTTGGTTTTCCAAAGTTAATCTGAGGGAGAAGATTTGAATACTCTCTCTGACACGCTCACACACAATTATTTTCCATTGCAAAGAAGTAAAAGAACCAAACAATTATTAGTAGAAAATAGAAGTGATCATAGTTTTACGTTGTTAATTCCTGTTCTCCCTAACTTCATTTTAGTATTTTTGTATTCAAACAGTTGGGAAAATACCCTCCATTTCAAAAAAAATTAAGTAGGTGAGATCACAATGAAATAAAATTTGATATCTACAGCAAACACGGGTAATTTTGTTTTGTAATTTTTCAAATTCATAGGCTTGTACTTTTACAACTTCCAACGGAAAAATGATAATGCCAAAACTCCAATGCACAAGCCTTTTGTGTATTGGAGTTTTGACACTAACAAAAACGATTTTGACATTATTATTTACTATATTTATCAATCGGAAATTGTAGAAGAGGCGGTTCTCTATTACCATGTAGAGTCCATGGTGACTTTTGTCATCGGGAAAATTATTGACTTCGTTTGATGGAATATTTTTTATTTCCAATGTCATTATTAAAAGTTTCTATTGAGCATGAGAGAAAAAACATACAACTAGTATGTAACTTAACTATTGCTCCAGGGCACACCATTGATCAGCATTTACCATTTTTAAATAACAAGAGCGCTCGAGCAAGATACTTTAGGGTCCTTACAAAAAAAGATTCTTTAGGGTATACCTACAAAGTATACTAGACAACTTGTATTAAAATATAGGAGAAAATTTTGGGTGCTTGTAGGGTATATACACGTGGTGCCCTACACCACATCCGAGCCGTCCATTCACGTTTTCGACGGCTCGGATCTGCGGGGTATAAAATTGGTCCCAAAATTTACAAAAATGCCACTGGGGTATAAAATTGGTCCCAAAATTTACAAAAATGCCACTGCAGATCCGAGCCGTCGAAAACGTGAATGACGGCTCGGATGTGGTGTAGGGCACCACGTGTATATACCCTACAAGCACCCAAAATTTTCTCAAAATATAGGGCCACATGATGATTCCCTTGTCTCAAGCTAAGGGTCCGCCTGATTTGATTCCTGGTGCTAGGCTTTATTAATGGGGCCTCAGTACCCCAATTTCAAAGAAAAGAAAAAAATTGTATCGTGATCTGCACTCCAAGATGTTGGGGTAACTTTTCTTCCAAAGGCTCTGCCAATTTAACCTCCTTTACTTCCACTATTTGGTTTTGAATCAAAAAAACAACTTTTTTGTCTACCAAGTTTTAGCCATGTTTTCGGTTTTTTTTTTTCTTTTATAAAGAATTATCTTACAAATAATAATAAAAAATGAACGAGTGTTTTCGATCCCACTTGCTTAAACCCCCCCCCCCCCCCCCCCCCCCCCAAAAAAAAAAAAAAAAGCTCCACTAACTCCAAGGTGGTCCAAAATCCATCCTTTATTACTGGAGTAATTTAATCACAAGAGTTATTGATCAAATGATTCAGATTCAATGGATTAAGGAATAGGAGCACGATGTTCACACTCTAAAATTTGATTAATAATTGGACCACCACCTGTTGTGTTAGAGGATGAAATTACCTAAAAACCCCTCAGAGAGAGAGGTGATTTCAACAAAACGTGAAAGTTTTCGCAGCTTCCTCCACTAAAAAGAAAGTGCATCCACCAAATAAAGAATTGAGAAAATCACTTCTTCTCGATCGAATATTATCAGTTCTTAGTACGTTTGCGATAAAATGGGTGCAATACGATAACCTTCAAAAATTTCCTACTGATAATATTCGATCCTAGGTATATTCTACTCTATCGTGGAAAGTTGGAAAGTTTCATTGTTCAAATCCTAGGTATATTAGTTGTGTCTGCGCTAAAAAGCTGGAAATTAGGTTTTATAGTATTCAAATCTAAAATTTAATCTGAAAATTTTAACTTTCTTTGCCTAATTTCTCTTAAATTAGATTTTAGACCTTTTTTTTCAACGATTTAGAATTCATAGAATACCAAAGGAGTTGCTCTTATATTTATATATTTACATTTATTTATTTTGTAAACAAGCCCTTTTAGCGCCGAGCTTTTTCCCACCTGCTTAATCATGATATGCATAGAATATTATGGGTCCGACTAAGTTGGTCCTTTACCACTGAATCTCATTTGGTGATCACCTCTCAATTAGATCATATTCAATGGATTGGATTATATATATTCATTAGAATCTCATTTGACGTTTGCAGTACTCTCGGATTTTATAATTGAACTTTATTGGTTTTTCGTTTAAAGGGATGAGATTGTAATATTTTTTAAAAACAAAACTCTGAGAAATAGTGTAATATTCAACAAACATGAACTCTTATATATGTCACGAACACGGTGGGCAACACATCTAGGTCATCAAAGTTATAAAGACTAATCATCATGTGTGCTAGACATACACAAGTACACTCCGGAAGAATATATTATATCGTAAAGGTCTGCGGACCCCGACAAAAATGCCAGCATGAAGTCAGGGACGAAGTCAGGATTTTAGGTTAGCAGAATAAAAAATTAAATTTATATATAAGTTATTTTTTCTATTTGCTCATGCAAAAAAATAAGAGCAACTAAATTAAGAGATCTAGTAACTATAACGTAGATATGTAGTGATACGTATATTATTGATTTATAATTTGTCCCAATGACTGATTATATATTTAAAATAATGTACGATAGCCTTATTTATAATACTATCAACTCTTTGAAACAAGAAGAAAAAAAACTTGAGATTTCTATGCATTTCAAGTAAGTTGGGGCAATTTTCAAAAGTAAGTTGGGGTAATTTATGAAATTTTTAAAGAATTAAAATTACAAATTTAACTCCAAATTATCAAAAAGCCTTGTAAGCCAGTGGGCATGGGCCCAGATAAACCAAATAGGCAAATAGTAAAATGTAGAATCTATCAAATTTCTATAGTTAGAGTTATGACTTCATGTGATTTGGTTACTATTATGATTCTGACACTTTGTTTTCTACCACAAACTCATACTGTTTGTTTTCAATCGTTGGAGAAAGACAGTTGTTTTAGTCTTTTCTAAAAAAGTAATACTGCTAATAAAAGAAATCTAGGATCTAAATTAATTTAGGTCCAACCGGATATGGTAAGTTCGTAACTTGGCCTGGACTCCACCGAAGATGATCGGGTAACTTTTATCCAAATAAGGCTCTGACAAATTAACCTCTTTTATTTACTTCCTCAATTATTGGTTATGAAAAGAAAAAAACAACCTTTTTGGTTTGTCTAACAAGTTTTAGCCATGTTTTTAGTGTGCCTCTTAATTAATTTATACTCCTAAATAAATTATCTAACCGAAAAAACATTAAAAAAATTATGCCACGAGCTAGTCTTTTCCCACTTGCTTGAAACCATACAAAAATACAGGCCGGCGGGTTCCACCAACTAGCTAGCTAGGTGGTCCTAAGAACTGAGAGTAATTAAACCACTAGGAGAGAGAAAGAGTTGCATGATTCAACAAAACATGAAATTTTATGTAAGTTTCCACTAAAAAACAAAATAAAAGAAGAGTGCATCCATCAACAAATTAAAAAAGTGTGAAAGGAGTATCATTTCTTAGTACATGTGCAACACCTTTATTGTCTGGACCTACGTACCGTAATTCATGCTAATCTTCTAAAGAGAATTCTTCCTGAGAGACAAAATGGGTGCAATTAATTATAACAGCCTTCAAAATTTTCCAACCGATTATTCTACTCTATAATGGAAATTTTCACTGTTCAAATCCTAGATATATTTAGAGGCCGTTTGGCCGCCTGTTTTTCGGTTTTTCAATTTCTCTTTTTCGCATTCTGGGTGTTTGGCCGACACACCCAGAAGTTGTTTTACCAAAAACTGTTTTTCCGATTTTGAAGATAGAAGCCAGAAATCAAAAATAGGTTAAGGAGCTGTTTTTTGATTTATACTTCTCCTTTTCCCTTTCCAAAACACATTCTGCACATTTCTCCCAAACACTCCTCTCACATCCAAAACTCATTCTTACCAAAAACCAAAAAGCTAAAAAGTCAAAAATCAAAAGCTAAAAAGTAGGTTCCCAAACACCCCCTTAGTAGTGTTTGCCGTAAAAAGCAACTTGTATACGAATATTTGAAATCCAAAGTTCGATCTGAAAAAAATTCCTTAACCCGATTTCTCTTAAGTTAGTTTTCAAACCTTTTTTTTTTTCTTAGAATACCAAGACGAGTTGCTCCTAATTTTTTCGTAACCAAGCACTTTAAGCCACGAGCTTTTTCCACCATCGATCTAATTAATTTTATGATCCTTGGGTATATTCATCAAGATATATATACAGGCAAATCTTTTTCCGTAACGCAATAAATGGAGTAATCGAAATTGCAAGACGGAAAAAACATAAATGGTAAACACATTAAATAGATGCAGACATTTACACATCAAGTTTAGGAAGCAAGAAAACAGGGAAAAATAAATAAATTCTAATACGTACAACAGTAAACGTACGACTAATAGCAAAATTCTACTAATTGCGAGACATCAAAATCCACCAACGCCTCCAGGCCATCAAAGCTATCATCATGTGTGCTAGACGTACACGAGTACGCCCCGGAAGAAGAGATCACATCGCCGTGATCAGACCCCGGCGACAACGCCGGCATGGGCACAGATGAATCAAACACCATCGAATCGGGCAACTGAAACGAAGGATCGGTCGGCGGCGTTGATTGGTTGTGGTTCAAACTAGGCTTCAGCTCATGTTGGCTATGAGAATATTCCCGTTTTACCAAAGGGAAGGTCGGGTAAGAGGGTTCATGGTTCAATTTGGTGTTTGGGTAATGGGTTGAACCAAAGCTAATGAAATTGGAATTAGAGGTGTCATTAGGGATAGTGGAATCCAGGATTATGTGAGGAGCTTTTAGTGGATCTCTACAAGAGTGATTGCCATGGTACGTGATTTGGTACGTTGGTGGTTCCTCCTCGGTTCTCTGGACCTGTTTGGTTGCTTGGCAACCTTGATCAAATTTGTGAGTGCACCTGTAGTAATTCCTGCAAAACCAAAAATTGGAATTAGCTAGGTTCAATTCCTAGAACGTTTCCAAAACTAGAATATTCTTTTGGTGTGCCAAACTACCAACCAAATATATGTTTCTGTATCAAAAGTTTTATTCTCTCTTCTAATTAATCAAAGTAAACGGTACGTTTCCAGTGAAATTGTTGATATTGCAAGTGGACAGAGTCAACTTAATATTACAAGTGGACAGAGTCAACTGTATCGAAAATCGTATTATCTGTCATCGTAAAATGTGGGTTCAAATTATAATCTTACATCGAGATTCGTTCATTTTTAAAAAGAAAGAGAAAGGGAAATGAATTGTTCGAGACAAAGAATTTAATCCCTAGAAAGAAAAATTGGTGGAAGATCGGTAAAGAAATCAAACCTTGGGTGTGAGGCATTGAGGATAAGTTTCTGTCCATACTTCCTCCAAGCGTGGCCATCATCGATCAAATTACAAGTGGTTTTTGTCCATGTTTGGGTAGTCCTCCTGCAATTTAAATCATTAATTTTAATTTAGTTAGGAATTCCGTACACAAAACATTACTGCAAAAGGAGATTCTCAGTGGATAAGAACTACTAATACTCATCATCAAGTACAACATCAAATTTCCAAAAGCAGATTATTAAGGATAAGTGTAGGAGACAGAAAACGAAACATGAAAACGCACCAGATGGCTAAAATCCGTTCGGTGCACTGTTACAGTGACAATACACCGAACGGCCTCCGATGCGTTTTCTTGTTTCCTTTCTTTTTTTTCTCTGTACTGTACTGAACCTCGATTATTAAGGAATAATAAGATCCATTAATTCCAGGTCTTGTTGTAATTATTGGATCAATCAGGGACAGAATTGTTTTTCAGGGACAAAGTTTTTCTCCCTTGTTCACGTTTGACTTGGATCCAAACAGTGGACAACGAGAAAAACAGTCACTATCATTCGTTAAAAGACGAAAAACCCCTCAACCTCAGGGAGAAATAATCAAGAAACCATTGTGCTGAAATAGATTAACAGAAAAAAAAAAAAAAAAAAAAAAGGCTAAGAAAATGATTACCTTCTCTTGTAACACCCTCTCCGTTGCTTCAAAATCGATGTACTCTTGCAACTCCCGTCGGAATCCTCGGACTTGATGCCGCCATGAGGCGAATTGACCTGAATTTTACCGAAAACCTCCTCAATCGGGCAGCGCTTCACTAGCGATATAGATTCCGCAAGCGATTCTGAGACTCTCATAGCAAGATCGGCAGCCACCGACGATTTGTCTTCGCCGACGGGCCGTCCGATGATGTTTCGGAGCTGATTCACTGATTCAAGACCCTCAATCAGCCCCTGGAGAAGTTTCTGGTTCCGATCACGGAATAAGTTTTCCGGCGAAGAGGAGGAGTCCATGTGATGTGATAAGAGTGTGTATTGGGGTTTCTGGAGTGGTAAACAGAAGTGAATAATGGGAGGGGCTTTTTGTAGAGGCAGAAGGGGGGAATTTTTTTTGGGTACAGAATGTGTACCACGTGGTCATGTCGAGCACGATCTTGGCTGTCCAAAAGTATTTTGGACGGCTGAGATTGATTCCCTCTCTCTCCTCTCACCCAGACACTCTCTCTCCTCTTTTTCTTTCTCCTCTTCTGGATCGTTGGATTACATTTTGGACAGCTAGGATTGCCGAATGAGTACCACGTGGACAATACCCGGTCAGCACTGAAAATTTTCTCCAGAAGGGCAGTAGTTAACTGGCCAATTGGGGGGAAGTTTAGATAGAAAGAGGCTGCTTGGAAAATTCCTTAGCTTCCAAGGATTAGGATACCCACGCGCCACGCCCTGCGTCGTACCTCTTCTTATGAAATTCTTCTTCCCGGGTTTCTGGTGTCTAGAGATACGCGTGAGATTCGCGGCAACGTTGGAGCGTGAGATGGGAGAGCCTGAGTGCTTGGTGATGATCCACGCTGTTCGTCATGTGGGCCTTGGCTTGTAACGTCACCGTGGTCTCATCAGCTAGCTAACTTTTGTTATGAGCAGCCGATAATGCTTTAGTACTCCACTTTGGAGTTTCTGAAAATAAAAAATGCAAGTTGCAACTTCCAAGCACGTTTCCTTGCTTTACTAATCAAACTAAAATGACTATCATGCCACTTGCTACTCAATTTTTTAGGCGGTTTTTTTGGCCTCATTGTAAAGGACACAACGATCGAAGCCGTATATCTCGTAGAGTCGGTAGAGAAGACCAATATATGTATGGGGATAATAGTTTTTTTTTTAATAATCGAATGTCCGGGCCGACTTCCGCGCATAACCGTTTAAACGAATATTAATATATAACTATATGTATGTGACATCCTATGACCAACCTGGATGTAATTGAGTTTTTTGATTTAGGAGAATAGACAGTGCTCTAACTTGCAGAAGACCTTTTACATCGTGCGGATGTCAAAGTTTATTGAAACTTTATAGTTAAGCGAGCTCGCCCTAGGAACAATCCTTGGATGGGTGACCCTACTGGAAAGTCATTGGAGCTTGGGAGGTCAAAACGGACAATATTGTGCAGGAAGGTGGCGGGTCGTTACAGGTGGTATCATAGAACAACCTCGGTCTACATGGCGGAGGCCACCTTTAGAATCTGTATGAGCCACATCTTGAATCCCGAAGTAGGGGCAAAGTGCTATACAAAGCTAAGTGTTAAACCATGGCCAGTGGGCGAAGGGAAGGTTGTTGGCTCAATGCAACGAAAACGTTGTATCATAAGATAGGAAGATTGTGACATCCCATGTTATAAGTCCCACATCGGGGAAATCTGAAAAATTGATGTGATATACTCCCTCCGTCCGGATTTGTTAGTCCGCAAACATACTTTTTCAAGTCCTAAAATGTTTGTCAATTTTCAAAAGTCAAAGCATAAAATATGAAAAATTTACTTTTTTGCCCATTTTCTAAAACTTTAAATAACAACACAAAAACTATTTTTTTTTTAAAGTAATGTGTTTACATTTTTGAAATTTTTTTCACCGTATTTAAGTTTTCAATGAGATCTATCAAACAAGATCCATATTGATAAAAAAATAATTTTTGCAACTACATTATTTTTTAGTTTGAAAATTGAAATCCCCAAAACGGACCAACAAATCCGGACGGAGGGAGTATATATTGAGATTAACATTTTGAGCCAAGTGCTTAGACTAAGGATTAGCAAGCCGGTCTTTACAATGTAAATGTTGGAATTTTGTTTTAACTAGATGAATAATGATTATGATGTTAAATTAAAATCGTGTATTTTAGATGAGTTGTTTATTTGCCTTTTTTTTTGTTTTTATTGAGCTCTTTTTCTTTTTCCTTTTGGAAAGATGAAAATTTTGGATACTAATATTTTATGTCCGGAATAGGGTAAAAAATAAGAGTGGGGAGGGGACCAACAATTTGTGAAAGTATAATTAAACTTTTATTAGTAATCCACAGACAAAGAACTCCTCAGTAGCAGACAGACCTTTCTAGCATAGGACAATCTCTATCGGTAGTTAAATAGGAGTAGTAGTACTATTCAAAGTACTCCTCCCTCCCCTACGCGGCATAATTATTCGCGATATGCCTCCTACCATTCAACACGGAGCGACACGTTTTAAGCTTTACTTGTGCAAAGATGATTCAAAGCTGTATGTACTAACTCTTCATACCTTTTTTTTTTTTTTTTTTTTTTTTTATGTATATAAGTAGCCCGAGCGTAAGGATGGACCGAGGGGCGGGTGAGACAGGGGACTGCCTTACCAAAATTTCAAATAAAAGTCAAAATTTTAGTAGTTATTTTTCTCGAACATTAAAATTATGCAGGTTTGTCCGCCCAATTTTTTTTTGTAAAATTTAATAAGTGTCCTCTTATGTGTCGTCATTGGGCGACTCTTCATTTTTTATTAAAAAAACATCTTTTGAATTTATTCTAAGGGTCTCAGTTCTCAAAGACTTGGTTATCAGAAGGCAAGACCGACAAATGGGGTCGAAAGCCGATCGCTAGGTGGTGAAAAAATCACGCGGATACATAAAATAAAAAAGAATTATTTTCAAAATCATGCACCATTTGACTTTTAATCCAGTCAAGTATCAGGGCTTGTTTACTGAATTGAAAAGGCTTAATTTTCTTGCTCTTTTGTTTGATAATTTTTAAACACCAAGAAGGCACTAGTCGAATTTAGGGGATGAAAATATTAGAGGTTTCTTTTTTCTTTTCTTTTTTTGTAATTAAATATTAGAGGCTTCTATGGATGCTAGAGTAATGTTTAAATTAAAATCTAGGTCACACGACCCCTTGTCTCTAATTAAGCTAGATATTCCCCTCGTTGGATTCCTGAACTATAACTCAAGCCAATTGATCAGGGTTCGATTTTTGGGGTTAACTACAATAAAGTACTAATTTATTGTGAATCTTTCAGTCTCAGTGTGAATCGCACCCGACCAAGGAAGGGATTAGTGAAGGTATGCGTAAGTTAGCCCAAACACCCCTGACCATTCAAAAAAAAAAAAAACTCTAGGCAAATGGAGCCCTGAGGACCCCAAGATTGGGGCCAAACCGTGAGATTACGAGGTGGGCTATAGTCCAACTTGATTTGGAAGACATCGTGTCCAAAGTTATAACAAATTACTAGTGCTATATTATATAGAATATTTGTTTTTGGATTATCGGCATAATGCAATCCACATATTTTATCTATGACGAGGATGTAATTTTATAACCTTCTATCATGCATTTGACATAAAAGCAAAAGCTATGGTGACTTCATTTAATAACCATGTTTTACATATCATACGCTGCATCACCGTTGCATTGTTAGAATGTGTCTCATTTGGCATGTAGATGTCTCTCCATACGCAAATGCTGAAAATTAATGCAGTTTGAAACTTCTTACCATGAATGATTTAGGTCACATAGTTTTTCAATAAGTTCTTTCTTTTTACTCTCTCTTTTGATTTTAGGTTCATGCATGTGATTCCTTCGCAATTCTCGCTCCTTTCATAGTTTTGGATGTTTTCGAGAGGTGCTTTTACGCTATCACTCGTCCTCGAGCATTATTAATATTTGAGTTCGACAGTTCGTGTTTGAAACTGAAAACGGTTGGGTAGGTAAAATGGGTACACTAATTTTTATACAAGGTAATGTATATAATCGCCATCCTCTCATGAATTGATTTTTTTTTTTTGGTAAGGTACAAAATAGATAAGCCAGCCCTTTTTTTTTTGGACCAGGTGTCCATATCAGTTTGCATGCACCTCGACTAATAGCAGAACTCTGAAGTTAACGACCGGGTAAGCCTCTAGTAGCTCCAACAATGTAACATTTTATAATTAATCACTTTCAATTGATAAGCGGAACACTTATTCGCCGTATCTTGAATAAGGAACTTATAATGTAGTACAAATAGGTGCCAAACAAAAATCTTAGGTAATGCAGGGGATTTATGGATAAATTAATACGTACATTAACTAGAAAATTGTTTGATGGTTTACAAAGATATTCAAAAATTAAAACAATCCTTTAATTTGTTGGGAGAGTACTAGACCACTCTTTGGAAGGTTGGCCAAACACTTTATCATTTGCTTAAATTTAAATTAAATACTAACATATCCAATGCACGAGAAAAAAAAAAAAAAGAAAAAAGAATCCCGATCCTGTAATTCCGCTCAGTGTAAATGCAAAGCTGAGGTGGTTATGTATTCAACATGAGGTATTATTCCGTTCACATGCACTCTTTGAAGTGAACTCCAAAGAATCAACGCATGGAATTTTGTAATTAGCTTTCACACGTTTATGTAATGTTCCAAATAATAGAAAATTTTAAAGCTCAAAAATAGTAGAAAACACATATGCGTCTTGCACGTAAAGCGAGTGGGTATAGTCAATGGGCACATTTTTTGCTCCTAGCTAATAATAATAATACTAACACCATTTTTTATATTACCACTTGGCGGAGGACAAGCCGCGATAAACGACACCAAAAACAAGGAACGTGATTAAAATTGACAACTTCAAAACTAATTTCTGATATAAAACTATATTGAAGGATGCACATGACAGTGGGAAGTATTATATACTCGAGCCTTTTACTTGCCATGCTGGAATTGAATCTGAACTGGGCTAAGTTAGCTTAAAAGATTAATGGGCTACATTAATTTTGTTTTATAGCAAGGCCCAATTAATTTTTGTCCATGAAGCCTGGCCCAATTGTATTTATTCGGCTATGAAAAGCCCATGTAATTATCCCACGAAAAGGTAAAATAGGCCCAATGGACTTATGTTAAGTTTAAAAAGTGTGTGAAAAGTGTAAAAAATACATTGAAATGCGTGCTTTTTTTTTTTTTTTTCTCTTCTATAGTTATTGTGAGCGAGCCCTGTAAGCTCACAACACCAAGACCCATAAATTAATCTTCTAGAATGAGAAGGAAGTCCAAATGACTAAATTGACCTCATTATCTTTTGGGGACACATGCAAGTGATGGAGATTTGGAGCGGAAGTTATTTTACGGTTGCGGATCTGTTGTCCCGAAAACCCTGTCCTTACTCCATGTCCCGTTCATCCGAGCCGTCCATTTGAGTACTCGACAGCTCAAATTCGCAGATGAATGTGTATGGCTCAGATTTGTTTAGGGTGAGATGAAATCTGAGCTGCTGATTGCTCCGATGGACGGTTCGGATGGACGGGACAGGGAGCTGGGACAGGGAGTTTGGGACAGCGGATCCGCTCCCTTATTTTACGCCCCATGATCCCAATTGTTTCTCATCTTCAAAGGGGGTGGGGCCTTTGGTAACCTCCAATAACTGCCAAAACATTTGTAGTTAAATGATGGAAGCTCACGACTAAGAGCATCTCCTACCCATCTCCAAATCTCCATTTTGGAGAACCAAATTTCTCTTTTAGAGAATCCATGTCCTCCAACCCATCTCCATTTGGGTTCTCCATTTTGGAGACCCAACTCTCATCCTCCATATTTGGAGAATCTCCCACCAAATGGAGACCCATCTCCATTTCTCCCTTTTTACTTAAAATCACCATTTTATCCTTTGGATGTGTTGATAACAAATTATAATACCAACTATATCCTAATTTCTTTTTACTAAATTTTCTTGAATGACATATAACTTTTAAATTATACACTCAGTTTTTATAAAATTCATATCATTGAAAAGATATTAATAGTATCTTCAAAATGAGCCTAATATTACATAGGTATAAATACACTTTGAAATAACTTTAAAAAAAATTCAAACCATTTCAACTCTCATAATTTTTTTTTGTTCATAAAAAAATGGAAATTATGGAGCACAGAAAGTAAATTAAAAATCTAGTTGCACTTGCATCATATTACTGGTGGTGTAATGCTACCTTACCAAAGGGAAAAACATTGGAGAGGAATTTTGGGAGCAAAATTTTGGAGGGAAATTTGGGAGATGAAAAATGGAGAATTGGGGTTGGAGTTGTTCATTCTCCATAGTTGCTTTTTGAATAAAATATAATTTTTTGAGTCTCCAAAATGGAGAAAGAGTGAGAGATGGGTAGAAGATGCTCTAAGGGCTTATAATTAATACCTCAATAAAAGATTAAAAAGGGTTATAACACTAATCAAGCCCAAGGCTTATATCTGAGTACTTACTGCAAAGTATCTTTATCTTATTTTGCATTTCACTCACCCCGTTGAGTTCATGTCAATCTAAAGCCTAGTTCTTTTTTCTTTTTTTTTTCATTCATTTTCTGTATAATCCAATCAACTTTGTTAATCCGTTAATGGAGTTCGATTAGTTTTTATTTTCTTGTTCTCTTTTTCTACATGATTGGGACATGATTAAGTCCTCGCTCGTTGAAGCAAAGCTTGAATCACCATTTGGTCTTACCCTTAGACCAAACCCAATCGTTCTTATTCGAATCACATCAAGGCACGCATATTGGACTGGGATATAGTCCTGGCACGCCCGCATAACCACTCAGTCCTTCGCGGTTAATTTATCCGGAGAAACAAATCTGTAATGTATTCAGAGTCTGCAATTTTAAGTTGAGTGATAGTTAAGTAGTTGGCATCGTGAACTCTTATGCATTTGAAACCGTGTGCTCTTGTACATTTGACTTTGATTCAACTACTATCATTCTACAAATACCATTGCTACTTTTGCGATAAACTTAAGGGTACAGAGGTTTATGTACAGAAAATGCACAGATCATGCTCGGGGATCCACTTTTGGGTCCCACACTAGTGATCCAAACCGTTCATTATTCTTAAAACAATTTTCCGGGGGGCCCCACAAAATTTCAGCCCAATCGGACGGTTAGAAGTGCTCGAACCAAAGTCCCACTGTTTCAATCAATTTTTTTTTTATTGAAACGGTGAGACTTTGGTTCGAGCACTTCTAACCGTCCGATTGAGCTGGAATTTTGTGGGGCCCCTCGGAAAATTCTTTTAAGAATAATGAACGGTTCGGATCACTCGTGTGGGACCCAAAAGTGGATCCCCGAGCATGATCTGTGCATTTTCTGTACATAAACTTCTGTACCTGTAGCACTTTCCCTACTTTTGCCGAAAAGTAAAAAATTCAGAGTCTGAAACTGCTTGGTCGTATGAGGTCGTCCTAGCTCCGAAAATTGAAAAACAATTAATCCTCAAAACAAGTCCAGCAAATGGCAGTGCAGGTACTAAAGTGGTTATGGGAATTTCAGGACGTTTTCATCAAGTTTCTTTTGCATTCTTGTTGGGAATAGGCGTTCTTGTTATTTTTGTTTCAGCCGTCTCCAGCTGTAAGGTCTGTTCATGTACTTTTACCAATATATTTCTTGCTCTTCCAAAAAAAAAATACACCTATTCTGAGAGATCGTTTTTAGATCGCCAAAACGGCTTTGACTTCTCACTATGCATTCTGCAAAGCAGATTCAGAGAGGGGTACTTCTAGAGACTAGATGTGCTCATAATATGTAGAGTTCGGGTTGTTTATTATTGAGGTGTATGAGTTCGGGTTGTTTCTTACATGAACCTCTATAACGGGGCGTTTGGATGACGGATTTGATTTTGGGTGGATTTGTAATGAGGGCGGATTTGAGGGTGGATTTGTAATGAGGGTGGATTTGTAATAAGGGCGGACCCACCTCTTAAGAAGGGTGGATTTGTATATTGGGTGTTTGGATGGTATTTTGAGAAGGGGGATTTGGAGGGTGGATATGATAGGATAGGAGGTCAAATGACTTAATTGCCCTCATCTTATTAATTTAGTAAATAAAATTGATTAACTTAATTATAATTATAATAATTTCGTAATAATTTTAATAAATAGACAAAAAAAAATACATAGAATAATTACAACAATATTAAAAGTTTCTATTTTTTTTCCCGAAAAAAAAAATTATTTAATTAATTTGTAGTGGAAAATTTGTAACATATAAAAGAATATTTATGGTTGAATTGAATGGAGATTTAGTTTTTTTAAATTTGAAATTTATTTATTTTTTGTTGAATGGATAGTAGATGGTGGTTGAATGGTGAATGGTTGGTGGAGTGGTAGATACGTGATTGAATGGTGGGTTTGTGGTTGAATGGTAAATGGTTTATTTCCTATAAATCCCAAAAATACTCATTTTATGTGACAAGCAAATTTTCAAAAAACATTGGACAACTCTGAAAACAAATGATTGCTACCAATGCCTTCTTCCTTCGTTGACGTTTCGATAATCTCGCCATCTGTTTTTAAAATCAAACTCAAACACTATGAATTAGGACATTAGGGCACAAACGTAGTTCAAATTAGGGCAACTCTGAAATTGGGCATTCATGAAAAGGACAACTCTGAAATTATAGGGCATTCACGAATTAGATCAAAGTCAAATAACCCAGAAAACTAGAAGAATCAGCAAACACAACCCAGAAAACTGCTCAAACTTGCAAGTACAACCCACAAAACTGCTCAAATAGAACCCAGATCGAAAAAGTGCAGAAATAGGGCTCATATCAGATCGCAAAATCCAAAATAGGGCACTAATCACATCGTAAATGACAAAGATAGGGCAGAAATCAGATCATTCAGATTGCAAAAGCCATAACAGGCCACAAATCATATCGTAAAATCCACAAATATAGGGCACAAATCAGTTCAAATCAGATCTCAAAACCCAAATATGGCACAAATCAGATCGAAAAAACCCAAAAATAGGGCACAAAACCACCATCATTCAGATCGGAAAACCCAAAAATAGGGCAGAAATAGGGCTCATTGAGATCGAAAAACCCAAAGTAGGGCATAAATAGGGCTCATTCAGATCGAAAACCAAGAAATAGGGCACAAATGGTTCGATTAATACCTGAACCAGACGAAATGCGAAGAAATCGATAACCTCGTCGTCTTCTCTCTCCGTTCGTCCAAACCAACACAGAACCCAACAACACCAGTCGAATGGTAGAAGAGAGAGACAAGAGGTGGATTTGGAGGGGTATAATCGACCCAAAATAGCCTGGATTTGCCAAGCGGTGCTCTGAGGCAGGGCTTCACATATCCACCTTGTGGTGGATTTAGAAACCCAATAGTAAACTTATCCGGCCTCCAAAAATCGTTCCCAAAGACCTGATTTGAGAGGAGGGTGGATTTGATATCAGGGCGCGTTGCAAATCCGGCCTCTTCTCCGGCATCCAAACACGCTGTAAGCGAGTAGAGCCACTACAAATGAACCGGACTTTTTACAAATTAATGAATTGATTTACAACTAACTCTAGCTTGGCTAGTGTAATAAACGAGCTTAAAACTTAAGTTCGAGCTTGACTCGTTATAACGACCCGAGCCCAAAACGAGCCATGCCTCGACATATGCAAGCAGACTGTAAAGGACTCTACTATATGGTAGAATTGCGTGGAGAATTCTAAAGTATTGTGGAGGCATGAAGAATGAAAAATATGTTCTAAAAAGCTATAGTCTAGAGGAAGAATGAGAGCCATTGAATGAAATGTGCCTCGCCGTCCATTGAGAATGTAGATGGCTATCTACTACCTTTACATAAAAGAAGCAATGTGAATTGCCACAATTTTTGGCATTTTGGACCAAAAACTCCTTTTCCTGCCGAAGAGTATCATACTAGGGAGGTTTGTCCACAACAATGAACGTCTCAGATTCAAAGGAGTTGAGATGAAATCTGGCCATCTATTCGAGTAACGGACGAACCAGATGCACACAACCTCCCCAATTCTAAATTTTACTTATCATGTTTTTAAATCGTGTCATATACGTGTTTCGTGTCATGAAATACTCAACACTAGCTAACCCTCTAATTTCGTGTCGTGTTATCTTATCGTGTCATAAATTTCCACCCCTAGTTATATGCAGGTTGTGTAGCTATCTCCAGGTTGATGTTGGTTGAACGGATGGATTAATATGAGAAATTCAGGAGTTGTCGGTATAGTGGGAATCGCATTTGCCAATCAGTCATATCAATGGTTGAATTTACACTTTTGAAAATTATTAGCTGTGTTCGTTTCCCAGTTTAGTTTAGTTTTAGTTTTGATGACATCATCATTACCCTCATTTCTCTCTCTATCTCTCTCCACTCATTACACTTTTTTTCAAAATTAAACTAAACTAAAACTACCAAACGAACAAGACCAATTTATAACTTCTATTATGGATAATCTTGACCTTCTCCTTGAACATGCATATGTGATCACCATCCCACAACATTCGGGTGTTGTAGATATAGAAACACTTGTCCCTGTATGTAGATGTGTTCTTTTCTTTTTACTCACTTGTTTCTGAATCCGGCCTCTTTCTTATTTATTGCATGTTGTTCTCATGTAGCTTCTTGGACAAGTTACTATCTCCTCGGCTAGTGATTTTCCTCGAATTACGCCATGGCCGTGGAGCATCTTGCTGAGATGGGATTCCCTTTTACATGCGCGAATATACATCACTTTCTTCCCCTCTTATGAGCTTCCTACTAAGACCTGACATACTACTATCCTACTCTACATTGTGTTGTCAAATTCTTTAGTCGATAGTCATGTCGCGCATTTATTACACCTCTCATTTCTCATGCATTTGTAATACATCGCCCTCGTTTATTCTATATAGATTTCTCTAATAAAATCATGATCCCTGCCTGCTCCTTTCATTTTATTGTGATACTGTATTTTAAGTATAAACCAAAATTTGTATTGATCTGGATCAGGGGTGGTCAATGCAATGTAAACTGGAGTATTTGGGAGGAGAGTATTGTAGTCTTTTAGAACTTACCAAATCGTTAGGCCAATTTTTGACGGTAACGAGGCATTTGTGTATTAAATATTAATCTGTTTGTAATGTAAGGGGGCGACATGTTCATAAACAACATATTTGCGCGGGATCTATACATACCAAGGAGTAGACCTCACACAAATTTCAGGCTCGACCATGCCGGTGCCAGGGATTGAAAAACTAGGAGTAGTAGTAGGATATCGAGAATGCTACATACACAACAAAAGGGGCCAACAAAGTGGACAACAGCCCCAAAACGACGTCGTTTTGGGGCTTGTTTAAAAAATAAAATAAAAATAAAAAAAACAAACGCCTGAAAAAATTGAAATCGGTTGTCTCCCTCTTCCCCCCAAATCAACTCCATACACAGAGGGGCATTAAACCCATACACAGAGGGGCATTAAACTGAAGTTAACTTGAATCTGAGTTCATTTCCAGGGTAAGTGCAAGAATCCTTCAAGGCTTCAACCACAGCTACAAGTTTTCATCATGAAACGAAGCTAGAGACTGTACAAACTTCGGCGAGAAGAAGAAGGCACGACCAACACCGCCGTCGACCATCTCAACCTACAGCTCTCAAACTCCGGCGACTAAGATCACTAGATTTTTAACAACCCCCACCGGAAAATCGTTGGTCTCACAACAACCACCACTACCAAGGTCTATCTCTCTCTCCCTCTCCCTCCCTCCCTCTCTCTCTCTCCCTCTCACGATGCCCTCTCCCTCCATCCCTCCCTCTCTCTCTCCTTGTTTTAATTTGAGAAGCCCTAACTCAATTAAAAAAACCCCAATTTCATACAGTGTAATGTTGTATATTTTGGTGCAATGTGTATCTGAGTTTCAATACCCACTGTACCAGGTCATTGTCAATGCAATGTGTAGTGCATTGACATGGGACTAGGTCATTGTCGTTTCGGTGCAATGTGTAATTTTCTATTTGTTGTTCCAGTTGTAAAGTTAAGAAGAAGAGGCCATGTACCTGCTAGCTCTTGTAGAGCCTGTATGGAGTCAATGTGCGTCTGTGTTTAACCTATTCACTGTAAACAAAAAAGAGGGAGCTAAATGCACTACCAAATAACAAATATCTGAGCAGTTCAAGAAAAAAAAAGTAACAAAAATCTGAAATGTTGTTACTGTTAGTACACTTATGTAATAAGGTAGGAGGTCAATTATTATCATACATTAGTTGTAATCGTGTTGCTAGCTGTTATCTTTTTGTAGCTCCGGTATGTTCCTCTAGGTTTATACAATTATACCACCTCTATGTTTCATGGTTCATTTTAACATTGAATATGTCTCTATGAATTTGGGTCTAGCTTTATTGATAATCTCTATAATCTGTACCTAAGAATCTGTGCCTAATTGCCCTTAATTGACAATTTGTTTCCTTTGTTTTTAAACCAGCAGATGATGTCTTCGGAGTCTGTTCCGTCAACAATGCCTCCAAACGGAGAGCGTGGACAAGAGGTATGGAGTTGTCCTTCAAACAAAGAATGCGGTGCGATAGATACTAATGAGGATGGGAAAGAGGCAACAGAAGATTGTGAAGATAGAGTTGAAGAACCGAAAGAGGGAATGACATTTGACACATCAGAGGAAGCTTATCTCTATTATTTGGGATATGCTAAAGAAAAAGGGTTTGCTGCATGTAAAAGAACATCGAGAAAGGGAAGGGATGGAACGTTGACGGATGTAACTCTTTCATGCAATCGTGCCGGAAAGCCAAGGGTAAGAACAAGCAATCCGGTCAAACCACGGCCACAAACAAGAATTGATTGTCCAGCTCATGTTTATGTGAAAATACAGTCGGATGGAAAGTGGAGGTTAAATCAGGTGGTTTTGGAGCACAACCATGAACAGAGTCCGGGAAAGGCAAGGTATTTCAGGTGCAATAGGATACTCGATGACAGCGTAAAAAGGAGGCTTGAGATGAATTCACAAGCCGGGATCAGAACGTGCAAGACTGTTGGCTCACTGCAGATTGAGGCTGGAGGACCTAATATGGTTCCATATCTTGAGAAGGATTGCCGAAATTATTTGGACAAGCTTCGACGTTTACGACTTAAGGAAGGAGATGCTCAAGCGATGCATAGCTATTTCATGAGAATGGAATCCGACAATTCTGACTTTTTTTCCGCAATGGATTTGAATGATAAGGGTCGACTAAGGAATGTATTCTGGGCTGATGCAAGGAGTAGGGAAGCTTGTAAGGAGTTCGGTGATGTTGTGACCTTCGACACAACGTACTTGGTAAATAAGTTTGACATGCCTTTTGCACCATTTGTAGGTGTGAATCATCATGGTCAATCTATTTTATTGGGTTGTGGGCTCATATCTCATGAAGACACAGAGTCATTTTCATAGTTATTTCAGACTTGGAAGACATGCATGGGGGGTTGTGCTCCGAAAGCAATTCTTACCGATCAATGTATGGCCATGAAGAATGCTATAGCAATTGTATTCCCTGACGCCCGACATCGATGGTGCATATGGCACATTATGAAAAAGGTGCCAGAAAAGTTGGGTGGGTACAAGGACTATGACGACATGAGTTCATCTATGCGTAAGGCAGTTTATAATTCATTGACAGTAGATAACTTTGAGAATGCTTGGGATGGATTCATTAAGAAGTATGAGCTACAAGATAATCCATGGTTAGCGGGGATGTATCAGGAGAGGAAACGGTGGGTTCCTGTTTATTTGAAAGATTGCTTTTGGGCGGGAATGGCTTCCACACAAAGAAGCGAGAGTATGAATGGTTATTTCGATGGTTTCGTCCACGCGAGGACGACTTTGAAAGAATTTGTTGAGCAATATGACAATGCATTGGCGAAGAAGGTGGAAAATGAAAGACAAGATGATGTGAAAAGTTGGAACACTTTCATCCCATCAATAACTGAAACTGAGTTGGAAAAGCAATTTCAAGATGTGTACACACATGCGAAGGTTCAAGAGTTTAATAAAGAATTTGTTGGGAGACTACAGTGTCAGTGTGAGATGAAACAAGAAGTTGATGTTCTATCCGAGTATGAGGTACTAGAGTCCATCACATTTACTGTTTTTAATGATGAAGGAGAAGAAGTGAAAGTGACAAAGGAAGTGCCATTTACTGTCGGTTTTAATGCCGAAACCAATGATACACATTGTAATTGTCGGCTGTTTGAGTATAAAGGAATGGTGTGTAAACATCAATTGACGGTGTGGTATAAAAGGAGAGTTAAAAGAGTGCCTGACAAGTATGTGCTGAGAAGATGGATGAAAAATGTGAAAAGGGCCCATACTAAAGTTCAAATCAGTTATGATAAGTTGTCAAAGTCAAATGAAGCCCGTCGGAATGACAAAATGTGCAAAGACTTTAAGGAGGCCGCCGATTTAGCGGAAGATTCTCAAGAGAGGTATGAAATCGTGATCAAAAGGACACGCGAGTTAAAAGAAGAGTTGAAGGAGCACCAACGTAATGCGGTTGTCTGTGATAATGATGTGGTTGTTTGTGAAAATAATGCGGTTTCCGTTCCTTGTAATGATTCCTTTTCACTTGGAGATGGGGTTCTACTTTCCAAAGAAAGCACCAACATACTTGACCCGGAACATGTTAAAAGAAAAGGGAGGCCGCCGTGCAAAAGGAAGCAAGGTGTTCTAGAAAAAATTATTAAGAAGAAAAAAGTAACAAAAAACAAGGCATTGTCGAAGGAAAAAGCCAAGGTATAAGTTCTTTTATGATATGTTGGTTGCAAGTTAATATGGAGTTATAATACTTGTATTATTATTCAATTTCAGGAGGTTGAGGAGATTGCGGTTGGCCATGAGTTCGGGACACAAGAGAGTGTTGTAAATGTAAATGTAAGAAACTTTTTTTTAATTGCATAATTCTCAATTCTTATTTCATGTAAAAGTTATTCATAGTCTCTTTTTATGTTGAGCAGGTTCATCCAAGCTATGTGGGGCAATCAATGTGGCCAAACATGGTCTCCCATAATATGCTACCAACTATGGCACAGGATTCAAACATGTTCCCATTTTCTCCAAGTTTATGCCCACCCGGAACAAGGTTTAACCAATTTATGCCTTCGTTTCCAAGTTCACAAAGCAACATGGGAAGCTTCTTCAGTGGTCAAGTTGGAAGAGGAACTATTGCGGGTAGTCAAGTTTGGAGAGGAGGACAGTCAAGCTTTTTGGGAGATCAAGTTCAATATTGGGGAGGACCACAACCAAATTTACTACAAACTCAAGGGCAAGAATGCGGAGGAAAACAAAGTTATTTGGAAATGTTGAATGCAACGAATAATTGTGAAGAGTAGTACACTTTCTTGCTTTTTTTAATGTAATGAATATGTATTAATACTTTATTAAGACTATTATGATGGTTGGGTTGTGGGCTTTTGTAATGTCTTTTATGGATTTGGCTAAAGGGAGTTGGAATTAGATTGGCTTTTGTGATTTGAATTAGAATTGGGTATGGATTTTTTTTAGTCATTGTTGCTATAGTTCTGTGTCCGTGTCCCTCATTGTGTTGGTGTTCTGTGTCCGTGTCCCAAGGCATCTTGATTTACAATGAATTCTATTTTGTGGAAAAATTTGGCCAGCGTCTCCCCTGTTCTTGTGAAGAGTAGTATACTTCAATAATTCTTAATTATGTAACAGCGTCTCCCCTGTTCTTAATTAAGACTATGATGGTTGGAAATGGTTTTTGTAATGATTTTTATGGATTTGGCTTTTGTGATTGGAATTAGATTGGCTTTTGTGAATGCAATTAGAATTGGGTATGCATTTTTTTTGTCTCTTGTTGTAGTTCCGTACCCGTGTCCACCATCGTGTCTATGTCCGTGTCCTCCATTAATACAAGAAACAATATTGCACATGACATTGTTTTATGACTTCTATTTTTTGAAAAAATTTGGGCAGCATCTCCCTTGTTTTTGGTCCTTGCCCGACGTCAAACGTCTCAACAAACAGCAGCAATAGCAACAATAGAAGCTCAAAGCCAAAGGCAAGCATTTCTCATCGTAATTAGCATTCATAAAGCCAAAGGCAAGCATTTCTCAATAGAAGCTCAAAGCTGGGTCATTATCATTATAATAATTGAGTAGGAAGAAACCAAACATCATTACATTTATCCGCTAGCATGGCGTAGTAATACATAGTCTTTTGAATACAAAAGGGGGGCTACATTCCAAATATTATTACATTTATTCTCTCCCTTAAGCTGCGTACATATGTTAAAAAAAAAAAAACAAGCAACATGAAAGGAAAAGACTGGAGCGTCGCCTCTTGCGGGATCTCTTTTTGTCTTGCCTCTCTTTCTGCCTTGCATCTCTTTCTCCTTGTCTTTTTTTCTTCTAATAACTTGCACTTGCTTCATACAGTTAAATCAACGAGCCTGGAGAAAAATTAGGTCCTCAGTTTGATTCTCATCGTGGGATTCCATTGTCCATCTTCTAGGTTAATCATCTCTGGCCAAAATCCCTTCAACATCTTCAATAATTCTTGCCAACCAAATCATCTCTAGCTAGAATCCCTTTCCTGTCAGTTTGTAATACCAATATTAGCTTTTGTCCAGTTTCAGATTGAGCTCAAAGTGGAGTCACAGGGATCACTTGCCTGCTATAAACAAATGAGACGGACTTTTCAGTAATGCAATAGTACTAGAAACAACAACATAGCACCATGCCATGAAATTAAACCTGAAAAAAGATGCCTACTGACCCCCGTTCCATAAAGAAAAAGTTTGCCATGACATTAAGTGCATCAATGGTCGTCCTCTTTCTTTTCTTTTTTTTCTTGTATACTGTATACTTGTTCTAAATTATGTTCCAGAAAATAAAATGAAAAAAAAAAGTAAGTAAGTTTTGTCCAGAGATAAGCTAAAAAGTGTCATCAAGATAAATAGCTCAGACAACCATGCAATATGTCTACTGGATAAGAACAGCTCAAGAGGTGGAAGCAATAATCAACCACTATAAACACAAGAGGTGGAAACAATAATCACATGACACATTAAACATATTGTTTGAAAGGTCTACACAAGAAGCTACATTGCATCATTATCCAACCTGGACTTGCCAATTCCCATTTTAAGTCTTTAATGCCATAAACTTTGTGAAACACACAAGGCATCCAGTTGCCTACAACTTCCCCCATTAGACTAAGGTGATACAAATACAATGTTTCCCTCATACTTGTACAGTGCATATACCCCAAAAATGCCACTCGATATAGCAGTATTCTTTTGTGGCATTTTATCGAACACAATCCCTTCAAATGTAACATTACCAAATTGAGGCAAGGCAGTCACCATTCGAGTCAAAATTATCCAAACCAAACACAAATGTTGTACATTCTACATTACTTTTGGGTCTGATAGTTGAATGACCATGCTTTCAAGTCAGTCCAGATCTTTATGGCGATAACAACACAAGATTGTTCACTTATTGGACTGTAAGCTTTCCAAAATTACTCATTTCTTGGTTTGAGTTTATCACTTGGCTTTTCCTGAATAATAATCATTGAGAATTTAGTGGGTATTCATGTACCTTGTGTTTGTCTATCTTTTCATTCAAATCAACAGTGAAGTAGCAATGGGTGCAAGCATCTCCCTTGAAAAAAAATCGTACTTCAGTTTTGGGGGCAAGACCACCCATAAGAGCAGCAGCAGCGTTACCATTATAGATTAAGGCTATGCAACAATTTTTTCCTCAAAACAAACAATAACCATACAAAGTTAGGGTTTCCCAAATTGAAACAAGGATTTAAACTACTGTATGAAATTGGGGGTTTTTCAACTCAGTTAGGGTTTGTCAAATTGAAACGAGAGAGAGAGAGAGAGAGAGAGAGAGAGAGAGAGAGAGAGAGAGAGAGAGAGAGAGACCAGCGTGTGAGAGAGGGACCAAGGATTACCGGATGTGGGACTAATTTTCAATCCGGTGGTGGTTGTAAAAAATCCGGTGGTGGTGGTGGTCGCTGGAGGTGGGGAGTTGCCGGAGGTGGATAGCTGCAGGTTGGGACGGTCGACAGTGGCGGAGGTCGGCGTCGGTGTTGGTCGTGCGTCCTTCTTCTCCTCTTCTCACGTTGCTCTCCTCTTCTGTGTATGGAGTTGATTTGGGGGGAAGGGGGAGGCAGATTTCAATTTCACGCGTCTTTTTTTTTTTTTTTTTTTTTTTTACAACAGGCCCCAAAACGATGTCGTTTTGGGGCTGTTGTCCACTTTGTTAGCCCTTTTTGTTGTACCCGTAGCAGCGTTCGTAGGATATACAGTAATTAAGAAAGGATAAACCTGGGGGTACAGACACTTTTGCACAGAAATGGTACCGAGCTCCTTCGGGGACCCACTTTTGGGTCCCACACGAGTGATCCGAACCGTTCATTGTTCTTAAAACATTTTTCCGAGGGGCCCCACAAAATTTCAGCTCAATCGGACGGTTGGAAGTGCTCCAACCAAAGTCCCACCGTTCCAGCCAACATTTTTTTGGTTGGAACGGTGGGACTTTGGTTGGAGCACTTCCAACCGTCCGATTGAGCTGAAATTTTGTGGGGCCCCTCGGAAAAATGTTTTAAGAACAATGAACGGTTCGGATCACTCGTGTGGGACCCAAAAGTTGTTCCCCGAAGGAGCTCGGTACCATTTCTGTGCAAAAATTTCGGTACCCCCAGCAGGGTCCATTAAGAAAATTGTTCGTAAAAAAGTTCAAGGAAAAAAATAAATAAAAAATCAACGATTGTGTGCCAGTTTTCTACTTCCTCTAATCATCACAGCCGTCGGTTTCTTTCTAACTTGACCAATAATAATAAGTACTGATCGACCTCGCAAACATCATCTGACACCTAACCAGTCAGAGGTAGATAATCGAGATAAACTCGTCGTCTTCGCTCTCTAGTTTCAACAAACACACAATTGCATCTCAGAAATCAGATCTGGTATTCACATACATACATACAATTCGTCTCTATCTCTCTACATATATATGTTTATGATCTGTCTGATTTGATTGTTCTTGTGACAAGGGGATCCAGGGAGAGAAATGGAGAGAGAGCTCGTGGAGTTGTTCGAGGCGGCGAAGAAGGCAGCCGATGCTGCTGCGGCGGCGGACGAAGGTGCTTCATCGGGTGGGCCCAAAGTCGACCGGTGCCTCGATGTGCTGAATCAGCTCAGAAGTTTTCCGGTTTCGTATGATGTTCTTGTGTCAACGCAGGTACATTTAACAGTTTCTCCAATTTTCTTTTTAGACCTCAAATTCATTGCTTTTTATAGCCAAGTTCAGATCTTTTCTTGTTTCTATTCCTGTATCGTGGAGCTTTTTTGCAAATTTGGGGATCTGATTTTGAATTGATTGTTTATGGTGTGGAAAATGATTCTTGCTATAAATTTTAAACATTAAAAGACGAATTTTTTAGAGCATTTGTAAAAAAGTGGAGTGAAAAAATCATTACCTGGCCAATTAATTACTGTTTTTCCCTCTTAGACCAGCATTATTTGGGGGTGTGGGGTGTTTGGCAGCCTGCTTTTTGCATTTTCATTTTCACATTCCCCTTTTTTGAGTGTTTGGAAAACTTCATGCAAAACATATTTTCTGGAAATGGGTTTTGGTTTTTGGACATTAGAGAGGAGAAGCCAAAATTAGAGTGGGAGGAGTTTTTTGACTTCTCATTTTCACGTTGTTTCAGTTTTGCTCCAAACATTTTTCCATCACCATCAACCCTTTATTAACGCAGCCTTTTACTTCTCATATTGTCAAGGAAATTTTGTTTCTGCTAATATTTATTAGAATTTAGGAAATTAAAGAGGTCATTTTAAAGCTACCCCATTGTGGCCTGTAGGTCACGGGTCTGATTCTTGAGAACATTTCCTCTGCTTGCAGAGGTAAGGCTGCGTACATCAACCCTTCCTAGACCCTGCATACTGGGTGCGCCTTTTTTGTTTTTTAAAGAGGCCAGTTTAACATAAGGAAAAAAATGTGCTTAAAACATATACTTAAAGCTGAACGTCCTAATTGAACTCCAATCTTTTTTAGACGTCCACAATTTCGTCGTTGATGTCTTCCCGTAAACTATTAATATCAATGAAAGCTTTCTACTAAAAACCAACTGTAATATTAAAGATGACGTACTTAAGAGCAAAAAAAGTAGAGCACAAAGAAGTGGATACAATGATTAAGATGTAGACCTTCTTGTTAGTTATAGTAACAACTCCCATTGTGAATGGGATTGGATGACAAAGTAGGAGGCCCTGGCATTTGTAAGTTAAAAAATAAACATACATAATCAAGTACTGTTACTTCAATCAATGGCGGCTCCAGAATTTCTTTTTAGGGTAGTCATGGTGCGTGGAGGCCTGGAGGTTCTATGATGTTTTTAGTAAGGTTGTCATTCAAAAATTAGAATTATCCAATTTACTAAATAGATTACTTATTAGCATTTTTATCAAATCTTATCGTTATATAGATTATTGAACTTCTATAATCACGAGTAAAACTAGATCCTTAATTACGTATTGTTGTAGCTGAACATGTAAATTAGATTTTTTATGTTCAAAGTACAATTTAACTATAATCACATATTTTGACGTGGCTATGGCCTATGTGTATACACCAATCACAGATTAAGTGTTAGCTCCTTAAGATTTTTTCGTTAGCAAGTCATGTCTCTGGAGTTATACAACTCTGACATAATGTAGTAAAATATTGATCCTTCGGCATTACTTATGGTCAAATTAAGGTTTTTATGCTTATTTCTATTCAAATAACGTTTAACAACAAAATTGTGAATGAGTGAACTTGGAATGGATGTTCAGAATAAAAGAATAGTGATTTGGATGTTCAATTTACAGTGGAGTAAGCTAAAATTAATTGCATATAACTAGCATCTGAATATTTATGTACTGAAAGTTCCTAATCTAGGATTGGACTGCCGTTGGTTGCACCTACGGCCGCATCTGAGTTAAATGAAGGATGGAAATTGAAATTATAGATGTGTGGAAAAAGATTACCTATATATGAGTCAATTTGATCCGGTATATGGCGATTCGCAAGGTTTTCTGCTTAGTATTTCATATTTTATTCCGGAAATAGGTATCACACGAGCAAGAGATTAACAAATGTATTTATATAAACTGACAAACTAGTCTACTGCTGTGTGAATTTGTAAGATGAGTTTATGTGATAAGTTGATACATATGAAGGTGTCATAGATTGCCTTTCTCATTAACTAGCTGTCAAAAGATAACTCCCCTATTTCCTGGGTACTATTGACGGCTCTGCCAGCACCACAGTGTGTTTGCTCGTCTTCATCCCATCAGACTGTTGGAGGCACTCTGTACTAGCTATATGGTTTTTGTTCCATTGTGAACTTGCGAATTCTGAGTTCTGAAACAGTGATTATGCTACTTCAATGTTATTCAATATTCATAAATGCTCTGTTGTAGTGTAGAGTGGGTTGCTCCTCGCCTTGAATGCCTGACATTTTATGGCAAATCATATCGATAGAGAGAGAACAATACCAATCTATGCACTAGGCATGTCCCTTAGTATGCAGTTTGGCAGGTTTCAGAATGACAATGGACCTGCTAAAGCCATTTGGGATTTTCTTTAAAGAATGGTGCAGTTGAACCGGACTTGCTCATCAGTATCAGCTATTGGAAAATGTTGGCATCTGCATGACTAGATCCAGTTGGAGTTTTCCTTTAGTAATTTTTTTTGAACTGCAAACTCTGGTTCATTTAGCTTTCGTTAGTATTGGTAGCATATATATATGTGTA
The DNA here is from genome assembly GCA_963854785.1 of Vaccinium vitis-idaea. NCBI lineage: Eukaryota > Viridiplantae > Streptophyta > Magnoliopsida > Ericales > Ericaceae > Vaccinium > Vaccinium vitis-idaea. The sequence goes on along the minus strand of OY978225.1, from coordinate 496,062 downwards.
CGGTAGAGTCAGAGACCGATTATTTCCCTGGAGAACAGAATGACTGAGTTTATGATGGAATAAAAGGCTTTTCTCACAACCTTGGGCTTGCTTGATTCTTGCTACTGAACACTTGCTCGATAATGGATTTGTTTGCGAGGGTATAAAAATGCAAAAGCATTTGTGATTGGCTCTTTAAAACTTGGTGAACTAATTGAACATTGAATGTATTTATCTGGATAAATACAATTGAACTTGATTGGCTCTTCATCTGTTCATTTTATCAATTGGGTTTTTTTACGGGATACCAAATTTCAGGTCGCAAAACGGCTTAGACCTCTCACTAAGCATCCTGCAAAGCTGATTCAGACAAGGGTAGTAGATGTGCTCGAGAGTTGGAAAAAGATAATTGTTAATGAAGCAAGTAGGAAGAAAAATGACGGCATTGATATTAGAAGTCCGAGACCGACTGAGGGTACAGAGGGAAGGAATGTGAAAGTTGAGGAGGTTCATAAGACTGCTTCGATTACGGTTGAGAAAGTTTCGAAAACTGAAGGCGATTTGAAGACACATGGGAGCTTTTCAAGATCAGAGAGTATCAAGGTTGGGAAGAAAACAGGACCCGCGGATACAGTCAAGGCTGAGAAGATGGATTGGAGTGAGACCGTTGAGATACGGAAGGAAGAGGAACATGTTATTTCAAGATCGGAAACTATCAAGGTTGAGAAGAAAGTTGAAACTGTGAACACTGTCAAGGCTGAGAAGAATGGTTTGAGGGAGACTGCCAACGCCAAGGTTGAAAAGATATCGGACAGAGGGAAACCGGCTTCCAGCACAAAGAAACCATCACAAGCATCTAGTGCTCCCCCAAAGCTGACTTCTATGATCAAGTGTAATGAAATTACACGTGACAAAATTCGGGAGCTTCTTTTAGAGGCATTCTCGAAAGTTCCTGGCGAGGCTGATGAGGACTTGAAGGATGAAGTTGATGCATGCGACCCAATTCGTGTTGCTGTAGCCGTGGAATCTGTCATGTTTGAGAAAATGGGTCGGTCTAATGGGGCCCAGAAGGTCAAATATAGGTCGATAATCTTCAACCTAAAAGATCCGAAAAACCCAGATTTAAGAAGAAAAGTGCTTCTTGGACAGGTCAAGGCAGAGAGATTAATTGATATGAGCCCGGAAGAAATGGCCAGTGATCAAAGGCAACGTGAGATTGAACAAATCAAGGAGAAAGCTTTGTTCGAGTGCGAGCGTGCTGCTGCACCTAAAGCCTCTACCGATCAATTCAAGTGCGGTCGTTGTGGTAAAAAGGAAACTACTTACTATCAACTGCAGACCAGGAGTGCAGATGAACCTATGACAACCTTTGTAACATGTGTAAACTGCAACAATCATTGGAAATTCTGTTAGATGGAAGTTCTGTTAGAGGGGGATTTCGCTTGAGAGAGACACATTTCAGATATTAGTTATAGTGAATTGAGGTGCGGATTGGATCATCGAGTGTACGAATTGTAACTCCGGATTGGAGATTACTACACATTCTTCGCGCACTCTATGGGCAATTCGGATTGCTATCCCAAGCAGCTAGTTTTGTAAACAAATGATGGGATTTAACTTCTATCTAGGTTTTAGCAAAATCTGTTATGACTTATGTTGGAATGAAATATTTATGTTTGATTGTTTGTAGTTCCTCAAAAAAACTTCCATCTAGGCTGAAACCAGATTGGAATGGTGTATGTGCCAAAGAGAATTTAGAAGAGAAGAAGAAACAAAAGTACAGTGGAGAAACTTGCCAAATACGAAGGTGATGCAAATGCATGGAACTTTAACTTGGCATTGATCTACATTGTGCAAATTTGCCTTTCAGTGTTGAGAACTCAACAATATGCTCAGTGGCGGCTCTTGAAATTGGGGGTGTTCAAATGAACACCCTCTCTATAATGTAGAGGCGCCAGTGAATACGCAGGGTACGCAGGTTTGTCGAGTCAATTGCGAAAGACGGCAAGAATCATGTGGGACTTAAGATACCACCGATTGCTGTGGAAGTTGTAGTCACTACATTTCAGATACCACGGGAGAGTGAGGCCGAGGCTATTGCCCGGGCTTTTAGGGAGTCGGAGGAAGTTTGACACTTTGTGACCGCCACTCAATCATCCATTGAAGCATTAGAGCAAGTGACGCTTGAGGATTCATTTTCAGTTCCAGAATGTGTGATTTGCTTGGAGGAACTTTCAGTAGGTTTTTACCCAAAAAAACTTTCAGTAGGTGCCCAGGTTACTCGCATGCCATGCTGCTCTCATGTAGTATATCACGGGCACTGCATTGTCAGATGGCTGGAGACCAACAACTTGTGTCCGATATGCCAACTTTCCATGCCAACGGATTTGGTTGATTTACGTCTTTATAAAAAAATATCACAAGAACTAGTAATCGTTGATGAATTATTGGATTCTAATAGGGACAGTAAGTAGTAGGATGATACTGGTAGAAATGCTTTCACTGCAGCTTGTTATGAACCTTACATGATCTTATTTTGCTATTGAGTAGAAGACATCTCAGTCATCTCTTCATGGAATTATATCCATTTTCTTGCCTCTGACTTGGCATATAACGGCATAGCTCCCATGAGATGGTGTTTCAGGTCATCAAAAGGAAATACCGAAATGCTTTGCCCGTATGCCTTGTTACTAAACTGAGCCAACACCACAACTAAATAAAGGATGAAAAGTCTCTCAAACCCTACAAAGTTGAACAAAATCATATCATGCCCCTAGACGGTGTATCGTTTTCGAAAGGTCCGTCTTCAGTGTCGTTTATAGTCCATCTCTGTTTAGTAGTGTCATGTACAAACATAAGACCTGAAAAAGAACCGGAAGCAAACTTTGTTTCAAACCATATCAAATGGTAAAGGGGGTAAGGTATAACAAAACAATAGGATGGATGTAAAAAAAAAAAAAAAAACTATCACAAAAAGTTGAGGAAGCACATACAATCAGGCTATATACAAAGGGCGCAAGGCCGGACCCTAGCAGATCATAAATAATCCATCGGAAGCTCCCAATCATCTTCACTTTCTCTCATTTTCGGTCGGAACTTGCGGCTAGTAAAGCTTCTTTGCCTGCTCGCGCCATAATCTCTTAGCCTGCTCCCCCCATCATCAAATTGAACGGGTTCTCTTTCCGGGTCAGAATAATCTCCTAGCTCATCACCAGATTTTCCCAACCTTCGCGAACCCCAAAAACCCTGACATCAACAAATAATTCAAGTCACTGGATTGCCTGAAACACTATACTTCCATGCACGCACAACTGCACGTCTTCAAAAGTGAGTGCGTGCATATCTATCCAAGTGTGCAAGCGCATTACAGGGTAGGATAGTTTGGCCTTGGTATCAATTTTGCTGTCTAAATGCAAAATGTTTCTTCACACATGTAAGCACATAAATTATGGGTGTGTACAAGTTCTGAACAAACTAATATAAACTGGCAATGATGAGAGAAAATCAAAAAGAGCTAGTGATAAGTAAAACAAAAGTAGAAGCCATCCTAGATGGACTCAACGCCAGTACCTTTGTGAGCCTCTGAATGCGTGAAGCTGCAGCTTCATGCACTACAACAGTGTCAGATACAACTTCCAGCACATCCTCAACAAGCAAAGCATAGGTGCTCACCTGGAATTGCAAAAAGTTTGCTGTATCAAACTTTCTTCCCCGTGGATCTAGTAACTAAAAGGTAGCTTGGTCCAGTCAGAAAGATCCTAGGCACTTTACATAGTCATAACCATCATTCAAACTATTAAATTTGTGAGCGTGAGTGAAAGACCCATCTACCTACCAAACGTGATGGGATGAAAGATACACCAAACGAATCAAGCTCAAGTGATTCCACAGCTCCTGAGTTTATGTTGAAAGTGTATCCCCGCACCTAAATGAATAAGAGATGGAGATGAATGTGGAGGCAAAAAAGCCCACGGAATCTCAGTGCATGTGGCAATGCCAATACACGAAGGATAGGCTTACCTTGCCAATACTTTGCCGTCCTGGTGTTACCACATTGTATCCTACCTAACAAAAAGAACTTCCAATTAGACACTTAGAAACTAGAAAAAAAATTGCAGAGAAACTGAAGACAGACAGGAGAGTCAACATGATGAAATTAACAATGGTAGATCCCAGCTTTCCACGGCATGCAGTAATTCCAATTCTCTTCCCACGCCATTGCATCCATCTTTTAGAATTGGAAATATAATAAAGTTTAAAATGTTACTTAAAAAAATGATGGCTCAAGCAATATATAGGGCACTATAAACCCAAAGCCACAATTTACTCCATGAGGGAGTATCGCAGCCCTAAAAAGAGCAAAGCGTATGTTAATAGTAGCTAATAGCCTAAGACACCATCTTTTAAAAGGACAACTTCTTGAGGTCTTCACATCAAGGCATGATCTCTAGAGCCAATGTGCACGATCAAATATCCACCAGTGAAATGGTGTCTTACTATAATCGGAAATAATCCATCATATGGTTCACTATTAAGTTTTGATTATATACTGAATCTCAACTGAATCAGCATGTACCTCTGATCAAAGAAAACAAAAATCAGCATGTATCAAATACTTAGCATGTTCATAAGATATCCTCCACAACATTGTATAGTCAATTTAAGGCCACGTCAACTACCCTAGCAATGCAAAGCTTCCTCATGAAGGACTAATTACAAAAATTGATTTACCTGTATATCAAAACAGCATCTTTTAATTCCAATTTCTTTGATTTCGAACAACTTGATGAGCAAACAGACAGAAATAAGTCGCCACATGTATGTAAGCTCACATTTATTTTTATTTCTGAGGATCACTTACTCCCTGGTGTAATTTAATCAAATCAAACAGAGAACAAAACTTCTTTGCAGTAACAAATCAGTATGGCCATTTTTAAAACCACACTTATCGGTTGGTTATCAGTTCGGTAAGATGCTGAACGCTAGATCCCAACCATAAGAGCAGAATACGAGGGAGCTAATAGTGTAGCCCCTTGGCCTCCTTAGATATCTTCTATGGACTCCTATTACACCAATCCCCCTGTTTCTCTCAATAACTTTTATCTACATAAATCAGGAAGGAAGCGTAAGTAATTGAACATACCAATGTTTCCAGGCCAACCATATGGAAGTCATTTTCCATCACACTCTCATCCTGGATTAGCACCACATCGCCAACCTAGAGAGAATACCAGATCCTCAATAAGATTGCAATGGTATTTTGATACAACAAAAGCAAAAAGAAACTGCTAGAGATCTGGCCTATGTAGCACCAACACAGAGGTGAGACACGACACCGACACAATCCCGAAACGCCAACAGGTAAATTTCAAAAATTGGAGGATTCAACACATTGGGTGACATATTTTAAAAATCATTAAAGCATACAATTATAGGAATAAAAACGAAAAAAGTAAGGCGCTAATTGTAAATTTTAGAATATGTTAGAATAGTTATGTGCGTTTGTCCCACATTGCTTAATTATGCTATGTAACAAGTTAAGTGATAATATAAAATAGTCTCTCGTGTGTTAGGGTTAGTTATCACCCTATACACTTTCCCTCATCTCTCATATGATAACAGTAAATATGCAACACCATATATACCTTAAACTATAGTTATCATTACATCGTCCACAAAAGGTACTTCAACAAAAAGCATTTCATCATTTGTGTGTCTTTCTAGCCAATAAACCATCACCCATCACAAAAAAGATACGACTTCAGTAAGTTCTAATTAGAACCTACTATTTCCTTTGTCACAACTAGCAAAGTTCATTCAATGGCGTGGTGCTCATAGAAAAGAAGGCGTCGCCCTACACCGACTTGTTTTATGTGCCCTAGAGTGTCCAAATGGAAAACATTAAGAAAAATAGGACACTTTAAAATTTGAATGTCGGACACCTGTCCGCAAAGTGTCGGTGTCCTATAAGTGTGTGACACCGGTACGTCAGCCAAAGTGTCCGTGCTAAGGATTTGGCTTTCACTGTTCGAGAAACTATCGCATTACATATGCATAATGAAAAAAACAGACTTGTCTGAAAAAGAAGGAATGATACATCTTTAACAGTGCCTCTACATAGAATATGGCAAGATTTGGGGGTACAAACACCATGCCAGACTGTCACTAACACTGTCACTTTGAGCAGTCTAGCTCATCATCGCACAACAAGGGGTAAGGCTGTTAACTTTGTATAAATCAATATTGCGTATAATTACAAACAAAGGGCAAAAGAGTGAAAGTTCTAGTTCCACCATTCTTCAAAGAAACAAAAAATTGACAAAAAGCAGGCAGCACATTTTTCTGTCATTATTGTCAATGATAAATGATAAGGAAAGACAACAACTACATCAGGAATATCAGAATCACTCTGTGCATATAGAGAAAGAAATTTTGGCCACAAATGTTCACCTGACTAACATCCTCTAGAAAAAACCTTTCTGATTCCCCAGAAAGCAAGTTTGGCCGCACCTCTGCCACCAATACCACCCACTATCGAAGCATAACAAGGGGAAAAACAATAGCAGGTTAAATGCAAACTTATAATTGACAAACTCTAACATATTCCTGATAATATGCTGGGGCAAAATACAAAATAGCAAAGTGCAGTTTAAATTAGTCACGAAATTCGAAATCAAGTGGCAACAGAGTTGCTAGTTATTGCACTTCATCAAAGCACTAGAGCTTGACTCGTTTATAACATGAATTTATAAGTTTCGAGTCAATACGCATTTTTGTACCCCAAAAAAATACCCATTCAGTCCCAAATTTCATAGGTATATTACATTACCCACAGTTCAATATCCATGGTTTCTTTCATTATAAATTGAAGACAGGAATGTATAAGCTAAACTCACAGATAAAGTGTCCACCCAAAGTTGTGAGACAAATCCTAGGCTGAGAGCAGATTGGATACTTATGACTTGCTTAGCTAGCATGTTTGATCTCTTCATCAGCTGTCTGCCCCTACTGACATTTACTCGGTCCCCATTGCGCTGCTCTAACTCCTCCAACTTTGGATCACACCCTTCTTCACTTCTAACCAAATCCTCATCTTTCAACCTCTCAATAAAATCGACACCAGACGAAACCGTTGCATCACTGCTTCGACCATCCACGTTTGTTTCATTGCCCACATCAAACCCGTTTTCCTTGTTCGATTTCTCTTTTCCATGTTTGAGGTCTATTTTCTGTTTTCCTCTCTCCTTAAACCCTAGTTCCCTGTCAAATTGATATTCACCCGGGGCAGTTGGAATCGAATTACGACTGGTTTTCATTGAATTAGTCGATTTTGATGTATTCGCTTCGGTTTCATTTGATCTTAAACAGGCACGGGTAAATTGTGAACCGCCATGTCTAGAGCTTGGGCAATCCGATTGACGGGTCAAAAACAGTCGTGGGCGCCCAATTGTGGGTATGCAACTGCAACTGCTAAAATTGGGATTGTGTGATTCGGTAATGGAAGAAAGTAAAAGGAATGTTTTTGAAGATACACCACCACACATGGTGAAGAAAAGGCCTAAATTTGATAGGGTTTAGGGTTCTAAAAGCTGGATTAAAACATATATGCAGTAACTGGTTCGAAATTCATACGAGAACAAAAGCAGTCGAGGAAAGTCATCGCCGTCGAGCAGCAGTTTATAGCCGGTGGTGCTTCTTCGTCGCTGACCTACTGACTAGTGAGCAGAGTCTCTCTCTCCGATTTCTGTCCAGTCATTTTACTATCCAACACAAATTCGGAATTCCACAAAATGATAGCAACTGTTAAACGTCTTTCCCCTCAGATAAAAAAAATAAAATCTTACCCATTTTATGGAGTAATCGGAAAATGCTAACGACCCCTTGTAGGATGGTGGATAATCATAAGATGTACTGTAGTAAATAATACTACTACATGGATTTCCATAAAACAATGGATTGATATTTGTGAGATGTACGTTAAAGTTTTGACTTATTTTTCATATATGCTTTATTACTTGTTAGAGCAAAAACCTTCCTTATTTAAGTTAAAAACTCACATACCTTCCATATACCACTCGATGTGAGGTACCTCCTTATTATCCTTCCAATATTAAAAAGAAATGCTAAGGTGATGTCGTCGCTCACATTTTGCTTCTGGATTTTGCCCGCCCTTTTTTTGACATCTTTCGATTGGCCCTTTGCACTGTCGGTTCATTGCTCACTAAAATATGGATAGGACGGTGCCACGTGATAAGCTTTCTCCTTCATGTCTTCTCTCTGACAATGGTGATACCAAATATAGTCCAAATTGCATCCCCCATCTCTCTCTCCCTCATCATCGATCTCCCTCTCACTCCCACTCAACGCTGGCCTCAAGATCAATGACTCTCTCTCTCTCTCTCTCTCTCTCACACACACACACATACACGCGCGCGCGCGCACAGTCCCCTTGGCCTTTTTTTAAAATGAAGATCAACGACTCTCTCTCTCTCTCTCTCTCTCACACACACACACACACACACACACACACACATACACGCACGCGCGCGCACAGTCCCCTTGGCCTTTTTTTAAAATGAAGTCGTGGATCTTTTCATTGTTGTATATCTATTCCACATTTGTTGCATTCCCCCCCTGTTGGTTTCTATATTTATTGTTGTCCAAGAGATGGAAAATGGTTCATGAGAAAGATTTGATTTGTATTGTTTTCTAATAAAGGCATTTTTGGAAAGATTCAATTTATAGAGTTATGCAAGGATTTTAAGTTTCCCAAAAGATTTTATCAAAATGAGGAAGAGATTGATGAAATCTCAGCTTTTACTTTTCATCATTTGATAAAATCTCAAATCTTGATTTTATCTTGATAAATTAAATTGTAAAGAGTCCTAATATGGTATTTGGTGCTAAATTTATTTAACATAAATTAACTAATCTTATATATTATTGTAGGATGACTTTTCGTGAGGAGGAACGAGAGAGCGACAAGTGGCAATGATTTTATTTTTAATTTTCTTTTATTCTTGAGGTAATTAAATATCCATCCGATTTTTGGGTGCAAATTAGATTTCCATCCCCCATTATTCGTGGAAATATGTTTTAATCCTCTCATAATGTGATTTACCCTTGTTACCCTTCCTCTATATATATATAGGATTTAGAGGATGAAAATATTAGAGGATTAAAAATACAAAATGGAAGTAATTTTTGAAATTCGAAAAGAGGGATGTATATTGTTTCAACTAATCGGATGAAGTTGAAAAGAGGGGATGAAGTTCACCGGATTATTAGGGATTTTTGAAAAAAAGGGTAGAAGTTGTGGTGGGATAGTTTGTTACGGATTTGTTACCCCATGTTACGGTGTTAATGGGAAAGTGGTTACCCCATCTTCACAAATTGTTATATAAGCATTCCTGTACATCCTAAAATCACACAGTAAATCTTCTTCTATTCATCTTCATCCTAACCATCTTGTGTTGTCACATTCCAAATTAGAGTGTTTGGAGAGAAACATTTTTGGGAAGTTGGTGTGTTCGGTCCATCATTTCGGCATAACTCAGTATGTTTCCGTTATCATTGTTACTACGGTGTTTTACACTTGTTCAATCACTTGTTATTTTTCTCATTATACGTATCATTTGTACAGATTTACCAATCGATTGTTTATCATGATCATTTTCTCATTTTTATCACGAATGGAAAACTTCATTAGTACATTCCATTTTGTTTCATTTGCTGTAATCTTGTTTTTTATGGTTTAACATGCTCTTTGAATATATTTACCATGAATAAAATCACGTATTTAATGGTTTTACCATGACCAATTTGTTATGGTTGCAGTTTTTTATTTGTTCAAATTTACCATATCGATAGTTTGTTATGATCATATTTACCATGATTGGGAAAACTTCATGAGTACATTCCATTTTGTTTTATTCCGTGTAATATAGAGTTTAATCAATTTGAGGCTGAATATTCCTATTGCAGATTTGTATATCTTTGCTATGGCTTCGAGTGATCTGCTGTTGGTGTGTCGATTTGCTGAAAAATTTGCTGCCATCCGTATAAATCGAGGTTGGAATTTCGAACAGGTGGTGAAGAAGATATGTGACAGGTGCAGTTCTGTTGATCCGGACTCTGTCATTTTGAACTACTCTATCGGTGATGATGAAAACCTGATGTTGGACAACGACGATGACCTGGAGACTATGTTTGCCAATGCTGAAAGGGCCGGGCTGGAAGACGTAGGGGTTAACGTCACAGATGGAAATGACTTTGCCAACGATGCCAGTAACGTTGGGAACATGAGTACAATTTGTGATAGTGGGTCCAAGGGGAAACAGATGGTTGCCTATGATGATGATGATGATGTCATTCCATCCTTTTGCTCTCAGAAGGAAAAAACATTGCTATCTTCAAATTGGTCTGAAGGAATCACCTCTGTTGGACAGATTTTTAAGGGGGGGGGGGGGGGGCGTCAGAGTTTAAAGATGTATTGCGGAAGTATGCAATCCAACGGGGCTTTGAATGTGTTAGTTAAGAATGACAAGCAACGTGTTACTGCACATTGCAAATATAGGAAAGAGAAGGAGGGGTGCATGTGGCATGTGCATGCCAGGATTTGTCCCCCTGACGAGTATTTCTCTATAAGGAGCATGGCCCTAAACCATAATGCGGAGTTGCAGTGCGGACACTCAAAAACTCACGTGCCACTGCACAACTTGTTTCTAGATTAGTTGGAGAAGATGTGCGAGCTACTCCTAGAACAAGGGCTGTCGATGTTGTGAAGGGTATTAAGAAGGACTACGGGCTGAATATTTCATATGCTCAGGCATGGTGGGGGGTTGAGAAAGCTAGGAGTCAGGTTTTCGGATCCGAATTGGAATTTTTTACGAGTCTTAAGTGGTATATCGGTGCAGCCAAGAGTACTAATTCAGGTAGCCATATCGAACTGGATTATAATGAAGAGACCAAACGGTTTGAAAGGTTGTATGTTGCATTTGGTGCATGCATACAAGGATTCAAATATTGTCGTCCCCTAATTTTCCTTGATGCTACCCATCTTAAAGGAAGACACCAGGGGTCATTGCTGGCTGCCACAGCGAAGAATGGAAATCAAGGTACATTGAGTTTATACACAAACTACCATGATGCAATTGAGTTTAATTTTTGTAAATAGTTTGCCATATGTTTGTTTTTTTTTTACCATGTTTGGCTTATATTTTTTACCATGTTTTGCTTATGTACCTTTTGTTTTAACCATGTTTGCATTATTTTTTACCATGTAAGAATTTACAAGGAAAACACCCAAGCTGACACAAGACAGTTCTGTTTCTTTTTTTTTTTACCATGTGTGCCTTCTGTTTTAAATACAATTACCATATTATTTATACATTTACCATAATTCCCGTGTGTGATACTTACCGAACTAACAACAACAATTGTAAGGTGTGAAATGGAATGCTTTTATTCATGTTGGTGTTACGATATACATTTTTTTTTTGCAGGGATATATCCAATTTGCTTTGCTGTTGTCGATGCCGAAACATATGAAAATTGGCGATGGTTTTTACAGCACTTAAGGTCGAACATTGTGGCGGGCAGGGACATCACTTTTATATCTGATCGGAACCTTGGGTTGGTGGCAGCTAGGCGGGAGGTATTTCCAAATTCTGGACATGGTTACTGTATCCTGCATTTGAAGAGGAATTTAAGAAATGCATTGAAAGGGGTGACCAGAGCTTACAGGGAGAAGATGATCGCTTTGTTTGTCAGATGTGCATATGCTCCTACACGGGAGATCTTCCACAAATCCATGTCACATTTGAAATACTATAAAGATAATAGGGTGGAAAAGTTCCTTGAAGATTTACCTTTTGAGAATTGGAGCAATGCGTTCTTCCGAGGATACCGATATGGTGAAATGACGTCCAATGTGGCCGAATCATTCAACTCGTGGATTGAAGATGAGAGGCATCTTCCCATAACAAGCCTTGTGGATGTTATAAGGGTTAAGATCATGACTCTTATCTCCACCAGGAGGGAAGAGGCGAGCAAGTGGGTGACCACACTATGCCCTGAGATGGATAAAAGGCTGGGGGCCGCATTCAACGAATCTAAAACATGGGCAGTGAGTGAATCCGGGGATGGTGTTTATGAGGTTCACTCACAACCCAATGCAACTGTCCACCTATCGAGACGAATTTGCTCTTGTCAGAAGTGGTAGCTACTTGGGTTTCCATGCTCACATGCGGTTGTGGTTATTAGTTCATTGGGTAAGGATCATGCACCATATGTGGACCCCTACCTTTACACACAAACATTTCAGAACTTGTACGCCTTTTCTGTCCAACCCATACCGACTGAGTGGATGCCGGATCGACACATCAGTGAGGATGTCCTCCTTCCTCCGCTTTGTAAGAGGCCTCCTGGGAGGCCTAGGATTCTGAGGATACCATCGAGGGGGGAGAATATGTCTCTGATAAGATGCGGAAGGTGCCATAGAATGGGAACACACAATAGGAAAACATGCAAGGAAGCTATTTAGCACGGATGCGCATTTAGGATTGCAGGTGGAATTTAACTAATAAGTGTTGATGGCACAGTAGTTGTAGGGTTGTCTTTGTTTATAGTACTGTTTGTCAGTCTACAAATAAGTGCGGTTGTGCATAATGTTTAGGATTTCTTCCTTAGGATGCAACTTTTGTTTCACAAGGTTTCGTTGTTATGAATTTATGTTCCCCTGTTTTAATCCTATTGTGGTGGTTTGTTATGTTGTATACTGTGTTCCCCATAATGGTTCATTTTATGTGTCCTTAGAATGGTACATTGGTTCCATTTAGCAAATATGGAAAAAGTCCATGTTTCTCACAATAAATAATGGTAAATTCTAATGGTAGCTGATTCAAACGTGGTGATTATGATTTTCATGGTAAATTTATATAAAATGAATGAGAACATAACAATAATCAGTCATTATGGAAAAAAAAAAGGGCCAATAACAAAAAAACACATATTAGCAGTTTCATCATTACAATGAACATGGTAAAACTAAATAATTTGGAAAAATGAATCATGGTAAAAAAAAATTTGGGAAAATTTTCCCAATGGTTATGGTAAATTGACTCAACCGGTTACATTTGTTAAACTATCCCAATTATGGTAAAATGTTTCAGACTATGGTAAAAATAAACAACAGTTACATTGAACCATGGTAAACCACTTGATCACAACCTGTTTCATTTATTATGGTAAAAAAAAAAAATGGTAAACGTGAACGAGCTTTTAAATCATGAAAATACATGGTCCGCAATTATAAGACTTTCAGGGTTTTAGGGTTCAAGGTTAGGGATTACGGTTCTAGATTTTATGATTTTAGGGTTTTGTTGTTTTAGGGTTTAGGGTTTTTAGGGTACAGGGTTTTGTTGTTTTAGGGTTTAGGGTTTAGGGTTTTTAGGGTTTAGGGATTTTGTTGTTTTAGGGTAAAAACCTGTTAGGGTCATGGTTTAAACCATTGAACATGTTAGGGTAATGGTAAAAACATGTTAGGTTCATGGTTTAAAAATTAAAAGGTATGGTAAAAAGCATTTGGAACTTGGACTGCCATGGTAAATATGGTAATTTAAATGTTTTGTTATATTGAATTATGGTATAAAACTTGTTAAGATCATATCATATTGAACATGGTAAAAAATTGAATTATGGTATAAACTTATTAAGACCATATTATATTGAACATGGTAAAAGGAAATCACAACGTATAGAAAAATGGAAAAATCAGATTTCCGTGGTAAAAACTTTAGCAACTTGAATTTCCTGTTTTTGCCATGGTACTTGTTATAACTCCATGGTAGAAAAATTTTCCTTTTTTGTTTTTAACGGAAAAAAAGATTTTATTTATCCAATAGAACAGAGAAAGCCCGGCTAAAAAGCCAGAAAACCTGCCCATGGTTGGCACAATAGGTCAACCAGCCAACCCAAAACAGTCCTCAGATCACCAATACAGGGTAAATCAAGAAATACATACAGCTAAAGATAAAATTTGAAATTAGAAAATCAAGAAATACATACAGTTGATGGAGATTTCCACATGAATCCTCTACACTCCATAGGGAAATCCAGAATAACCAAAACATAAAACTGCATCATCCATAGAATTTCTGGAATAATTAAACCATGGAAATGAATCTCCGGGATGAAATAGCAACCAAATGATGGGCAAGAAATATTGAGAGCAGCAACAGCAACATATGATATCCAAAGAAACCAAACCAATATGATAGTAACTCCAAAAGGACCGAATACAATGAATGACATCACTACTCCAGAAACAGCAGCATCAAAAGACAAACATCAAATGAAAACTCCAAAAGACATACAATAGCATCAAATGAAAACGCCAAGTATCAGGAGCAACAGCAGCATATGAAACCATATTTCAGGGCATATGAAAACTCCAAGCATAAGCAGCAGCATATGGAAACTCCAAGAATCATATCACAGGGAAGCAGCAGCATATGGTAAAAAATAACAATATAACGAAAACATGGTAAAAATATAAAACATTTCACATAATATCCTTAAAGCAGACGGAACAACCACAAAGACAACTTAAAATGGTGAAATCTGTATCCACAAACAGCTAAAAATGGTAAAAAAAAAATAGACGGAACAACAATAAAGACAACGGCAAATCATACCCATTTGCATTCACAATTGACAATACGTTAAACACTAGTGTCATCCAAAAAGCATAAACATGGAACAGTTGTAATCTAAAAAACTAGGCAAAATGACTAAGTTGATGAACTATGTACTGAGACATAACTATTTCCTAATTTAGCCAAAAAGCATAAACATAAAACGGTTGTCATCCAAAAATCTAGACAACAGGACCCAGTTCAGTACCTATGTTATATGAGACATAACAATCTATTTCCTAATTTAAATCAAACCCGTTCGAGCTTGCTTGATTTTTTCATCTTCTATCTGTTTCTCCAGGCTCCAGGAATTTACTCCATCATTGAGAAAATGATGCACCATGCTGGCTCTAAACTTTCGGCAATCTGGTTGTGTCAAGGTCCGGGGAATTGGTTCATTGAGAAAGTACTGACGGATGATGTAGCAAACCACTATACCGCAGTCGAGCCTTCAAGGAAATCAAAGTATCAAGCAGCCAACATATAAATAACTTGTACCTGTTATTTGGTATGCTATGGACAATGAACAATTGGGAAACTTACGAACTAGGTCCCTGTTGTGGACATTCCAGGCAGCGTACGATAGGTTGGCAATCTTGAGTAGTTACTAAGCCATCCAATGTGCTCTTCCAGTAGTTCTCCACCTGTTTCTTCTACAATGGCAACGTATCTTGTCACCATACTTTTATTTTACAATTTAATAAGAATAAAGTGTCCTTACCAATTGTTCTGCTGCCTCACAATGACGGTCCACTCCGGTTCTTGGAAGAGATGAGTTAAAAAATCTCCAGGTCCCCTCTTTAGTGTCATGCACAAGTAAGGTCCAGTGATGACCTTTATGGATTGGGAAATGAAAGTACCTACAACCTCGAGCTTTTGCGATCCATTTTGAAAGCAATTTAGGACGTACTTCGGGGGATGAGCGCACTATCAATTCCTGAATCCAATGGAAAGAATGGGTGCTTACTATAAAAGAAGGTAATTTTCTTGAATGTTAACAAAATGGATCGATAATAAGGTACAACTTAAGCAACTGCTCGTGAAAACGTAAGACTCAGTTGAGCTCTGAGTTCCATCATTTTGCAGATTACACACCCTATTCCTTTGCTCCCTTTGTAGGCACGCTGAATATGCATCAATCACCTACATATCCCATCAAAACTTAATATAGTGGCAATGACAGGGAGAGTTACAAATTATGGGAACTCCAAGTGCTTTACCATCTATCAAAATAAATAAAACACCCAAGCTGACGTAGGACAGTTATGTTTCTTTTGTAACCATTTTTTTTTTACCATGTTTGCATTATGTGTTTCCTTTTTTACCATGTTGTATTTTGTTTACCATCTTTGCCTTAAGTTTACTTTTTTTTACCATCTTTGTCTCAAGTTTCTTTTTTTACCATGTCTGCCTTATGTCTATTTTTTCTACCATGTTCGCCTTTATTTTTTCCAGGAAGCGGCTATAGTATCGTACAACTTCTACCAAGAACATTAAGTAAGGCAGGAAAACAATTTTTAATCCTTGACTTTTAGCCACGAACATGAATTACCAAATATTACAGTAAAAAAAAAACCAAGCAGCTAACTTCATCGTTAACACATGGTTAATACAGATGACACAAGTTGGTTTACTTACAAATCCAGATATGGATGAATCAATCATCAACTGCCTGAAATCCTCGACAAACACACAGCTTCCAAATTCACCACCCCTCCATACACATGTCCTGCATGATTTAAGAGAGGAAATAATGCATTAATATTCATGGAATATTTAATCTACCAAAGAAAGGTTATGAATTTCAGATTACCCAGAGTAAGCAGAATTCCACAATTGCATTATCTTTTCTTTGTCTTCCTTGCACAATAGTTGAAATACTGGCAGGGATTTCATATTCTTTATCGGTTCAGGCCTATTATGTACACGTTCCATCCCTTCTGGAGTACTGCTGACATATACCACTGTCATGTTTTCCAGTCCTTTGGATTGCTCTATGGTGTCATCAGTCTTCTTACGCTTTTTCTTGTCGTATATAAACTCATCCTGCTCAGTCCCCTTCCTTTCCTTGTTCCTGATTCGAAGGACCATTGAACGGATCGTTTCTTTTTCTTCCGCATCTTCCTGTATTCCTTTTTCTTTATTATTTGCTGCCTCTACTGTTGTGACCTCATCAACATTTCGCGTAATCTGTTGTGTGATTGCATGAACTATTGGCTCATCCAACTCATCAGCTAGCCGACCATTCTCATCGAGGAGATGTAGGATGTAGTCGTTCAGCCTAGCAATCTCAGCATCTTTCATTGCAATAACAATATCTTTCATTTCCATTTCCCTTGTGTGCTCAATTTCCTTTTCTCTTGCCTGGGCTACTAGCAGCGATATCTTGTTTCGAAGAGTTTCAATTTCACTTGTTTGTCCTTCACCAGCCCGTGGCAGCTTGTTTTCCTCAACACCCTCGGCCTCCTTACCGATCCTTGCACAATCATCCAACGATATGCCCATCCCAAAATAACTGTCCACATGCTTGTGTGTTGGGGTTGCCGGGCTTTCATTACCACAGCCCCGACGGTCGTTGTCTGCGCTGTAGTAGCCTCCAGGTGTCTCATTTTCAATACTACATGAAGATTTCGGTACCAATTCATCGCAACACAGAAGGGTATCCAATATCGTAACATCTTTGGGAGCACACACGCCATCTGCTGCCGTTTCAGTAACTGATTGGACCATAATATATGTAGGCTCAACAATAACCTGCATATACATATCAGTTAAACATGTGATCAAGTAATTCATGAATTATCAAATACAATTACAAGAATGACCCATAATCCATCCAAAATTTGGTGACTTTCATTACGTTAGCAAAGCACCATGCACAAGCTGACAAGTATGTCACCATGTTTCCCTTATGTGTTTTCTTTTTTACCATGTTTTTTCAAACCATGAATTTCTTTAGTTCAGTTGTGGTAATTCACACACACGATTACAATTTAATATCTACCATATTAGGACCAATAAGCATAGCATTTTCAAAATTTAACCATCATGACCAAGAAAAAATTTGGAGTAAAATTTTTAAGAACACACCTGTGATTGTTTGAGGTCCTCCAACGCCACCTTATCAAACTTTTTAGCCAGGGCCGGGATACTCCACTTCAAAAAAGCAGGACTACTGTGTGGTAATTGTGGAGTCACAAGATTGGTGTGCTCACACAACCAGTACTGCAAAAATAACATTGATCCAATTAATATTACAATACAAATGGCAGCATAGGACATATTCAAGGTTAGGGATTAGGGAGTTATTACCAGAAGAGCCATAACACATCCAGTACACTTCCAAGGCTCACCATGATGCTTCTCGATAGATGCCAATACTCCATGTACGATCGCGGCGCACCAATTATATGCATTTAACCGGTCTATGTCCTCAATGCGTTCTAAGTACACCCATTTAACCGTCGTTCCAGTTGAAAAAAAATGTGTGACACAAATATAAGCAAAGCAAAATAGCAACATCCTCGATATCCTCATCTGACTCCCCGGCAACATACAACATCAACAGGTGCCTGATTTCTGGAGACTTCAGCCTCATAAGATCCCATTTCCGTCTCTTGACCATTTTCACTCTGTTTCTGCTACCATTCTTCAGGAAAAACTCTTCATTGCCGCCAGTCACCCCAAAAATATTCCTCACGTCACCACAAGTAAGTTCTATAAGTTCAGGACCCAACCGGAATTTTCGTTCAGTAGGATCATACGCCTGGATTATCCTTTGAATTAATTTATCACTCTTCCTACAATGGTTCGCGCTGACCTTACCCTCGATTATAGCATTGAACAATTCCCAAAATGGTGTTTTTTTCAGGATGTTTTTGTGACAATCTTTCAGCTTTAGTTCCTCTATCAAACTAATAATGCCACCAAGGCTACTTCTATATGGTGTCACATCTTTCCCCTCATAGTTGGCTTCCTTTTCCTCAACCCTCCCAGCCATAGGGGCATCCGCCTCCCTTTTTTTCTTCGATGATTTTGAACGCTGAGTCGCGGGACTGGTCGAAGGTTTTCGCTTCCTCACCTTTGTTTTAACACATGGAGTCAACCGTAAGCCAGATTTTCGGACTGCCGTAACACCTGAAACAACATAAAACACCATGATTAAATTTTGCTAAACTATTTTTTACCATTAAAACTATTTACCATGACAAAATAAATATCACAATTTACCATGAATTATATTTATGGAATAATGTAGGCTCACTAGAATGGAAAAAAAAAAAACTAGAATTGGGATTGTGAGACGTGATAAATCCAAACACAGATAGTTTATACGGATTTTCATCGGATAATGGTAAAAACCTTTTCCAAACATGTTAGGGTCCTGGTTTAAAGAATAAAAGGTATGGTAAAAACCTTTGGAACTTGGGCTGCCATGGTAAATATGGTAACTACATTTTTTTGTTATATCAAAATATGGTAAAAAATTTATTATGATCATATTACATTGCACATGGTAAAAAGAAATCACAACATATAGAAAAATGGTAAAATCAGATTTCAATTGACAGAAATGCGAAAACTAGGGTAAGAGCATAGAAACAAAGATGGAGCAAAAAAAAACAACATGGGATAGTTTCACCAACAGAAAACTCACTTTGTCGCGCCATTGTGCTAAATCGTGGTTTTCCCAACAATTGCTGATGGACCCAAACAGAAATGCGAGATCCCTTTTTGTGATAATCTGCGTGAAATGGACTTCATCAAACACAAATACATCCAAAAACTTCATGATTCAAGAAAAAAAGCGATTACTGTAAAACCCAATAAATCCCACGAAATCCCACCAAATCCCAAAGAATTAGTACTGCAAAACCCAATTACTAGTTCTTTCTAATTACCTCACAAACGAAACAAGCATTTAATCAATCAATGCATGACCAAGACAATCTAATAATGTTCAGAACTTCCAAAAACGAAGAGTTTGGAAGTGAACCGAAGAACTGACCTTAATATGTCAAGACGACGAGGGGTCCGGGACTGGTTTCATCGGGACGACGTAGAAGGTGGAATGGACGAGTAGATTTTGATATTTCTGGGTGAGCGATTCTCGGGATTTCTGATGAGGATTGAGGTTTAACGATGAGGACGGTGGATGAATGAATATACGTGATAATAGGGATTGGGTTTTATCCCCAATCCCGTAATTACAGTATAGGACCTCATAAATTAGAAAATGGTCCACCACCCACCCCCATATATGCAACTTTAAATTTAGTCCCTAATCCCTTAATATTTTTCAGTTATATAATTATATATATAGATAAAGGGCAATTTTGGGTTTTTTTGAATCTCAGGATGGAAACATAACTCCTAAATAGTCTCAGGATGATTTTCTAATTTCTATAGACTAAAAGGATCATTATTTAAGTGTCCCTTTATTCTTTGATTTCAAACTAAAAAAATCTATTTGAAAAAAGGTAACAATTCATAAATCTGAGTATTGGAAAGGAAATAGTTGGTTGGTTAATTTCAAATTTCAAAGAGAAATGGATAATTTTGGAAAGCGCTCAAGGTAAGATAAGAAACAAAGTCAATTAGTTATTTTCATTCCAAATACATCATTTAGCATGTCTATATAAGGACTAATTGATGAGTAAGTTTAAATTTCAAAATCATCCAATAATTTAGGGAATCACTCCGTAATGGAAGCAATCGTACAAATTTTAAATTTTAAACGCTTACTACAATTTACAATTTACGAGAACTAAATCCTTGAACTATGTTACCTCTTATACTCTCTAGCATAAACATCCTCTCCATAAATACCATTTTTCTTCTATTGTTATTATTCCATTAGATGGCAGTCTATTTCATTCATACCCTTCCATTAGATGATTTTTTTTCTTCTAGCTTTACAGATTTAGGAGTACTAATTGATTCTCTTTTTTATTTATTTTTTTATTTTTTATAGTTTTGCACAGGGAATAATGTAATCTATTAGCTATAAGTGTTCCCTCTTCAACTGGGCAGCATTTAGCATTGCACGATCAGACAATCTGGGTACGTTTCAAGAGAAGTTAATTTGATCATCTTTTATTTATCATCTTCATACAACCCGCTATTGAAAACATTAATTACATTGTCTTCTTTCATGTATAACTTCTAATTTTTACCCAATTGAACAAAACCTATTAAGTGTTTTTGGTCTCTTCCAAAACATAGTTAATATACGTAATTCTATGACAAGCTATTTTACTTTTATTTTTCTTCTAATTCGAAATGTTTGGTTGTGTGGTGATACAGTACTGTGCTCTTTGTAGCCGTAAATTTTGATGTCATGTATGGAATTGTAGAGGGCCTATATTGAGAATTTTGTTTAAGATGTGTCTCATTATGTCTTCTTCAAAAACTTTAATTTCGAGGCATCGTGATTTTTTTTTAAAGTCTTGCAAGAACTTGGGGCATTGAAATTGTGTTTGTTAGATAAGTCTATGAGTGGAAATATGCTTGGGATCAAATTTCATTTCTCCAATCTCCAAATTAACAACTATTTCATACTTTCAAACCTCCACCCTAATCCCTGGTGGAAATTTTTTCTCTCAATCCCCGCTCCTAATAGGCCGGAATTGAGGGCTCCTAATGGGTATTTTGATTTTCTAAACTCCCACCTCAAAATTCCATAAATCAAAGTAAATTTTTCGTCATATTGCAATCAATAACTTAGAAAAGACGTAAAAACAACTAACTTTTAATGCACTTTTCGGTTGAAAGGGAGTGCAATTACACATTATTTTTTAACATAAGGCTAAAATGAATATGTATTACCAACAGCATAAAAAAATAGAGTCAAGTATGAGTCCATGTGTATATAGAATTGGTACAAGTTCTAATTTATAAAATAAAAAATATCCAAAATATTCAATAAACTTCTTTCTTAAACTTCTTACTTAAATGCATTTTTCATAAAATGTAAAATTTACATTGTTATATACTGATATTTGACAACATGTTCATGTCAAGGTTCCCTCCAAATGTAGAAAGTTGTTCTATTCATCGAATTACTAATATCATTTGTCTTCTCTATTGGTAAAACAACTGTGCAAATTGTTAAAGATTGCAGTATGCCTTTTAAATATACTTATTGTCATTGGTTACTCTGATCCGTGCATAACACGGGTTAATCGCTAGATTCTGATTTTATAGCAGAATCAATCACCATGGGAAATTAGAGTCAGGTGGAGCACATAGGAAATAGAATTGTTATTACCTTTTGGTCTAATATAAATGATCCAACATTTCAACACACTTTATGGTTGAAAGCACAATTTTTAGCTCTAATAAAAAAAAGGAATACACATTATTTTATTTCATTTCTCCGTGCATAGCACGGGTTCATGCTAGTTATATCTTATCGGATGTGGGTGATAATTAACTTCTTAGTTTTAAAACATTTTTGTAAATCTTTTTCTTTTGTTTCGCGTATCTCTCGCTCTTTTTGGTTTCCATTTTTTCTAAACGAATTGCACTTGTCCCTTTAACTCATCGTATCCCAAAATAGATGAAAATATTTGTCTTGATTTTTACTTTTTTTGTGTGAAAGAAGTCAATGTAGCTTATCATTCACTCCTTTTTAAATTTTCTTTGTTACTTTTGATTTGTGATCTAATCTTCAAAAAAATTAGACCCGAGTTGTATATACTTTTCTCGAGCTTGTAGAGTTTCTTGTGCATTTTATGTTCTGATAATGATGGTCTATTGTTTTGTCTCTGTACATTTGGCAAAATACAGGTTTTTTTTTTGTGTGGATGAAGTGATAGAAATTTCATAAAATCAAAACAAACACCACAGTACACAAATCAAAACAAAAAACAACTTAAAATCTACCAAAGAACCTAAAACTACAAAAAAACAAAACCAAAAAACAGAACGAACCGCAAGTGCCATCGCCGCCACTGTCACTCCGTCGGTGTGGGAGGCTAGATCGGTCTCCCCTTGGTCCAAAAATCAAGATCGAGGAAAGTACACATTGAAAAGAAAGAAATGCAAAAAGCATTATTCAAGATCGAGGAAAGTATAGAGTTTAACTTGATGTTAACATTTAAGGTCTAATGGAAAAAATAATTAACTATAAAATTAATGAAAATATATATTATTCTATAAAAAAAAAAACAAGTCATTATAAAAACTAAGATTTTTTTTTTTTTGGATGTAATGAGTTAAGAAGATACATGCGAATTTATGTTACAAAGATGAATGCAAAAGACAAAAAGAAGAAGAAGATAATTACGCAATAAAAATAACTGCTATGCGAAATATAGATAATTACTAAAATAGGAATGTGCGAGAAATTATACAAAATAATTGTTTTATCATTTAGAACTCCAACTAAATTAGAAAAAGAAAAAGAAAAAGAAAACTTGATTTTATAGTTCACCAAATATCCTAGGGCATTTTAGTCATTTAATAACAAAATCTAACGGTGTTAGTGTCTAGTTAAAGGAATTGAAGAATTAAGACAATATGTTGTACAGTAAGTGCGGTTAAGTGTAATTATCATATCTTTAGTATAGGATTTTGCATTTATCAGAAACCTCAACCGAGGTCAATGAAATTTACCCTAATTTTAAGTGCCATCTTTTCTACAAAGGTTAAACCTAATATCTAACTCTACCTTTCATCATCTCAATTGCCGGATTTAGTAAAGGCGCCCCCCATAGCTTTGCCACAATTACATATAAGTCCATAATTTTAATGCATCTTCCAGTTTACCCTTCTAATATTGTATGTATTTCCTCCTAAACTCCTGCACAATATTTTGTAAAGTAAAAGAGGTTAGTGTAATTATCAGATCCTTGGTGGAGGTTAAATTGCATTTATCAGAAACCTCAAGGGAGGTCAATGAAATTTACCCAAATTTATTCCATTCCTGAAATGCCATACCTTCTACAAATCTTAAACCTAATTTAAAACACTCTACCTTTCATCACCACAAGTGATGAATTTAGTAAAGGCGCCCCCGCTTACTTTGCCACATATATATATATATATATATATATATATAGCCACAGCTTCTAATCCGGACCCCCGGATTGAAGCTTTTTTGATTTTTTTTTGTGTTTGCAAATTGTTTTAACAAAATCCGAGCCGTCCAATGTGTCCAGAAGGTGTTTTCCAAGGTTCACGCGGAAAATCTTCAAAAAAAAATACCGGGAAGGGCTTGATCCATGCATTTTTCGCAAAAATTGTATATTTACAATTTTTGCGAAAAATGCATGGATCAAGCCCTTCCCGGTATTTTTTCGTGAAGATTTTCTGCGAGGGACCCTTGAAAACACCTTCTGAACACATTGGATGGCTCGGATCGTCAAAAAAAAATTTGGATCATGGAGGTCCGGAAACGGGAGGGTCCGGAGGAGAAGCTCTCCCTATATATATATATATAATTTCTCAATTTTATTGCATGTTCCATTTAACCACTCTAACGTTATATGTATTTCCTCCTAAACTCTTGCGAGACCATAACCAACATTTGTATCTTTTGCTCCCGACGTTGCCTTATGCCCTCTAGAAGATAATCATTATTTGGACATGAGAAAGCATACTAGTCCCAATAAAAAAAAAGAGGAAAATTTCCAATAAGTGATTCAAGAAGGGACAGAAAAACTATTGTATTTGTTAAAACTGATGTATTTTTAAAAACTGTCAACCAAATAGGACAATGCAGTACATTCAGTTGAGAAAACGGCTGCAAGAACAGATTCACGAACAAATTGCATTGCCATTATTTCATAACTGAAAAGAGGTTAAACATGATAATTTGATCCCTTGACCAGAGCTTATTGGCAAAAACAAAGAAAAGAAAACATGTTGATGTTTTCAAGCATTTTCTAATGCTTGTTTTTGCTAAGTAATTGCTTGAACCAGTAGGCAGACATCTTGGGGTAGCGCTTGAGGGTCTTGTAATCGACATAAACAATGCCAAACCTTGAAGTGTAGCCTAATCTCCATTCGAAATTGTCAAGTAATGACCAGGCAAAGTAGCCTACCACATTGGCTCCGTCATCTATAGCTCTCTTCAGTTGAGTAATATAAGCCTTGTAGTAGTTTATCCTTGTGGTGTCGTGCAATCCCTTTGGAAGGGTAACATTTCCTGGATCATCCATGCCTGCAAATCATGCATAGAAGCAAATACTAACACTTAGGCCTCTTAATACTTCACTATAATCAACTGGTAAAAGCCAAAAAATCAAGGCACACCATTTTCTGCTAAAATCATCGTTGGATTTCCATAATGTTCCTTAATGTAAGTCACAGCTTTGTACAGCCCCCACGGTACATTGTACAACCAATAAGAATAAGCCTGCACTTTTTCAAAAATTACATAGTAAATTGGATATCTCCTGTGTAATTTGAACGATAATAACATAAGCATTGAGATTAGGATATCAAAAAAGTTTCTGATTTAAGCTTGAAACACTGTATTCTAGTTGAATTACCTGTGGACCAATTGGCACTCCTCTTTTTTGGTCTGCACAATTTCACGACCGAAAAAGGTAGCATTAATTAGTTTCTTCCATTCATAGAATGATTTTAAGGAACAAGCACATAGATCATTTTTTTGCGAGACTATTAGAAATGTTATTTTCTTAAAGGAAGTGGGGGGAGGGGGGGGATAGTATCTTACAAGCAAATGAAGCATTCCAGTCCTGTTGGTAGCCAAGAACTTTAGGTTTTCCTTGATGGGCATCATACATGTAGTAAGCAGTGTACTGGTTAATACCCACAAAATCCATCGACCCCTTCACCATCTTAACCTCCTCTTTTGTGAATTTGGGCAGCCGATGACCGAGAATATTTTGCATTGTTTTTGGGTACTCTCCATAGACAATAGGATGAATAAACCTGTGAAAAGCACCGAAGCCATTACTACGTACAATGCCAATAAAGGTATCATAAACAATTTCACAATAAAGCTATTACACAGAAAAACAACTATGCATCATAATTAAGAGTGGTGTTGCAGTGGCATTTCTCAAAAATAAACAATGGTGTGTTTAACCCACTAATGGACAATGGGATGATCCCTGGCATTAGTTAAGTTGCACGTATGCTGACCTAGACCCCTTGAGTTATCAAAAAAAAGTA
Organism: Vaccinium vitis-idaea; assembly: GCA_963854785.1. Taxonomy (NCBI): domain Eukaryota; kingdom Viridiplantae; phylum Streptophyta; class Magnoliopsida; order Ericales; family Ericaceae; genus Vaccinium; species Vaccinium vitis-idaea. The sequence goes on along the minus strand of OY978225.1, from coordinate 470,239 downwards.
TACTTTGAAATGAATGTAGGACGCCACCTCATCTTGTACGAGAATTCATTACCAATTTTGTTGTTTGGATAAGATTCCCAAAATTATGAACACCCTCAAAATTTGAAAGCTTAAACCAATAAATTAGCTGGTAGCTCTTTAACAAAATTAGCTGGTAGCTTATAACTATTAATCATCAGGTGTGTCACGATCGCCGAGAATAGTTTTCCCCATTTAGATTAATGGTTGAGCTAGTTTTGCTTCGGTAAAGAACCTTGTGTGGAAGTTATTAATTACCATCCAATATGAAAATCCCTTGCCCTTTGAGCTGCATAATTGTCTGCCTTTGATCTTGTAAGAGGTTCGTACCATACAAAATCCAACAGAATTCCAATTCTGCCCTTCTGTTTTTCCTGGAATTAAAGTGCATGTAGTAAGGATATGACCAATTCTAATGTCTCTCTCATTTTCTCCTTTTCCTTTATGATTGAAAATCAGTTCAGGTGAGATCGTGAAAAGACTCAAAAAAATAGTTAGAAAATGGGAGCTTACTTGATACTTCTCGCGATATCTCTGTACTGCCGCAGCATGAGACAAGATGAGATTATGGGACACAATGTATGGTTCGGTTGCAGAATTTCCTGCCGTGCAATTTCCATATGCTTTAGAACACCTTCCCGGGGCAAAGAATCCGTTGTCATATCCAAGAGCAGCCACCACTCTAGGTTCGTTAAATGTCATCCAATTCTTCACCCTGTCTCCAAACGTCTCGAAACAAAAATCTGCATAATCTGCGTAATCTTTCCTGTAAAATTCGAACCATTACCAAATCTCAAAATACATAATAGAAGAAATGAAGAAAATTGGATTCGACCTTTGGGGTTAACCAAACTTAATCAGTATCATATGAACGGTAGAACCATATGAAAGAAAGATGTTCTAGTGATAGTACTTACACAACTTTATGGCTCAACCATCCCAAGTACCTCTCCTGAAGTGCTTGAGGAAGATCATAATGATTAAGATTCGCGTAAGGGGTAATGCCTATGGAAATGCACAGTTCAAGCAATGTATTACAAAAAAAACTTGTAAAAGATGATCCGAGAATGTCATTTTTCGAATTATCTAGGAAATTCTCAGTAAGAATAGCCTCTTCAGTTAAATATTTGGAACTGTCCCAATTCATCAACTCAAACTGCCTACCTCTTTTGAGCATGTAGTCGATCAGTCTATTATAGTAAGCGACTCCTTTCTTATTAACTTTTCCAGTTCCATCTACATTGAGAAAAATGTGGAAGAAGAATTTAGGAAACAAGAAGACATTTAGTGACAGTTTCCAATAATTGATGCGAAGACTGTTACAGATTTACTTGGAAATATCCTAGACCACGAAATTGAGAACCGGTACGCATCAAAGTTCAGCTTCGCCATCAGATCAATATCTTCCTGTTATGATAGAAGGTATACAATTTAAATTCATCAGAATCAAACAAATAAAACTTGTTAAGCAAATAAAACAGATAAACCTTGTTAGTCAAGTCTACCACGGTTTCTAAATATTTCATTTTGGCAATACACTATTCGTAAGAAAGTTAAGCTGAATATAGGATTCACGTCAACTCTCTGTGAACAATTAGGCATTATGTTCTAAGAGCCAAACTAAGTTTTAAGACAATATGTGGGCGCTCAACCCTGACCCTTGTGCTATTAATTTCTGTGTTGGGCCAATGAACTTGGGACTTTGTTCAGCTGTAATTGCGCCCCCTGCTAGTGGAAAATGAGATTGGTCCTATGGAGAGGTCCGTCCATTAGGCCGGATACCGAGCAACAACAAAAAAACTAACGTGTGGGTCAATTGAAATACCAAATCACTCTGACCTCTCAAATACAGAAAATTACTTTACATACGGAAGCATCCCAACAAAATGAAATATAACCTAGGTATCTTAGAATGAGAATCCTTCTTGTTTAAAGTTGATCATCCTATACACAAATTGTTCACTTCTGCTCCTTTTATAGTAAAACCTAAGACATGTTTCCATCAACTTCTTTGACAAAAAAAAAACCCACAATCAACACTCCTATAAACTGTCATGAAATGAAGTACTAGTAAATATAAAGAAATACACAATTAAATAAGTAAAACAATATGAAACCTAACAGAATAGTTGTAGAATTTTTTTTTTCAGAAACTATTACGAAAAATATTGATCTTCTAGACCAACTAAACTCTCATTAATCTTCTCTCTACAAAATTCTCTCTTTCATTTCTCTTTGTTTTCCATTAACATTGATCCACACAACGTCTGTAAGCCAAAGCGACTTGTATCCTAAGTACTATGACTAGTCTCCCTCTATGACTATACCAACTATATAGATTTGAGTTTTCTCGTAAAGAATAAAAAACAAATTATAAAGGGAAACATATTTTTGGACAGAGGGAGTATTTTATATTTATGAGGACAAAATTTAACTAACAATTAACCAAATTTAACTTTTTCTAAAGTCCGCAACTGACGATGTATACAAAATATTGCAGTATTCTTAATTGCATATCCCACAAGGTCCACTTCATAAGTGTTATTAAGCTTTTTACTGCTATTTTACATTTATGCGATTGGAAATCAATCAACAATTAACCAAATTTAACTTTTTTTTTTTAGAACAAATGAAAACTACTTTTCCGCTTCTACTATATTGTGGCCCCATTTGCTAGCACTTATAAGTTAGCCTTTTAGATTATTGGCTTAAAAAATTAAAATAAGTTATAAAACTGTTTGTTATAGCTTTTCAATTTGCTTGAATAAGATGTCAAATAGTAGTTTTTTAGAGATAAATGTCTAGATTATATTCACTTTAGGATTCGTTTGTCCATTCATGTTTAAAAAACTTAAATAAGCAAAAAAAAAAAAAAAAAACCTTCAAATTGAAGCTTAAAACAATACTCCATATCTTTTTTGGGTCAAGTAAGCTAAAAAAAAAAAGCTAAGTAAATCGTTATTCATTATTGTTAACAAACATCATTCATTAGCTTTTTTAAAAGCAAATAAGCTAAAAAAATTAGATTGCCCCCATTTGCTAGCACTTATCATCTAACTTATTTAGCTTATTTGCTTTAAAAAAGCTAATGAAGGGTGTTTGTTAACAATTATGAATAATCACTTATTTGGCTCTTCTAGCTTATTTGAATAAAAAAACTAAATTATTTTATGCTCCAATGTAAGGTTTTTTTTTTTTTTTTGCTTGCTTATTTTAAGTTGTATAATATAAACTACAGTATAAAGCTACGAGTACAGAATTTGGGCGCACATAAAATGTACAAACCGCTTGTGGGCTCACTTTCAGAGTAGGCCCCACATGAATGATCCGAACCGTTAATTACTTTTAAAATAACTTCTATAGCTGCTTTAAAAAAAACCAGCTCAATTGGAACGGATAATCAGGCATAGTTCCATAAATCAATCAGATAACAATATAGGATAGTTTCTTCCTCACATCCAACCCAAATCCGGGATTTTTTCCATAAAAACACAACCATATAAAATTGAGGATAATGACAAGTTTGAAATTACAGGTTACTCCTTTGTCGTTTTTGAAAATGAGAGGACCACGATGAACCAAATCACTGTATCTAAAATATTCGTGTCGAAGCTATGTATTTCTGCATATCAGTTAAAAACAAAAAGCAACAGTAAATATATATATATATTTTTTTTTTTGAAAAGGAAAAGCTACAGTATGTTTGTGAATCGTTTTACTAGTAAATTCCTAGAAACTTACCTTGTATCGGTGGTATTGATCGACTGCAACATCTCCTGTAGCATTGTTGGGTTCAAGCCCTGCACCCAGACGAAGAATGAGTTTTTGCACAAAGATGTTAGCAACGCGATTATCGGGACACAATACTGAACAAAATTCCTTTACACAGACGTGGGTCCCGCGTAATTAATGTGCGTGGAACCTGCGTGTGTGTGAGTGTTCGGTGAAATTGCGCTCCTATCATTTTTGTTTTTGCATTTCACTTCACTTTTGAACAATTAAAATGCATGCTTAATTTGTTTCTACTATTGCATGTGCAAAATTTTCAAACCAGAAACATTCTATGTGCAAAATTTTCAAACCAGGAACTTTTTATATGTGCAAAATTTTCTACTACTATTAAATGCATCTTTATTTTTTTCTTTTTATCAGAGCACAGACACAAAATATAAACAAGGCATGGATGGAAAAAGATAAATAATATGAGGGAAGAAATGGTAATGCGGATTCACGCAAACACAAATTGTCTGATTCGGATACTTCCTTTGTTAGGAATAGTAGGAGTATTTGTTATACTAGGTAGGAGTACTAATCAATTTGAACTCATTTTCTTTCCTAGACTAGAAAATCTCCATCTACTACATTTGACCGACCACCTGAATCCAGAACAAAGCATAAATCATTTTCTGAAAAATCCGTTAATGAATGCAAAAAAGGAAAAGGAAGTATTTAATTAATGCGAGAGAGAGAGAGAGAGTAGTGTTACCGGGCGTCTTAATAAAGACGTCCCAAATGCTAGGGCCACGGCCGTCCTTGTTGGCCATGCCTTCGACCTGATAAGCCGACGTCGCCGTTCCAAACACAAACCCCTTTGGAAATGTCTCTCTGCGCAAACCTCCACTGTCCAAATCCACTGCTGCTGTCTCCGCCGCCGCATCACTTCCGATCTCCGCCGCAACCACAACACAACTACTACTATAAACAACACTAAATAGTATTATTATTCTTATAAGCTGCTGCATAATTATTACCAACGGCGGCAATTGGGTTCTTCTTCTCATTTTCACGCACCCACTCTCGGACGGAGAGAGACAGTACTACTAGTACTGCATAAATAGAGATGGGTAGGGAGAGAGAGATTTTCCCCAACAATAATGATTGTGACACACATTCTCAACCACACACAACCACACACACACTCACATGCGGTGGGACCCATCCCGGTGGAACCCACCGCTGGGTTCCACCACATGTGAGTGTGTGTGTGGTTGTGTGTGGTTGAGTGTGTGTGTATGTATCACTATTCTTTCCCCAAATGAGTACAAAAGCATAGATAAGGTTGGTAATATTTTCAACAAAGGCCCCGATTTGATGATGCTAAAATTTCAACGGATAAGTTATAGAGGCAATAAGATAAGAGGAAGTATTATTTTATTAATGTGATGTTTATGGAGGAGGGATGAAAAAGTAAAATTTGTTGGTGTTAACTTGTTGGGGAAAAAGCTAAAATTTAAAATGGTAGCAATAAAGACAGGAGGCAGAACAACGGTCCTCCTCCCCTATTCTCTATCCGTAATTAGTAAAAGGTCATTAAAAAAATGATGGAGTTAAATTTGTGTTGTTATATCACACAAAAGTATTAGTACTTCCTTCATCTGATTTGTTTGTTTTTCATTCTGTTGTAATCGGATAAAAAACTAGTGATATCCTTAAAAAGTCGGACTTGGCTAAGCCTGCCCACTTGGCGGGCTCAGGCCGGGCAAAGCCTAACGGACCTAGCGGGCTTCGGGCGAGCGGCGGGCTAATGGGCCAAATGATGAGGCTTAATGGCAGTACAGAACCATTTCAATTGTTTCGACTTCCCACAAGTATACATAAATTATATATACGATTTTGAAGAGCAACGACCCGTGAACAGACCGAAACCCGAAGGAATATCATTATTCCAACCTGTATCTGATCGTATGAATGTCCAAATCCGCTCGTTCGACGTCAGGTCGAGTCGGATTGACCGGGTCAGGCGGGTTTATGCTCAACCCTAAAATACGTTGTCCGTCCCACAATGTTCTTTTGGGGATTCTAACTTTTTTAAGTATTGTAAATGCATGTATTCTCTTGAAATGAGCATTAATTTTCTCTTTGTGGTTGATTTACATTTATAAAACTATTTTAGGAAAACAATTTTCACACTTTTTTTTTATTTATAAATACAGCCATCTTTATGTTTTTTATTGAAATTTTTACACATAAAAATTCATTAAGTAGCAAAAAAGTTTGTGATTTTATCAAAATTCATTAAAAAGCAAAACAGGTTGTGGGTTTATCAAAAAATGGTGTCAAAATCACTTGCCTTATTTTAAATTATTTATGAAGGTGAAATTTGGAAATCTACACAGTTTTTTACTCAACATTTTAAATATTACCAAAATTTTGAGACATCCGAAAATAAAATATCTATATTGCATTACACAACGGTTTTGTAAAATATCCCTCTCACATGTGTCCTCTGTGGCATATTGGAGGGTTGTGATTGATTTTTAAGTTCACGATTCAGTTGATCCAAGGGTTTATCACTCCTCAAAATTCAAATCCTTTTTTTTTTTTTGGTACTTCGGAAATATATTACGAACTAAACGAGAATGTCAAGCTGCATCATAGGTGCAGGGAGTTTAATACAAAACCAAAGCAGCCAAAAAGAAACCGTAATAGTCATAGAAATAAAGAGGCTAATCAAGAAAAGCTCGGAGGTTAAGCCTGTCTCGTGTCATGAATTCCCTTATTTCTAAGGGAGGAGTGTTGGAAACCATGAGATCCTCAGCTTGCTCTGCTCCTAATCTTGCTAGAAAGTCAGCACACTCATTGCCGGCCCGATAGATGTGGGTGATAGTGCTCCTTGTTTGATTGAGAAGATATTTCCAATCATTTAGGATGTTGCTTTGAGGGTGGTTTGCATTTGCTCCTTCATTGAAGAGAATCACTGCAGCTTGTGAATCCGATTCAATATGGATGTTTTTGAAAGACCCTTCTCCAAGATGATCGTTAGACCTTTATAAATACTCCAAATTTCCGTTTCCAAACTCGATCCAGGCATCATTTTTCTGTAGTAGCCCAGTGCCCAATCACCTTGATCATTCCGAAATATGCCACCAAACCCAGCTTTTCCATTGTTTTCATACCAACTACCGTCCGTGTATTTAGTTTGAGAGAACCTGTGGATGGGGGAAACCAAGTAGTTAGTCGGTTTTTGGGAGGGCTAGTAGCAAGAGGGGATTTGAAAACTTCCACAATCTCGTTGGCCTAGGAACATAGTATTTTGGAACTTACTTCTGTATTACATTACACAATGGTTTTGCAAAATGACCCTCTCACATGTGTCCTCCGTGGCACATTGGAGGGCTGTGATTGAATTTTAAGTTCGTGATTTAGATGATCCGAGGGTTCTTATCACTCCTCAAAATTCAAAACCTCTTTCAATCAAACATTTATGAGTCTTAAATTTTTACATAATTAAGAAGATTTTGACCTACTTAAGTTTTGTATACCACACTTTACTTGTGGATTGCACTTATGTCCCTTTATATTTGTCCTTCTGTAAAAATCAACTAAAAAAATGTGTGAATTTCCAAAATTAGTCCTTCATAAATAATCATAAATAACTTTATTAGTGAGATTTAATAGGTAATAGTGGAAATGATAGGTCATTTTCTAAAGAGGCATTCATTAACTATTCTTCAATAACTTTAATAAATTTGTTTGTCCCTTTAAGATTAAAATCTCAAAAAGAGACCAACATTAACTATTCTTCAATATTCATAGGATATTAAAATATTATATCAAATATGTACAATTTCCCTGTTGAGCCGATTTTCACGAAGATATCTCAAAAGACAAAATTTATTTAAAAACTGAATGCCTCAATTATTTATATGTGACATGTCACAAACTTATACTTATGTGCACTGTCCATCTATTTGAGGAGGTGTATTGGATAGACTTGTCTTATCTTTTTATTATTTATAGCTTTGGATTAACAGTTGCATGTATTTATCTCTTTCATGTGTAGTTTAAATCTTTTTTCTCAAATTTGATCATGCCAACTTTCGATCTCAGCTGTTCATCTCCGCAATTAATGGTTCAAATTCACAAATGAATTCTTATTTGGTCAAAGTGCATTATTAATCTGCAAATCTGAATACCGAGATGGAAGGCTCGGATGAGTTAGTAGGGTCTACTGTCCCTAAGCTATGGCAGAGCCCCCGGTTCCTTTTTCTCATGTACCCAAGTAATATAATGCAACTGATCATCTTACCATTTGACTATTTGAAGCGTGAGAGACAATTCCTTGAAACAGAATATTAATTCCTTTTTTCAAATGCCCATCATTTTCTGTAATTACGTGACAAACTAATGCTCATTTCCCGTGTCTGTTTGAGGTACGTAGTGTATTGGATAGACTTGTAATTGTGTTTATCTTTTTGTTATTTATAGCTTTGGATCACCGGTTGTATTTATCTCTTCACCGTAGTTTATCACTTCATCTCATGTATATATCCTTGTTCTAGAATGCTAACTGATAAAGATTTGATCCTAATCTCACCATTAATTTGAAGAGTGAGAAAAAAATCCTTCAAACGAGAGGTGTAGAATTATGATGAATTAATATCCATTGTTGATAATGTAGTGATCCTTCACAAGAAATGTGGCCTCTTCAAATTGTTCAAGGGAAAAAAATGAAGGCCACTTCAAAGATGAAATATATCGAGAATAGATTTGTTCTCGATATATATAGAGAAATACTACTTATTCATGGATGAGCCGTGAATTAGGTGTTTGCCCCAAATAAATTCGGACCTTGGATTCCGAGGTCTAACAGTTAAGACTAATGCGTGAATTTTGTTTTTTGTTATTTGTTTTTGCATGTGACATGCCAATAGATTTCTGAACCAAGAGAGCTAGGTAGGTGACAAAGCAGGACCACTCTCTTTACATAACAACCATTCTACGTCCCGTGAGACACAACACAAGTGGGACTGCACCGACACAGAATGGGGGTTGTTGGTCAGTCCTTTTCTCCTTTTGGGGAAGTTTAATTCAGAATTAGAATAACCACGTGCAAAATTAAAGAAAAGAATAGCCATGTACAGTATGTAATAAGACAAACAATATAATACATGCTTAATTACTTTTTTGACCAAATAATAGTCATAGCATGCGGCATTTCGTAACATGTGTCGGGTACGTGATTATCGGATCCGGGGACCTTGTAGTGCTCCAAAGTATTACAGGGTTGTAGCCCCAATCGCAGATGCTTTTTGATTTTCAAGTTGGACGGTTGTGAATCCAGGCCATTGATTTTCAACGGTCAAAAAGCACACTACAACCCCATAGCGCGAATCCAGGCCATTGATTTTCAAGTTGGACGGTTGTGATGCACACTACAACATTATAGCGCCCCCGGAACAAACTCTATAAATATGGCCATTGATTTTCAAGTTGCCACGACATTGCAATCTGCTAACATGGTAAACCAAGTTTGGAATATTGTGATCTAAAACTCCAGAACAAACTCTGTAAATATAGCATGGAACAAGTGTGAAATTTATATCTACACGATGTAATGTAAAGCTGTTCCTTCTATTACTGTTTGGCAGCATAGCCAGTGTATAATCAGACATCTGAAAATCAAGCCATTTCTGAGCAACAGGCATAACCCTCGTGCAGAGCACGTGGCCCTGTACCTAGTAATCAAATAATAAAGGGGCTGTGCATAATGTTAGTAAAGGTTAGAATTGACACAATTATTAACTCAAGAACTCAAGGAGGACGGAGTGAGCTTTGATAAATCATCATTGGATAAAGACATGCGAGAGGTAGCCCACAAACAATAGATTGGGTGAGGATGAAATGGGCCCACGCAAAAAAATTGGAAGAGCTGGATCGACGGTGCACAAATGAATGTGAGATCAAATCGGGGGTTGCACCCAAATGATTTGAGGTTATTACCAAAATTGGAGTAATTTTTCTAGTTGCCTTATAATTAAAATTAGAACAATTGGATAATTTAGAGGTGACAAATAAGTGGGTTTGGACAAGTTTGGGCGGGTTGAATTTGGGCGTTGCTTCAATATGGAGTATGGACAGATTGAATGTGGATCAATAATAGATGATTTAAATAAGGATGGTCGAATATGGGATAAGTAATACCCGATCTATTTTCCTTCGTATGTTCCCATTTTGTTCTTGAAAGTAGTATAAATCATCATTCTCTATCAACTTCTATCCAACACACACCAAACCTCAAACTACACCCGCCTGCATGACACTGAATGCATGATTGGTAATTGGAGAAGAAACACTTGGAAATTACTTTGCAACAACCAATGCTGCAGTATCACGCAGACAGATATGTGTTTAGGGTGTGATGGAGATGTGTGTCCTTATCACTATTACCGAATTAAATCTAACACAACATGATATAGTTGACACAGAGAAAAATCAGAAGCAACCCATTACAAAATCCAATGTTCTCATACCACTAGGGCCATCTCCAATAATAGAGTTAAAGGCACAAATTAGTCAGTTAACATTTTCTCTTCTTTTTTTTTCCCACAATAGTATAACTAAGGGATAGTTAAAGTGTGTAAGAGGAGGAGAAGAGTTAGATCAGAGGTTAACAGGAGGTTCTGGGCTAGCAACAAAGAAGAGAGAGAGAGAGAGAGAGAGAGAGAGAGAGAGAGAGAGAGAGAGAGAGAGAGAGAGAGAGAGAGAGAGAGAGAGAGAGAGAGATGACGAGAGAGAAAAAGGTGGCAAACATGTGTATATATATATATATATATATATATATATATGTATGTATGTGTGTGTATGTACTTTTTTACACTTTAACCACATTTTAACAACACCACTGCAAGAATCATTAACTTAACAACACATAAATGTGACCCACTTTTTACACTCTTGTGTCATATAACACTACATTTTAATTCAACCACTGGAGATGACCTAACAAACCATGTAACTGTTGTTATAAATTGACATCCGACACATCGCCGTTGCACACGGAGGATTACCTCCATCTCCGATGTCTTCAGACCCCGCTGGCGATGACTCAGAATTGATCAAGGTTCTATTTCATTCAAAATCTGAATGAATTTTGAAGAAAAGTTGAATAATTGAATTAACCACTTGAATTGTGTGTTTTTTTTTATGAGTTGAAACTCGTAAAGTTATTTTAAAATTAATGAACAACTCGAATTACCTGTGTGAAATCATAAAATAGACCCCACACATCTATCTGTGTGCTCATGGTAGGTACACCTGGAATTTTGCTACTTATAAATTGTCCAATCTCTCGTTAGGGCATCCATAGTGCACTCTCTAAATTTGGCTCCTAAATGACTTCTAAACTAGACGCATAATCAACGGTGGGTATAATTTTGTGTGTTAAGGATTTGCTAAAATAGGAGTGTGAGACTATTCCAATGACTCTAAAATTAGCTCCTAAACTATGTCCTAAAGTTTGTTTATGCACAAAAAAATGTAAGTTGGTCCCTTATTCCCCCTCTCTCTTCTCTTTCTCTCCCTCTTCTCCACACAATTAATTCCCTCCCTAAACTTAGCTAATGTGGTAAGAATCATGTTAAGAACCATTCTTAGGTGCTTATATGTGAAACCTATTAAAGATCACAATTAAACAAAGGGTCTTGCTAGCGGGTGCACTATTGCACCCGTTAAGGATACAAAAAAGTACCTTTGTTGGGTCTCACTTGCACTTTAAAGTACACTTGTACATTTAAGTACATTTAAAAGTGTACTTTAAAGTACAAGTAAGACTCACAATTGTATTTTTTTGCATCCTTAACGGGTGCAATGTTGCACCCATTAGCATTTCCCTTAAACAAATAGGTACTAAATATTAAAAGTCTTACTGGGAGCTATTTTAAGAGCTCATCACAATTCCCCAAGACTTTCCAGTGGCCCCCAAACTACGTTATCTTTGGTGGGAAAATGTGTCATGGTGTGCTAGCCTTATCCCATTGTTTATTGTAAGGCGGTGCATGCATTTGAATTTTGGCTGAAAGTGGCCTGCCATCTATGCATGCCATCCACTATGCATACTGCATAGGTAATAGCCAAAATTAGAATTTGTTTCACTTGGTTGAGATATACTCCCTCCGTCCCAAATTTTGGTCCCTCGTTCTATTCTAACCGAATAAAGAACTAGTTGTAACTTTGAATCGGTAATAAATTTTTATATTCGATATGGATCTTGTTTGATAGATCTCGATTAAATCTATAAGACAATGTCTTTAAAATCGCGTAAAACAATGTAAATTACGAGATATAATCAATTGAAAAGTGGCACGAACTTTCAAAAGGGACAAATAAATGGGGACAGAGGGAGTAAGTTAGGTAATAAAGTTATGTGAAGTACATTATGAAAAAAGCTAAAAGGTTCAGTAATTAAAATAACAACATCCAATAAAATCCCATCAACTAGTTTTTGGGTTCCCAACAACTAAATTTGATCAACTTTTTATTTTGTTAAATCCCAAGATTCCCAACAAACGGTAACACTGCTCTTATAACCGGTTGCGAGAAATTATATATTTGTTGTGATCAAGAGGGAAGCCGTTGCCGATGGATCCGGAGTGGGTGTTGTCCCTGCTGGCCGACCATAGTTGTCCGTAGTCGGTCATAAACGACTCAGATCACATCTTATCCAAACAAATCTAAACCGTCCACTGCCAAATAAATCTGAACACTCATGCTGTCCCCGAGGAGACAGAACCATCCCCGTTCTCTCGCGGACCCAATAAATTTTGCAAGATAATTTTTGGTCCAAAATTAGGCCACCATAGATCAAGCCTTGAAATTATTTAAAGCAATTAGCAAGGAAATCATTTATGGAAAAAGAGTTCCACGTTTCCTGTGTCTTTTATTTTTACTAAAACAGCAAATGGATTGAGAAATGAGTGATTTTTCGTTTGAGATGGGGCGGCCAAATTATGTTAATTTTTCAAAACCAAAATCTCATGTTTTTTTTCTTTAAAAAACCCAGAACATGTATCATGTATATCCACCAATTGGAATTAGATGGTAGCATTATTATATGATGGTTATTAATTACTAAAATATTCAAATAATAAAATAGCACATTAATTTGTTGGGAGGTAGCCAACACTTTAAATTGGCTAAAATTAACTCATTCACTGACCTATCAAATGCAAGATAAAAACACTCAAATAGTGGATGCTCCAAGGTGAAATATGTAGAAAAAATATATAGATTACAGGACTAACAATCATGAGAACCATAGATATGTCTTTTGGATATGGGTGAACATCACATTCCTCCTTATTGGTGGATATTGTTGGTTCAAATAACATCCCAAGAGAAAATTAAAATTGGGTTTCTCACAGATTCGGGCCATTCACGCCGGTTATGGGTCCTCCACCCTCCTTGAATTTGGGAACATCTTCCCAATAAAGGCAAGTATTCCTTTGTCTTTGTGTGTGGTCAATGAAATTATTCGGATTGGATTTTAACTTTTACAATGGCGTGCGTTAGTGTTTGTGGAAAATCATATCAACAGAAGTTTGGGATTCTCATTTTTCTTAACCACACTCCCCTTTGATCAGACATTAGATTCTACAATAAGGAACTTGAAAACACCTCCTCATTTTATGTACGCACTTATGTATAATAACGCTTTACAGGAGCATGTGAAAGATTACTAGCCTGTTCCACTTTTCATGTGATTTTGATGGTCTGTTTATGAAATCTTTTAATTGAAGGTCCAAAATTGTATATCGAAGCACCTGCGGCGTATTAAGCCCTAAACTTTTGTGAAGCTTATTGCTATGAATCTTTTATGCCCAACAAGTAATTCCTGGCTTGGACAAACACTTACTCATGAACGTATGATCTTTTAGGGTAAATTACACTTGACATTCCAAAGTGTTGTTAATTACAAACAATTCCAATTTGGTTGGTGGTTCTGTTCTTTTATAAATCTCCATGGCTTCAATTTCTGGTCCTGAATTACTTCCTTTCCTTCCAAATTCGCCCTCTTTTCTTACAGCCTCACTCCCTTCCAAGTTAACTGAGAAAATTTGTCTCGTAAGCCTGTTCTGATCTGATTTGAACTTCTGATGCCAGTAGAATCATGGCAAACAACAACAATAACAACGGTAATCTTTTGTGTGGACATGAAAAATAGATATTAATTCATCATAGGGGCTTTCTGTTTTCATAAAAGCAGTTGTTTTTGGTTGTCATTTGTCAAAATTGCAAATTTGGTCATTGACATGACGTTCGTCTTGTTAAGAAATATTGTCCCACATTGCCTAGGAGTGGAATGGGTGATCACTTAATATATGTTGGGACCTCTCCACTCATTGCCAATTGGTTTTGAGTTGGATATAAAGTTTACACATGGTATCAGAGCGGGGCCCATTCCACTCCACATTTAAAAAAAAAAAAATTGCAATCTTACACCCACAAAGACAGACCAGCAAAAAGGCTGCACGATGATAGAACCCAAAAAGTGACCACACGTGACAGACCTCAAATGCGGTTGCACGGGATGGGGGATGTTAAGAAATATTGTCCCACATTGCCTAGGAGTGGAATGGGTGATCACTTAATATATGTTGGGGACCTATCCACTCATTGCAATTGGTTTTGAGTTAGATATAAAGTTTCCACACGTCTAAGTATTCGTTCAAATTTGGGAAGACAAAGTCTATTAGTTGTTGAATTGGTTCAATGTAAATATTTGTTGTTAAGATCATGTTTGACGGAATTTGTATTTGTTGTAGTTATTAACAAAGTTGAAGTACAGATAGCAATTTGACAATATATTATCAAACGGGAATTCCTAAACGAAGTATAATTTCGAATACAAAACTAATTACACCACCACTACAATCATCAAAACTTGGATGATGACTCGCATTATAGCACCGGATGTTTCAAAGAAAAAAAAATGCACAAATTTCCCAGTTTAAAGTTCAAATGCATAAGAGTGAAATACAATGGTAAGACCTTATAGCAACTCCAACCCTAACTCAGATTTTTACTCAAATTTGAGTAAAAATCTGAGTAAAAGCTTCATTTGATATTATCTTCTCCAATGGCAATTCGTTTTTTACTCAAATTCTGAGTCAAAAGAAATTCAAAAATCTTTTGATTTTATTTGTCTCTCACATCCATCCCCAATTCCTTCACCACCACCAACACATCCTCCAAATTCCACCACCCAATTTCACAAGCAGAAAGTCACCGCCACCAGATCGAAGCTTCCTTCACAATCGGCACCACAAATCTGAGGAGAAAATCAAGGATTTTTTTTTCTTTTCCTTTCCCCGAAAAGAAGCTTCAGATCTGGGGAGAACTACCACACCCCAACAAGGGTTTCCTCTTTGTTCACCACCAGGTCCACCGCCGGCGGGACTTCCCAACGAAGCTTCACAATCTTCAACGTTTTTTGTAGTACTACTAGTCGACCAGATTTTGTGACTCGAAAACTCGAATGTCGACAACCACCACCAACACTCATCAGCCCCAGAAGTCTCCTCCCCCACCAGCTGCGGCCAAAAAATAGTCGTTGGAAATTTGGGTAAGGGTTTGGTTCTCCCTTGATTTAGGTGAGGATTTGAGTAAATGCTGCACTTGCTCTTACGGACAGAAATTGACCCCAATTCATCAAAACTAAAGGCCAACAATGCCAAAATCTATGAGTTGCCTCGCTCAGAGCCAGATCTAGCTAGTTAGGAGTAGAGTTAGAACAAGAGAAAAAAGTAGGCCAAGATGGAGAAGGCAATCCTCATAGGACGTTAGTACATTTGTACATGGAAATCCCGTTTATATTTCGTATAATAATATTCTTGTCATATATAGGAGATCAATGTCCAGTGGATCCTTTCTCTATTTTTGATCATTTCCATTTGCATCTTGGAGTGGGTAAAATCTGATTATCCTACTATTAGGCATAGCACGTGCCTATGGCAGTCACCACGAAAGGGTGAATAGCTCGGCACCACATAGGGAGTCCGTGGGCCCTGTGCCGATCTGATCCCGGACCATGAATAAGGTCAGGATAATTAAGTAAGTTAATATATCAGGATGCACTAGCTCGGCATAAAACGTAAAGGGATACCCCTGGTATGGCCGAGCTAGGTGGGCTACGTGTATAGCTTAAGTAGCATTCTGGAATACATAAATCAGCTCAGCGAGATGAGTTGAGTTACGTACGGGTTATTCCGAGCTATGTGGAAGCACGGCACCGCCACGAGTAAGGCAGTGAGACATTCCAGAATGATCTAAAGGCGGTTCCTTATGAGATAAGGAGCGATCCCGTAGCATAAAGGATCAGTATGGGAAGTCCTAATGAGATTAGGAGTATGCCCCATATAGGGAAGAATCCTATATGGAAAGAAAGACCTCTACTAGACGAAATCTAGTAGGATATGGAAGCTCGTCCCTAAAAGGAAAGTCCTATTGGGAAATGGATTCCTGAAGCTAATAGGAAACCAAGGCACGGGATGCCTAAAACAAGCCTTCTTCAACTATAAATACAGAACGATGTCCTTGAAGAAAGGTACGCTGTGAAACCTACTTTCATACGCATTGTGATTTGAGCTTTCAAGTACGTGATACTAACTTAGGCATCGGAGGGCCTTTGCCAACGAGAGGCAAAGGTGCTCTAACCCTTTTTCTGTCTTGCAGATCTAGGGTTGATTCAAGGCAGCACGTGATCCAGGGTTACGTGGTTTTATCCCCGTACAATTGGCGCCGTCTGTGGGAAACCTGACAGAAAAGCTTGAACCCTTCCAACAGAGATCAACAATGGTGCTTTCAGAACCTCTTCTGTGCACCCCACAGAGGAAGGATGTGGAGGACGATGGCAGAACCACCCTTGTTTACACTACGAGAAAAAGTGCGAAGGTGGACGAAACTCCTGCAGTTCTAAAAGCACCACAAAAGAAGCCTGCCACCAGAAGGTTTAACATAGGGCATATCCCTGAAATTCCAAAGTTTAGGGATACGCGCCTGATAAACTATGACTCTCCAAGATCAAACGAGCGACGGAAACGCTCAAAAACACCACCAAGAGGTGGGGAGGCCTCAACCCGACGTGAACGGAGGAGGAGCCCACCGAGAAGGGATGATCACAGGCGAACTAGGAACAAAGAAAAAGAGGACAGCCTCGACAGAAGAGAACAGGAGGCAGAAGAACTGGCCCGTGAAGTCACTCGACGAGAACGAGAGATTCAGGACCTAAAGAAACAACTCCAAGAGAAGGAGAAGGATTTACGTTCGCGGACGAGATCCGTGCAGTACGTAAAAGAAAGAAGGGTCCATCATCATGATGACGTCTTTGCTGACCGAGCAGCCTCTCCATGAAAACGGAGAGAAAGAAGTGCTTCAGTGGAAAAGAAAGAAAGAAGGAAGCATGCTAGGGACAGATATGAGAGATCTGGTTCCAATGAGCGCATTCCTGAGCAGCAAGCGAGAAGGGTGGACGTTGGCCGAGCTGAGGGAGGCCCTAAGACTGCACGAGAGGCAGCTAAGGAAGCCCTAGGCCAGATTTTTAAATCACCACTGGCCCATTGGATTCGCGCAGAGAAGACGCCGAGCAGGGTAAAACACTCAGCGTTCATCCCTTACGAAACTAACACGGACCCTGTGGCCCATATCCAACACTACCAGCAGGCCATGTTTATGCATGAGCAAGACGATGCATTACTGTGCAAGATGTTCCCATCCAGCCTAGGAAAAGTGGCCTTGGGTTGGTACCATAAGCTCCCAGAAGGATCCATCTTATGCTGGACTCAACTGGCTGAGGAATTCACTGCACGGTTCCTTACAAGCCGAGCAGCTCCAAAAACATTCGATGCATTAACCTCTATGAGACAGAGGGATGATGAGACTCTGCGACAGTACTCAAAGCGTTACTGGGAAACTTTCAACGAGATTGAAAATTGTAGTGAGGAGTATGCTCTGGCAACGTTCAAAACAAGTTTGCCCGTGCATAGTAAGCTACGAGAATCGCTTACTATGCACCCAGTCAAGACTGTGGCCAAACTGATGGAGAGAATTCAAGAGCATGCACGGGTAGAAGATGACATCCTGCAGGCTGGGGGAAAGATCGTAGCAGGACAACCTCAGCTCCCAGAGAAGAGGACGATGGAGTTAAAGGTATACAAGAAGGACTTCACGACGGGACGGAAGGATTACGCACAGCAAAGGAAAGACAAAGCTGAACCAGACCCCAAGTCATACTTCAGCGTCATGGCAACTTTCAATATCCCGATCTACAAGATGCTGTACAGGATCAAGAATGAGCAATGGTTCAGAAGACCCCCAAAGATGACTGGGAACCCAGAGAAAAGGAGGGCTACCAATCAACACTGCAGCTATCACAGGGATTGGGGGCACATGACCGAGGATTGCGTGGAGTACAAGAAATTCTTGGACGAGAAGGTGGCGGAAGGCCATCTTAAGGAATTCTTGGCTGACAGCAAGAACGATGCCGAGCTAATAGAAGAAATGGACTACGAGAAAGGTCCAAAAGGGACAATCCATATGATACATGGATTGGTGGCCCCATACACGAACAATGAGATAAGACACATCCAAAGGGTCAACGGGCAGGCAAAACAAATCATGAAGCTCGGCATGAAGAGGCCGAGGGCGGAGGGAGTCGTAGAAACACCGGTCACCTTCACTGATGATGACCTGGATGGGGTATCAGTACCCCATAACGACGCGTTGGTAATTACCCTACGAATAGGGGATTACGACGTGGAGAAAATCCTTGTGGATCAGGGGGCTAGCACGGAGATCATGTATTACCACACTTTCAAAAAGATGGAACTCCCACCGAGCGCGTTGCAAAAATGCTTAGTTCCACTGGTCGGCTTCAGTGCGCAAACGGTATGGCCTATGGGAAAGGTCACACTACCTGTCCGAGCAGGATCAGTAGTACTGAAGACTGACTTCCTTGTGGTAGACATCCCTTCCTCCTATAACGTGATTATAGGGAGGACATGGATGCACAAAATGAGGGCGGTCTCTTCAACTTACCACCAGAAGATCAAGTACCCCGGAGCAGATGGAATAGAATGCATCAAAGGTAACCAAAAGGTGGCCGATCAATGCTTCACCATGGTCTTGAGAAAATCCCCAAAGGCCGAGCTGGTGCAGACAGTTGAAGTTCCAGACCAACCAACTTTGGAGGACGTCGGAGGCGATCCCACCAAGAAGATGGTGGAAGGGCTAAAGAAAATACAGATTCAAGAGGACGATGCAGAGAGGTATTTCCTGATCGGCGAGACCCTCTCTAAGCTAGAGGAAAGAAATCTGGTCACTTTTCTTAAGGACCACATTGATGTGTTTGCTTGGACCCCCCAGGAGATGCCTGGGATAGATCCTGAAGTCATCTGCCACCACTTGAACGTGGACCCTCAGCACAAGCCAGTTGTGCAGAAGGCAAGGAGGTCGGCCCCACAGCACGCAGACGCTGTAATTGAGGAAGTAGAACGGCTACTAGAAGCGGATGCCATACGAGAGGTGAGCTATCCAGATTGGTTGGCCAACACAGTTGTAGTCAAAAAGAAAAATGGGAAGTGGAGGGTCTGTGTGGATTTCACCAGTCTCAACAAAGCATGCCCCAAAGATAGCTTCCCACTGCCCAGAATTGATCAACTTGTGGATGCTACATTGGGCTACGAGAGGATGAGTTTCCTTGACGCATATCGAGGATACCATCAAATAACTATGCACGAACCCGATCAGGAGAAGACATCTTTCATCTCTCCCAGGGGGCTCTATTGCTACAAAGTTATGCCGTTTGGGCTAAGGAACACTGGAGCAACCTACCAGAGGCTAGTTACTAAGATGTTCACAGAACAGCTCGGCAAAACCATGGAAGTCTACATCGACGACATGGTGGTCAAAAGCAAGTTGAAGCCTGATCACCTTGCCGACCTAAGGGTGACTTTCGGCATTCTGAGAAAATACAAGCTGAAGTTAAACGCTTCCAAGTGTGCCTTCGGAGTCAGCTCGGGGAAGTTTCTTGGGCACTTAGTAACTAAAAGGGGGATTGAAGCCAACCCGGATCAAATCACGGCTCTGCAAGGCCTTCAAAGCCCAAAAACCACAAAGGAGGTCCAAAGGCTAACAGGGATGGCCGCAGCTCTTAATCGCTTCATCAGCAAGTCCTCAGACCGCTGCAGACCTTTCTTTCAACTTCTGAAGAAGAGAGAAGGCTATGAGTGGGGAGCCGAGCAGGAACAGGCCTTCCAAAAGTTAAAAAGTTACTTATCATCACCACCCTTACTCTCTACTCCAGAAGCTGGGGAGCGGTTGATATTATACTTAGCGGTATCTGATCATGCGGTCAGCTCGGTCCTCCTACGAATGAAGGGGACGGAGCAGGCTCCAGTCTATTTCGTGAGCAAAACACTGTTGGATGCTGAGACGCGTTACCTACCGCTGGAGAAATTGGTATACGCTCTTGTTGTGGCATCAAGAAAACTGCCCCATTACTTCTTGCAGCATCCCATCACCATATTCACTGAGTATCCACTAAAGGCCTTGCTCAGGAAGGCAGACTTCTCTGGAAGAACCTCCAAGTGGTCAATAGAACTGAGTCAGTTTGACCTTGATTACCAGCCTAGAACAGCAATCAAAGGGCAGATTTTAGCGGATTTCATAGCTGAGTTTACTCCAACAGTGGCACCACCGCCGCCAACTCTCCGCGAGAAGGAGCAAGTTAGTAATCCCGAGCAGCCAACGAAAATGGCCGATCTGGAACCAGACGAATGGTGGCTTTACGTTGATGGGTCAGCCTGCAACAAAGGATCTGGAGCAGGGGTTGTGCTTCTCTCTCCAGAAGGATTGGTTCTGGAGCAAGCACTACAGCTAGGGTTCAGTGCCACTAACAATGTAGCAGAATATGAAGCCCTGATCGCTGGATTGAAGAGTGCCCTAGAACTCAAGGTAAACAAATTAAGAATATTTTGTGACTCGCAATTAGTTGTTAATCAACTTTCAGGAGAATACGCTACGAAAAGCGAGAAGATGGCCGCGTACTCAGAGGCAGCCAAAGATTTGCTTGATAAATTTGACAAGATCCACATCCAGCAGATCAGCTCGGGTTAGAATGCGCACGCAGACTCGCTGGCTTGCCTGGGGTCAGCAGTCAAGACGGAGTATCGCCGCACAGTGACGGTGGATTATCTGGGCGAACCAAGCATTGGCCGAGCAGTGGAAGTCGTAATGGAAACAGAGCTTGGGCCGAGCTGGATGGACCCAATAGTGGCATACCTACGAGATGGGGCCTTGCCAGAAGACAAGAGGGAAGCTCACAAAGTCAAGACTAAGTCAGTACGCTTTTGGCTCTCTTCAGAAGGTAAGCTTTACAGAAAATCATTCCTTGGTCCATATCTATTATGTGTACACCCAGCCCTGGTTCAGAAATTCCTCAATGAAATCCATGCTGGAACTTGTGGGGGACACACTGGTGGGAGGTCCATAGCCCACCGAGCAATATCCCAGGGATACTGGTGGCCATACATGCAGGAGGACGCAAAGGCCTTTGTCAAAACTTGTGAAAAGTGTCAGAAGTTTCCCCCTCTAATCCGAGCGCCAGCTGAGGGTTTGCTGCCCTTGACCAGCCCGTGGCCATTTGCTCAGTGGGGATTGGACATCGTAGGTCCTCTCCCTATGGCAACAGGGAAACGAAAGTTCCTACTCATTGGCACTGACTACTTCACCAAGTGGATAGAGGGGGAAGCTCTTGCCAAAATCACAGAAGCAATGGTGGAAAGATTTGTGTGGAACAAGATAATCACAAGGTTTGGAGTACCTTACTCCATCATCTCAGATAATGGATCCCAGTTCGGCAAGAAGTTTAAGGCTTTCTGCGCCCAGTATGGCATCCGAAACTATTATTCCACCCCAGCTTACCCACAGAGTAATGGGCAAGCAGAGGCTTCAAACAAGACTATCCTAAAGAGTCTCAAGAAAAGGTTGGAGAATAAGAAGGGAAAATGGCCCGATGAGCTTCCAGCCGTGCTTTGGGCATACAGGACTACCCCACGGCGATCTACGGGAGAGACGCCGTACTCCCTTGCTTATGGAACAGAGGCAGTGATTCCATTGGAGGTGGGCTTGCCGACCATTCGCACTGCACTTATGGAGTCGGGAGGCAACGATAAAGCCCTGGCCGAGCAGCTCGACCTTGCTGAGGAAAAAAGGGAACGTGCACTCATCACTCTAGCGGCATATCAGGAGCAGCTACGAAGGAGCTACAATAAGAAGGTGCAGCCAAGGGAATTCAAAGTTGGCGATCTAGTCCTAAGGAAGGTGTTGGCTAACACCAAAGTGTCTTCAGATGGGAAGCTTGGGCCGAACTGGGAAGGCCCATACAAGATTGTGGGAATTGCTGGCATTGGGGCCTACCGTTTGGCCGACCTGGATGGAGACCCGGTTCCACGACCATGGAATGTCCAAAACCTTAGAAAATTCTTCCAGTAACATGTTTACGTGATTACGAATACAATCACATTTCTTTTAGTGAATACGAATAAGTTCACATTTTTGTTTTTAGTACCTAGTTGGGATTACGAGTAAAATCACCAACATCAGTTATTCAGATTTGTCTTTATTGATATTTCTAGCATTAAAAGAATTTTATCTTTTCTTATCGCGATTTTGATTAATACGAACCGCAATTTGTCCTTAACAATTTGGATTCCTATTGGGGAGCAGGGAATGCGTAGATTTGCACCGAGTACTGCAAAATAAATCCTAAGTATGAATAAACTTAGATTTGCAACGAGTATTGCAAGAAATTCTAAGTATGAAGAAACTTAGATTTGCAACGAGTATTGCAAGGAATTCTAAGTATGAAGAAACTTAGATCTGCAACGAACATTGCAGCAAATTAATTCTAAGTATGAAGAAACTTAGATCTGCAATGAATACTGCAAATCTGCAACGAATATTGCGGCAACTAAACAACAAAGTATGAAAAAAACTTGAATCTGCAGTTAACACCACAGTAGTTCCTAAGTATGAAAACACTTAGGCTATAAGGGACTCAAGTAAGAAGGTACTTGAATCGCTTAGCGTGCAGACAAACACATCAAGGATGAGACTTGATAAAAGGTTGAATTAAAGGAAAGAGTACGAAAACACTTACAAAGGAATACTTAACAAAATACCAAAGTATTCAGAAAGGCCACATCCGGCCGAGCCAAGACCACGCAGGGTCAAAGGTTGAGATTCAAGTAAGCAAAAGACAAGTCTAGCAGTAGGCATCAAGCCTCTTCACCGTGCTGACCAGCATCGATGGCAGGATTGGGGTCAAGGTTGTCACCTCTAAGGCCTTCAGCAACACCATCCCCAAAGATAGTAAGGTCAGTGATGGTTTCATCTGTCGGAATCAGCTCGGCAGTGGACTCAGGTTGAGCTTCTGAGTTGGGTTGAGCTCCAGCATCAGGATTGGCTTGGGGAGCAGATACCTCACTGGGAAGTTCCATATCAGTCCAGTAAGGGGAGGACGGATCCACCCCGAGCTTGGTAAGGCACCTTTGCCAAGCCGCGCTCCAGACAGCATCCTGCACTGCAGGCATCTGTGCTCTATAGTTGTCTGTGATCACGACAACAACACGATCGTATTCAGCTTCCGCCTTGGCTTCTGCAGTCGCAAGTTGCTGACGAAGTTCGCGCTCGACCTCAGCAGCCTTCCTTTTGAGTTCAGCAGTCTCTCCTTTCAAACCCTCCACCTCCACCCGAGCTTCCTTCAATGATTGTGCATGCTGGGCGCTCTCCCGTTCAGCTTTGTCGGCCCTCTTCTGCTCTCTTTTAAGGTCTTTCTCAACCTCTTTTGCTCGGTCAAAACCGGCGGCGGCTTTCTGCATGATCTGTAGAAGGAGGAGTCAGCTTTAAACAGACAAAAACACAACAGAGCAATTACTAAACTTTTGTACCTTGGCACTCGATTGAAAGATCGACTTCATAAGAGTGTCAAAGGAACCACTCTTCTCTCTCTCCATGTCAAGTGGAAGAAGAGCAGCTCTGGACACACCGAACGCCACCTCGGTGGAAGAGATCTTATCAATCATATTCAGGGGGGTGCCGTCAGGACGGGCCAGGAGAGGCTCCCATGGCTGCACCAATGGAGGAAAGTTAGTAAGGCGTTGGCTTGGGCCCGAGCTTGCTGTCCTTCTCCTATGCGGGGGAGGCTGATCGTCATGGGTACTCTCTGATGGCCTCTTGTCCCTCTGTCGCTCAGATAGAGACGCATCAGGTGCTTCAGGGGGGTTGATAACATGAACAGCCGGAGGGGCATGAGAAGCCCGCCCACCAAGGTTCAACTCACCGAGCAGGTTGATTGGCTCAAGCGACATCTCTCTATCAAGAGAGGGAGAATAACCGGACGAATCGTCTGAGTCTGCAAGAAGAGCAGCCTGCTCAGACAAGGATTGGACAATTGAGCGGTGATCCAACGCTCTTTCTTCTGTTTCTTCTTCTTCTTCTGCTGCCTCCCTACCAGATGTGCTCGCCTCTTGATCAGTACGGATGAGGATTGGGATAGCAGTTGGTATTTCAGGGATGTGAGCAAACGTGATTTGCTGTTGAAGATCGCTCGGGGCCCAAGCTCTCCTAACTCTTCTTGGGGCTTGGCCTCTTCGGGGTCGAGTACTTCTTTGCTCGGCCGGTGGGCGTGTGGCGATCAACGGGGCAGCTGGAGGCCAGGGGTGTCTCGATCTTGGCTCGCCGACCCTTCTGATACCATCCCAGTACGTTGGGGTGTAGTCCAATAGCAGGTGAGCTGCACGGCCGAGACCAACAGGGGTTGGTGCGAAACCGTCGAAATATAGAGCCCGAGCAATATCCTCGCGATGAAGATTGCCGTGGATCAGACGGCCACCGTGGTTGAGGTTGCTAGTTGCAAAATAACATGAAGAAGAAACAATCAATTACAGTTTCTAAAGGAAAGCAAATAAATGAAGGAATGATACAGGTATGAAGGTACTAACGCAGTCTGCCAGGAGTTGTGGGGCAGGCAAAGCCGATTGTCCTCCCCTCAGCATCTCTGGGCTCCCAGTTGCCAGTGACTACGAGGTAGTCGTCTGCCTCTCCCTTGGAGGAATTTGACAGGTCGGTGATAAGCATCTGGTTGGGATCCCTGGCTTTGAAGTAGAAGTTGTTATCGATTGTAGGGACTACGCTATAGAGGTAGTGTAAGTCCCACCAATCGAGATGGAGGCCGAGCAGCCTATTAAGGGCTACTGTGCCCATAACTACCCTAACAAAGTTGGGACAGAGCTGCATAGGGTTTAACTGGCACCTACTGCACACTTCCCTAAAAAAAGGGTGTAACGGGAACCTAAGGCCCCCCTCAACTATGAAAATCAAGGGGATGTGGATCTTGTTTTCATCCTGACCTTGTTCTTTCATATCACTACGGTTGTCTAGCCGGAATCGAACGTCGGTGGGAATCCCATACTTCCTACGAAACTCTAACGCTTTATCTGGGGTGCTTAGAAGGGCTCTGTGTATGCCCATTTTTTACTATAATTAGGGTTTCGCAGTTGAAACCCAGAAGGAAGACGATGAACAGGACAATCAAGGAAAACCTAACAGGGGAACACGTGATGGAAATCTAAGGATAGGAAGAATGCACTTACGTGAGGAAGTGTGGGTTTTGAAGGGGATTTCCGGCGAGGTATGGAAACGATGCGACGAAAGAATGAACTCTGGAGGCAGCGTTGATGGCAGACGAAACTCTTTTCTCTTTCTCCCTTTCTTTGTTTCTTACTTCTGATAAAGGAACTAAGGAAATGAAGGGGGAGAGGGAGGGATTTTTCGAGACCTAGGGGTTTTTTGGGGGGAGGGAATAATGATTATCCCGCCCAAAACCCCAAAAAGTTGGGTATGACGCATCTGGACACGTCAGCAAAAAACGTCCTTTGGGCTTATCCGGTGACCAACGGGTCATTTCGCATTTAATGCGAGAACAGTCTTGCTCCCCACGTGAGGGGGAGGCGTGCAAGAAGATGCATCTGGAACCATGGAAGCTCTGCGCACTGCTGATGAATGACAGCAGTAGCAGAGCTGGGGAGCAATTGGAGTGGGTAAAATCTGATTACCCTACTATTAGGCATAGCACGTGCCTATGGCGGTCACCACGAAAGGGTGAATAGCTCGGCACCACATAGGGAGTCCGTGGGCCCTGTGCCGATCTGATCCCGGACCATGAATAAGGTCAGGATAATTAAGTAAGTTAATATATCAGGATGCACTAGCTCGGCATAAAACGTAAAGGGATACCCCTGGTATGGCCGAGCTAGGTGGGCTACGTGTATAGCTTAAGTAGCATTCTGGAATACATAAATCAGCTCGGCGAGATGAGTTGAGTTACGTACGGGTTATTCCGAGCTATGTGGAAGCACGGCACCGCCACGAGTAAGGCAGTGAGACATTCCAGAATGATCTAAAGGCGGTTCCTTATGAGATAAGGAGCGATCCCGTAGCATAAGGGATCAGTATGGGAAGTCCTAATGAGATTAGGAGTATGCCCCATATAGGGAAGAATCCTATATGGAAAGAAAGACCTCTACTAGACGAAATCTAGTAGGATATGGAAGCTCGTCCCTAAAAGGAAAGTCCTATTAGGAAATGGATTCCTGAAGCTAATAGGAAACCAAGGCACGGGATGCCTAAAACAAGCCTTCTTCAACTATAAATACAGAACGATGTCCATGAAGAAAGGTACGCTGTGAAACCTACTTTCATACGCATTGTGATTTGAGCTTTCAAGTACGTGATACTAACTTAGGCATCGGAGGGCCTTTGCCAACGAGAGGCAAAGGTGCTCTAACCCTTTTTCTGTCTTGCAGATCTAGGGTTGATTCAAGGAAGCACGTGATCTAGGGTTACGTGGTTTTATCCCCGTACACATCTAACATATGGCCGCAATCAAAATAAAACTACTTTTGTTTATCGATTAGCATTGTGCCTATTCGATACATGGGACCAGAAAAAACACCAAGTGATTTTTTTGTCCCGTGTATTGAACGTGCACAACTCTACTATGTTGAACGGGAGCTAGTGATATGTGAAGGGCTCACATAATAGCGATACAAAGATTAAGGGGGTCTACTAGGACTAAGTTTACTTTTAAAGAAGAATAAGTGATATCGAGTGATGATTGAAGATGTATATGATATTTAGCCGATTTTTTATTTTGATTATTTCATAGATCCTTAAGTAGCGCTAAAGAGTATTGGAATATCTGGAAAGAGTTCATCGGATGGGAGCATGTCAGCAAGCTACGAATTTATAGTTAAAAGCTTTACAGGTTCAATTTGCATCGCTAATAAAAAAATACTTTGAGACTATCGAAAGATGTGTTGGATTCATAATTTTATGATACTCAAGGTGTATAAACTTGACTCAAATAATAAAAAAATTGGTAGAAGTGCGGGGCCAATACGAAATAATCAAATGTTGACCTGCAAAAATACACGCCACCCATCTAAAAATTGATTATTACAGGTACCGATTGCGTGGGTACCAAATAAACGTCTCAAAATGGGTACATTCCGTTTACCATAGTAGGAAAACCACCCCAATCCAAAAGGCGTATTCGAATCCAATCGAAAACCAAACCCAAAATGGAATTCAGTTCCGTTACGTTACACTATTCATTTAGATTCTCAAAGCAACTCCTGCGACCTCGCCACGTTTTAGCGTTAACTTTCAGCAGCGTCAATTTTGGACAATATTTTAGTTCAATAATTTTGGGCATATGGTGTTCCATTTTCTATTTATTTATTTTTTGGCTCCAGCCTGTGCTGTCATGTTGCATTGCGTTGCGTGCAAGGGTGAATTAGCCGATTTTACGTTTATTTTCTACCTTTATTAATTAAAATACAGGTTTTTTTAAAATTTATTTCTAAAATACGTGAAATTGGGCTTCTAGAACACACTTTTGAAGAAGCATGTTACTGAAAACGCTTTCTGCATTGGTTAAGATGGATTAAACACGCTTTTCCAAAAGCACGTTTTGAAAACATGATTTTAAGGAGGATTATGATTGACTTGATTTTTTAAGTTAAATTTCACATATTTTGAGAATGAAGTTTAAAAAACCGCGTTTTAAGACTTAAGTAATAAGGCCTCGATTGGATAATGCTAAAATTTCAGGGGATAAGTTATAGAGGGAGTATAAGATATAAGGGGGTATTATTTTTCGGAATCCGGGGTGGGTGTTGTGCGGTAAAACGACGTAGTTTTTGGCACACCTCTAAAGCTTCCAAAGACCTTGTTTGGAAGAAGGAAAAAGCCACCACAAAGTGCCTAAACCCTAAACCCAAGTGCCTAAAACCACTATATCCTACCCCAAAGAGCTTAAATCCCCTAAAATTGAACCCTAAAATTGAACCTCAAAATTATCTCTCCAAACAGGGCTTATTGAAGTGTACCAAGAAAATGAACAAAACTACGTTGTTTTGCCACACAACACGGCGCACAACATGTACCGCACAACACCTCCCCCGGATTCTATTTTTCGAGGGTTGGCCCACATTGATGTGATATTTATGGAGGGGGAATAAAAAAATAGTTGGTTTGGATGAGGAATTAAGGGGGGGGGGGGGGGGGGGGGGATAAAATAGTACCTGGTTTGAATCAGGGGCAACTCTAGGATTTTCATCCAGCGTTGACAAAAATATATAATCTATTTATGATGAAAGGTTGTATGCAAAAAAAAAAAAAAAAAAAAAACTCTGATTAGGCAAAATACATATACAGTAAATCGTTTAACAAAAAGACTCCAACATATTATAACATCCCACGACGAGTCTTCATATTTTGGAGAATGCAAAAAGGACTTCAAGACCTGTTTTTGGCTTATTCTCTCTAAATGTCAAAATAGAAACTCATTCTTGCAAAACCTATTTTGAAGAGGGGTTGCCAAAAATACAATACTACAAAAGGAGAAAATGAAAAACCAAAAATAGGTTCCCGAAAACCTCCTTAAAGTTTAACCATATGCATTTCCTACTTCCTTCCCAACATAAGACATAAGCTGTAACCAAGGTTTAATAGACCGTTTGTAAATGTGTAATACTCCACTATTCTTTTAAATGTGTAATATATATGGGCTCTAGGTTTGTTTGTTTTGTTAGGGCTTTAACAATTTGGTTCAAATTTAATTAGAAACATTTATTTTAATCTTGCACGAGTAAGCCAGCGCTGACAATACTAAAGAAAATTTAATTTATATATGAAATTTATTTTTTTTCCAGTGCATTTTTTGAATTCAGCGAGGTCACTTGACCTCGCTCGTATACATGTGGAGTCGCCCCCGGTTTGAATGGAGGATAAAATGGGGGGATAACTTTTGAAGGGGATATAAGGCCTGATGTGACATATTTAGCATGATTTAGCTGGGGGAAAATGTAGGGGATTAATTTTCACCCCTCCAAAAATTATCTCCTTCCTTTAATCATATCAAATCGAGTCCTTGCGTAATTCCTTGTTAACTGGCCGTTGCGTGTGCGTGTGTATATGTGGCGACGTAAAACCTTCTCCTCTCTCTGAAGTTTTTTTGGTGAAAACACACCTACTACGTCTTCTCAACAATAAAAGAAGAGAAACAACCCTCCTCCTCCGCCTTGGCCTTGTTTCTACCTCTGCTGTGCCTCCTCCTCCCCAAGGTAAAACCTTTTTCCTCCTTTGGATCTCCGTTGCTCTCCTTTTGGATGTTTGTTTTCACTTAGTATTCTTTATCTCCGTTTAACATCATTTTTTAGGTGTCTTGCTTAACAAATTTGTTTGCTTCCTGAGAAACTTAAAAAGGATCAAAGAACAAAATTTGACTCTATTTGAGAACCCAATTTTGATTTAAACATCAAGTGAACCACAGAAGTAAAGCTTTAAAAAGATTTGCTTTTTGGGTTGAGAGTTCTTCTGGGCGACCAAGCATGGCCCTTTTTTTTTTTTTTTTTTTTTAAAAAAAGATTTTCTTTTTTGTCCTTGTTTACTTCATTTTTTCCCCTTCCTATGTTCTTTGTTATTTGTGGCTTTAGATGTGCAACTATGTTAAATCTCTATGTATGTCAGTCTTGTGTTGTGTTAGCAATTTCTAACAGTAGTGGAAACAAGTCTAGGATGTTGGGTCGGATGTTCCATTCATACATCTCATGGTTCTTGGTACAATCACTGACTTCTAATCAGGAATTTGATTGAATGGGGTCGTTGAACAAACATCATCCGTTCAAATCAACTTTCAGAGTCACAGATATATTGTAAGATGATTTGTAGCATTTCCTATAAAACTGATACACTCAGACTTGCGAAAATTAGATGTAAAAGCAACAAGATGAGAACCTTAGTACTAGAGGCAAAGACAGGCCCAGGTTTATGCAGTTCAGCGTCAAAACAGACCTAAGAAAACCAAGTTAAGCCTTGTCCAAGCCAATGAGACTTAGAAGTTTTAATCTTTATACGATTTGATTTTACTATAACTTTTTTTTCTCTTTTTTTTTTTCCTTTCTTTTTTGATGTGTTATAGACATGGTAAATTAACATAATAACCCAATATTGAGGAATTTTATCATGACTTGTAAAGTAATTCATATCATCATATGCTTTCTTTGGATTTTTACACATGAAAAGAAGACTTTGACATATAACATACTCTGAAGCACCGAAAAGAATAAAGAAGATACATGGCATACCCTGTGAATTTGTTGCGAACACATTGCTATACCTCCTTTTTATCGAATCAATGGCAATTTTCAGTTTTGGAACTTATCCACTGGGGACTGCAAACCAATCAGCAAAAGACATCGCAGTGAACTTTCACTAGAGTTTCAATTCCGTGCTTTATTTACTTAATACTTTGCTATGGAGGACTTGAATTCAATTTGTTAACTTTTTCATGTATTATGTGCAACTACACTACGGTGGAATGTTAAATGCAAAGGATAGAGAAGTATCTAAAGTGGCCCCCTTTTATGTTGTGACCCTGCCCCGCAATACAACTAAACCACATAAAGACATTTCCATTACATTCGTTTGGTTATGTTAATGAGTTATGCTAACTTGTTATTTGTTGGTCTAAATGCTACTGTGTCATGTATTTACTAGTAAGGACCTGATTAGCATCTTTCCTGTTGCATTTCTGGTATGGTTGTCGTTTTTGCTATGACCTGTCTGATAGTACACCCTATGGGCATGTGGAAGTAATGATGCCCACGGTTCTTACCTATTACCATACCTTTCTATGCGAACCTCCTATATATGTTCTGTTCATGTGATGTTTATTGTAAGCTGGAATGTGTGTACATTGGTTTGTGGATGGGCTTATATGATGCATTTCTTATTCCCGGTAATTGCTGCTGTGGTAAAGCTGTAACATTGTCCACTGCATATTTTTTTGTTTGGGACGTTAGTATTTTACTTGTTATGAATGAGTACAATTAGCACTTCATTTTTCTGCGGAGTACTGATACTGTTGTACTTGTATTGTGGCCTTGAATAACAGATCAATAATCGGATGGTAATGAATTCAAGAAGCACTGTGGCGTCTGTTGTTTCCTGTAAATCGGGAAACAAGAACGACTTCTTCTTCTGGATTTCCGTCTGTTTACTGTCAAAGTTCTTCAAGACTCCGACTGCAAACCTGAACTTTTCTTTTGATTAAGGACGTCGAAACTTGGGCTCCTATAGCAATACAACAGTTGGAGCCCCATTTAGAGCTTCATCCGTCAGGCGTCAGTAGCAATTGATATTTGACTTCCTTTATCTGCCATTTGATACTAGGTGGTATGATTTCCTCTCAGTTACCTATCCTTAACAAAGCTCAGACGTTCAATTCCTTCCAAAACCACCTAATTTTGCCATTAACCATTCCCGATGTTGTTCCCTCTGATACGGTTGACTTTGACTTTTCTGATATATTTGGCCCTTTACCTGCTCCGACCTCAACTGAAGTTAGTTATGTTGACATGGGAAATTCAGTGCCTACAACAGATGTAACTGAGCTTATCTATGATGACCCACCGGTCATTTACACCTGGTCACATTCTTTGGTTGGTCCCAGTAGTCGTGTCAGTCGATCTGTGAAACTGAGCAAGCTCGCCATACACGAGTCAGAGGATCTAGTGGAACTTGTGGAGAGTCTCAAGCAGGAGACCGTGAAAGTAGTTCATGAACTTTTGGTTGATAATTCTATTGCCGAGGAGTCTCTTGAATGTGCTGATGATTCTATTAAGGCCCAGAGTGTGGGGCTTGAAGATTTTGAGGTTATGAAGCTTGTGGGTCGGGGTGCATTTGGAAAAGTATTTCAGGTGCAAAAGAGGGGCACGGCAGAAATATATGCAATGAAGGTCATGCGGAAGGATAAGATATTGGAGAAGAATCATGCTGAGTACATGAAAGCAGAGAGGGATATTTTGACCAAGTTACGGCATCCCTTCATCGTCCAGCTAAGATACTCATTCCAGGTGATTTTAGCTCAACAATACTAAAATGGTTGATTTTTTTTTTCTTGTTTTTCTCTATATCACTAGATTCGTATCGGAGTGGTTCAAGCTTCAAATCCAATCTGACAAAATTTCCTCATATACTGAAGTCATGTACATAGCTGACAAGTTTCCAAGAGCAAGACAGTGAATTTGATTTGCTTATTTTGGTAATTTTACAAAAACCTTATGAATGTGTTTTTATACCTATGAACGTTGACATACATGTTATATGACCTGCAGACCAAGTATAGACTTTATCTTGTGCTGGATTTTGTGAACGGGGGACACCTATTTTTTCAGCTCTACCACCAGGGGCTTTTCAGGTACCTTCTTTCATTCTTCCTTATATTTCTCTGACGTTCTAGGTATGCTCAGTTATTGACTCTTGCAATATGTTTCAGAGAGGATCTGGCACGCATTTATATGGCAGAGATTGTCTCAGCAGTGTCTCACCTACATGCTAAGGGCATAATGCATAGGGATCTTAAACCCGAAAACGTCCTACTGGATGCAGATGGCCACGTACTCTCTCTCTCTCTCTCTTAGGCTATGCAAATTGTATGTTTAATTATTATTGGTTTTAGGCCATGTTGACTGACTTTGGCCTGGCAAAGCAATTTGATGAGTATACAAGATCAAATTCGATGTGTGGAACTGTTGAATATATGTCGCCTGAAATTATTCTTGGGAAGGGCCACAATAAGGCTGCAGAGTGGTGGAGCATTGGGATATTATTGTTTGAGATGCTCGCTGGGAAGGTTAGTATCTTATATTTACTTCTCGTCTCATGTCTGTATAAGCAGCTCATAGTTGTCTGTCGTAGTGTATGGCTTTTTTTGAAAACTTTAAGGTTTTTGCAAGAGAACTTTGAAACGTTGAAATGCGGTATATCCAGTTCCTGCAAGTTTTCATTCTGTAGTTGCTTCAATGGAAGTGAACAAACCTTAAAAACCAATTTATCAATTAAGGGTATTAGGCAAGATTAGTCCAAGTTTATTTACTTGGAATATCCATTTGCATTACCGTTTCTATTGGCTGGGCCATTTGCATTATCTGACTCTATTGTTTTGCTTTCTGCTGATGCAGCCTCCATTTACTTGTGGGAATCGTGAGAAAATTCAGCAAAAGATAATAAAGGATAAAATCAAGCTACCATCATTTTTGACTAGTGATGCACATTCTTTATTGAAAGGGGTAAGCATCTAACTATCCCAGCCTGTAGTTCCTTTGCACAATCCCCCCGATCCAAATGAATGTTGAATTTGGTCCTATCTGAGTTGAAGGGATACGTAGATACTGTTGGACGAAGTGTTCTTTTAAGTTCAGATGGAGTATTTAACCATTTCTTGTCATTCTTTTAGCTTCTGCAAAAAGAGCCAAGCAAGCGGCTAGGCAGTGGACCAACAGGGAGTGAGGAAGTCAAGGGCCATAAATGGTTCAAGCCTATTAACTGGAAAAAATTGGAGGCGAGGGAGATCCATCCTAGTTTCCGCCCTCTAGTTGCCGGGAAACACTGCATTGCTAACTTTGACAAATGCTGGACCGATATGCCAATTCAAGATTCTCCAGTGTCCAGTCCGAAAGCAAATAGCAATCACTTCCACGGCTTTAGTTATGTGAGACCTGCAGCCTCCCTTCTTCAGAAGAATAACAGTTTACTAGTGTAGCTTCAACAAGCTAGAGGATTTTCCACTTTCCAGAAGGCGGTGACTTTCCTTGTTTTATTATCTTGTTGTTGTGATGGTTTATTTAGGATTCTCCACTGGATAATATTATTACACTTTTCTTGGCTAGTAAACTAATGAGTTGGGCAACCAACCATTTCGTGATGTATCATTATCTTGGTAATATCAGAAGTCTTCTTTCCACAACATTGCAATAGTTGACTTGATTACAAGGATTTTTGAAATACAAATCCATCTAGATTCTCTGGGAAGCAATCGGAGTCATTTTTTCTTTTACTTGTTAATGTTTGGGTGAAAAGGAATTCTATGTCTATTAAACTCGAGCATTTGTTCAATCATTGTTAAACTGCGCCCAACAGGTATTTTCGTGACTTATAAAAAAAGAAGTTATTTAGTCATGCCTCGTTTCCCTTTTAACTTTTTACACTTTTGGTTTGTGTCTTTATTTAAAAAAAAAAAATTGCATTTGTTAGTTTTACATCAAAATTTTTAGGTTCCATAATTCGTCAAATTCTGGTTTAATCTTTGGATTTGGGATTTTGTTATCCTCATGATATTTGCAAATTACAGGCCCCCAAAAAAATCCTTCATAAGGGGTAAGGGCATCAATGTACTACAGTATTAGTTTTTCAATAAAACACCGTTGTTTTCCCTCTCTCCACACATGCCCACCTCAATTGAGGATAAACCAAAGGGATTGACGTGGGAAAAAACCAACCTTTTGCTGACACTCTCTGAGTAAACCACCTCCCTCGCTCCATAAGCTGTCTTTCTTGATGAGTATCCATGGCTTCTCTGCTATCCTCAACTGCCACCACTACTCTCCCACATAATAATCACAATCACAATCACAAACCCACTTTCTTCTCTCCAACAAGAATAATTGGCACCCATTTTCATAGAACCCAAGTGAGGTGCAATGCATTTCTCGACAACATACCAGAGAATGTCCTCAACAACAACTCTCTTCAAATCGACAAATCTCTCTCTCTTCTCCCTGTTTTTAAATCCGGGTATGCGCAGTTTCAGAGGGTTACAGCAGAATTACCGGAGACGGAGAAGTGGGGGATTCTTGTTTTTGGTGGGCTTATTTGGATTTACTTGACTGCTAGGCCAGGAGTTCTAATTGGCGCTATCGATTCGTATATTCTCGCTCCTCTGCAAATAGGGTTGGACAATTTGTTAGGGAGGAGGAGCTTAAAGAGTAGTGATTTTCTGATTGGAGATAGATTGGGAGAAGGTTCTTTTGGTGTTGTTTATTCTGGTGTGATTGTGCCAAAGAATATGAGTGTGGAAGAGACAATACCAAATAGTGGTCGACGAAAAGCCGCAATGAGGGATGGACAGTTCAAGCAGAAGGTTATTCTCAAGAAGGTAAACTGTCAGTTTTGATCATAATTTCCCCTATTTTTTCGTTCACTTATAGGTAAAACTTTGAGCTTTGATCATATTTCATATAGTTGCTATATTCATCTGTTGCTCTTCTTGATTCTTTTTCCCCCTTTTGAAAATAAAAATAAAAATAAAAATGAGTTTTTTTTTTTTGGAAAGTTGAGATGTATTAACCACCACCAAAAGGGAAGAACAGAGCGAGGGTGTATCCTTGAACTCAAAACAATCGGTCTAATACAAAAAAAGCACTGCCCCAATTGGACAGGAAAGAAATTAGGATCTAACTATTTTTTTACACAGATCTGTACACAGATGGAGGAACTCTCCAAGACTCCATGATCTTGACATTCACCATAGACTGCTCAATACGACGCCACCCACACAAACCCCAGACCACTCCACGCCATGTTGCTTGAAAATTCTGTTATTCTGTTCACCCCAAAGATGATAAATGGAAGCGGCAAGCATCAGCTTAAAAATAGTACCACTAACAGACTCTCCTCCACAATGAGTGACACCCCAAGACACCTCCTCCTTCAAAGGTAAAGGAAGTCTGGAAATGTGGCATTTTTGTGGACCTTGACACCATACAGCAACAGAGAAAGGGCATGTAAAGAAAAGGTGATCATGAGATTCCTTAGAACCACCACATAGAACACCACTTTGATCTTGAATGATCCCCCAGGAAAAAAGCCTGTCCCTTGTAGACATTTTCCCATGGAAAGCCATCCACTGAACCACAGCCCAGCGAGGGATATGGTGTTTGAACCAAACCGCCATGCCAATCAACCTCAACCCCTGGAGCCCTCAAGCCAGCCCAACAGATTTAGAAGAGTATTCACCATTCGGAGTAAGAGACCAAACTACTTTGTCCTCGCAATCAACATGGGGAATCAGGTCCATTGGAGAATGCCGTATGATCTCCTGTGTGATTGCATTCCTAGCTCTAGGCCACCTCCAGCAACCATTAGAAATAATAGAACTGACCTTAGCCTCCAAAGATCTCCCAAGAATATAAACAACTCCCTCCCCAAACTTTGCACAGAGAGATCCCAGGTGGTGCCAGTTATCCAGCGAAAGATGAGTAGAGTTACCATTGCCAATGAAGTGTTTAATAGAAGGAAAAGCCACAGCTCCTAAGGCCCAGAATTTTCCTAAATGTCCAAGAACAATCAGCAGGGGTATCCATATGCCAACAACATTGTTGCTTAATCATATGACTATGGAGCTTTCTCTTCTCCTGACATTTGAATGGATTATTTGTATTGCTTATGTATGAAAGTTATCAGGTGAAGGTTGGAGTTCAAGGTGCTGAGGAATGTGGAGACTTTGAGGAATGGTTCAATTATAGGCTGTCAAGAGCAGCTCCTGAAACCTGTGCCGAGTTCCTTGGAACTTTTATCGCTGAAAAAACAAATTCGCAATTTACAAAAGGAGGTAAATGGCTTGTCTGGAAATTTGAGGTACTAAATCTATTTTTGCAAGCTTATGCATGTCCTATCAGTATCCCCTAAATCCTTTCTGTAGATTACTGCATACATCACTTATATAGGGGAACTCTTATGTGACAGGGAGATCTTGACCTTTTGGATTACATGAAAGATCGGAACTTTCCTTTGAACTTAGAGTCGGTCATGTTTGGTCGTGTTTTGCAAGGACTGGACTTGATCAAACGAAATGCATTAATTATCAAGCAAATTATGCGCCAGATTATTACTTCTCTGAAGAAAATCCATGACACGGGCATCGTTCACCGAGACATAAAGCCATCAAACTTAGTGGTAACAAAGAAGGGACAAATTAAGCTCATTGATTTTGGGGCAGCCACTGATCTTCGGATTGGCAAAAACTACGTACCCAACCGCGGCTTGCTTGATCCTGACTATTGTCCCCCTGAACTGTATGTACTTCCAGAGGAAACACCTAAACCACCGCCCGAGCCTATTGCTGCCCTTCTTTCGCCCATTTTATGGCAGGTATCAGTCTAGTCTTACCTTTTCCATTTTGGAGGTGAACTCCTCAACTCTTTATGCTTTCTAGGAAGTGGAATCTATAAATACCATGACTTATAGGATAAAAGTAAAAATGAGATTGATAAATCTATCTGCAGATCACTTGGAGTAGATCCCATTTGGTTTATTGAACAAGACACCTAAGCTACAGGGCTTCCTTGAATGGTTGTCTATTGGATATCGCAAGGCTTTGAAGGAGTGCTGTTTTTATAATCGTAAATGCAGAACTGTTATAAGAATTCTTTAACTAATAGTTTTCAAAACTTCATCCATGTAAACATTTTTTAAAACAACCAATGTTTTAGGAAACCTCAAAGATGTTTTCGAAATTGCACTTCTAATGATTTCCCGTAGAAAATGACTAAAATTGGAAATCGATGAATATTTTCGATTTCGAGAACCGTTTCTAAGATAAGTTCTGTAATGTCGGCAACACAGCAACCAAAAAAGATTGTAGTTCTCGTAAAAGATTGTTTTAGTTGACAAAGCTTGTTTGACTTAACTATTGCCACTGCACATGACTTCGTTCGAGTTTCTTTTCCAAGGCACATCAAAAGAAAGTTGATTGAAGTACAAGCTAATCTGTGTTCATCGTTCTTTCAGCTAAACAGTCCTGATCTGTTCGATATGTACTCTGCTGGGATTGTACTCATGCAAATGGCAATACCAACATTAAGGTCAGCTGCAGGCTTAAAGAATTTCAATACAGAATTAAAGACTGTTGGGTACGACCTGAAGGAGTGGAGGGAGAAAACTCGGTTGAGGCCTGACTTGAGCATTCTTGATCTTGATTCGGGTAGAGGGTGGGATTTGGCCACAAAACTGATTTCAGAGAGAGGTTTCCAGCGAAGGGGGCGCTTATCTGCTGCAGCTGCTTTAAGGCATCCTTATTTCTTGTTAGGAGGTGACCAAGCAGCCACAGTTCTCTCAAAGCTTAGCTTAACCAAGTAATGAGTTGCTTTTGCTTGGTAACGTTAGTAGAAAATCTCTTCACCTCCTTATGTTTGTGAAAAATTTTTGAAGGAAATTTTCGCAAAAGTATTTATAGGTGTTACTCACGAAAGAAGCATGACAATTTGCACATAAATCAAAATGATTCTTGGGTCTGCCCTCTCTGATGCCTTTTGGCTTTGATTTGAGGGCATGATTCCGCAGCAAACGCGACGGTATAGGGGGACCACTGTTTCAGTGGTATTATGTGAGCAGCCACTTTGTGCATTTATTGCCAAAGGTTAGGTCTGTCTCCAATCCATGCGTTTCAGTGGTATTCTGGGAGCAGCCACTTTGTGCATTTTTGCCAAAGGTTAGGTCTGTTCCTATCCATCCCCCGCCCATACCCCCAATTATTGGAGACTAAATGGGTTATGTTATTGTTGTACTCACGAAAGAATCAATTCTCATTCCATGTTATACGAGGACGAATCTATCATTTCATCGCGTAAGAGACCAACTGTCTTCTAAAATGGTTAAAGAAATGCAATAGCATGACACTAATCATGTTGTAATGCTGATTTCGGATGAGGACTCTTTATGTGATGTTTGTTGACAAAAACCAGTGACGAGTTTCGAGAACACAAAAGCAACAGCCACTGAAACTAGTATGCAAATCCAAGCCAAAATGCTAAAGAAATTGGTTCATGAAAGTATGGAAGTTGAAGACTACCTAGACAACATGATGTGTAACGGTCACCCACTATTTAAGAAGTAATAACTTCAAGTCCTCCATTGTAAGGGTGCTTGCAAAATTTCATATGTACATACATGGTATGAGGAAGTGTAAGCATTCTTCTATACATCACCCACATTATTCAAAGATCATCATGGTAGACGAAAGTCTCGAAAGGATGCCTTTTCTTGCAACCCCAGTGGCATTTCCAAGAACAAAACGAGTTGAAGCTCATAAGCCTTTTGGACTGCAGAGATATAATGTCTGAAGTAGAAGGAGACTTTGAAAGAACAATTGCATACCCGTCGTCCATGTAATCTGTCCCTTCAGGAAACAGTTGCCACAGAAGGCTTCCACCCCCACTGCCTCCTTTTTTAGTGGAATTCAAGATGGCCTTGTAAACTGTACTGACAAGTGTGTTCCGGAACGATGTATTGTACCCAGGGTCGTTTGTTGATACACCAAACTCACCAAACATAACCGGCATGCCAAGGAAATTCTCGGCATCTTCAATGTGTGATTGCATCCATGCCTTGACAAATGAGATATGATCATTGGAAATTGCTTCCGAAATCCTTCAATTACCAGAAAATTTCTATCAGAAGTTGCCACCCCGATATAAGAGGAAAAAAAAGAAGAGGAGAAGAATAAATAAAACCATAGCAATACATGTATTTCCTTGTCCGACTTTGCTTCACAGAGTGAAACCAGGAATAACAGATGCCGGAATGCTTGGTTATTCAACTAAGGTGACATATACATGTTGCATCTACTAAATGAATCCAAAAGTCATGCCTAGAGAAGAGACCATGTACGCATACTCAAATATATAATGCACTTGTACATGTGCAAACAGCGTATCGAAATCCATAACTAAGTCATAAGCATTGAGTATTGATATTAACCTGAAGTTAGGATATAAGATTCCAATAAGGAAATTTTAATGAAGAGTGCTAACCAAGTGTCTGCATAGATATGGACTGAAGCAAAATCAACACCAAGAACCTGATGGTTCCTGATAAAGTCAGTTCCAACTTGTTGAGCAAATGTATCTGGGTTAAATTGAACCCTGTTAGGGGTCGAGGGACCATAAAATCCTTCCAGCCCAATCTCCACTAAGTGTTTTGGATCGATGCTCTTCACATAGACAGCCATTTCCTCGATCCATGCCTACAAACCAACCACATCAAATTTAGCGGTAAATTAATGCTCTTCAGAGAAGATATTTCCTTAACAGTATGGTCTAACAAGTACAAGCACAAGATACGTAGTATTCATTTTATGCCGTTGTGATACTTTAGTGACAAGTTTGACTATTGCATAACATATCCCTGAAACTTACATGTAGAATCCTAGCTGGCAATGGAGAAGTAAACAAACCTGCAATTTATCCCCAGAAGGATCTGAGGCACACCGTGGCTCATTCATTAGCTCCCACGCGAAAATTGTTGGATCATCCTTGTAAGTAAGGTTATTGATTGTATTCACTCTATTAAGCACTGTCTGCACCATCAAAAGAGCAAACTGCAATTAGACTTCACTGAGAAAACACAGCGTCTAGTGATCTGGCTATTTCCACATACCTAAGTAGCTGGCACATATTGAAGAATGTGGCATGTCATGCTGGATGCCGACTCTCGATGGATATGGTGTCGGACACTCATCCAAACATGTCCCTTAATCTTTTAAATTTTTGGAACTGGGAACTCATCAGACGCTTGCAGGGTCACAAATTTCCAGTAATCGAACATGCATATTAAATAATACTGGTATAAAAGGAATAACTTGGGGCACAATAACGAAATCAGAACCATGTGATCCACGCCCTTCAGGCTTATTAATGCTAGGAAGTTTTTCTGGAAGCTACAGGTCTTGCAAGTATTGATTGATAGAAGAACTTTGTTTAAACGTTCTATATTTTAGCTCTTTATTTTCATAGAATGCAATTGCTATCTCGATGATATATTGTTCTTTTAGCTTATTGAATATATGACCTCCTTAATTTTAGCTATAGTTATGTTGCATTTTTTCGGATAAAACATTCATGCAAATTACATATAAGGAATACGTGTCATACATATATTAAAATGCTCTTGGAGAGTCATGTCCTACGGTTTTTGAAAAATCCAGTGTCAGCATGTCCATTTCATGTCCCTGTCTGAGCTACTTAGCCACATACAAAGACCTCTATATTGCAAAGTAATTGACTGAAGATGTCTATAAAAAGCTTAAAAGCAGCTAGGAACATGCCTTAACATTGGCCTTGTAGTAGTTTTTGATAGTTGGATGACTGAAGAAGTCATCATCTGAAGTCAAATTCAAGCCAGCCACTTTACCCCATTTCACGTATTGCGCCTTGCCTCCATATTCATCCCAGTTGTTAGTTAATGATAATATGAGCCTGATCTTGTACTTCTTTGCTTCACTGACCAAAAAATCCAAGGCCTGCAATTCCATTGTAAAAACTAAATTGACATACAGGATAAATGCTTACTAGTTACCTACATTCATTGTACGTGATGCATTAGACATACATACTAATCTATCACCAAGAAAGCAACTTAGGCTAGACATAGAGTACTATAAAAAGTTAAAATCTTTCCTGCTCGGTGGTAGTTTTAAGAACCACTTTTAGTAGAACAATAATGAGAAACTGTTGTTTAATTACTTTCATATGCAATTCCTTCAAAGCTGGAATCGTTTTCGACGATTTGAAAGATCTAGTATGTTTTCCGAAAAAGGGTTCTATTTAAAAAATGAATATCCTCGAAAACGACTTCCAGAAATGAAAATTGATTGTGAAACACCAACCAAACAGGGCTAATTCTTCCATAAGGATATTGCTAATGAACTATTAAGCCAAAGGCACCAAAGATGATACGGCACTCGCCATTTCTGAAATAAAACACGAATGTTGTGTATGTAGATTTCAAGGGCATTAAAATTTTACAACTTAGATGGGATCACCTTGAAGACATCTTCATCATAGACAGACGGCAATTTTTGAAGAGCTCGCCATTGACCGTCATTGAAAGCCCAGGTACGACAAACTGTTAGACCCACGGAAGATGCATGTTGAAAGACCTCACTGACTTTTCCTCTTGTCGATTGATCCACGGCAAATACCATCAACCAGTAAGTGTTGAATCCGTTAACATAATACGGTTGGTCATTCACCACAAATTGGTTCCCCTTTTTCTGCACCATGGCCCATGCATCATCTTCCACTCCACCAAAATCATAAATCCTACAACACACAAGTAAACACATTACAAAGTGTGTGAATACCAAGAAATTTCTTTAATTCAAATAGAAATGAAATTTCTCATGAGTACCCATCGTCTATGTTAGAATATGCAAACCGAGCGTCTGATTTATCCACAGTTTCATCTCCATTGACCCGGAAATCAAAGTAACTCAAATTTGCAGTAAGAAGCACTAGTACCGCAACCCAAAAAGCATTCTTAAATCGAAACTTTTGCTCATGAGTATCCATGCTTTGAGCCAACAGCCATAATTCATAATTGTTTTCTCGAACAGCATATATAAGCATATGGAGATCCTAGTTTTCTGCTATGCGGGGAACACTATTGTGAACCATAAGAGAAGTTAAATTAGGGGGGGGCCTGCTCCTGACTTCAAAGCAAAGAAACTGTACTTTCTTATCACCTCATTGCATGTTGTTCAAGTAACTGAATCTCACAACCTAATTTTTTGTTTTTGTCATTTCGATCTTACCTTCTTTTCCGTAACTGACGTTCGCGTTCCATTTAACGGAGACCTAACCTTGTTGTGAAAAAGAGAGAAATAGAGACCTAAAATGCAATCACACATTTTTCTATGACATACTAAATTTGTGAATGGGGAATTAAACTTTATAATAGCTATGGTTTGGATGTCTCAGTCACTCCATACACTGGGTAAATATCAAAGAAAAAGGGCCCAACTCACACATCTGGGTCCTTGGCTTCAAAGCATAACAACACCCAGAATATGACCACAATTCAAGAAAGAGAAGAAACATAGAGTTGCATCACTAATTCATCATACACCACTTGTGCACCCCAAATGCACACCACCCGGATGTGGCAAGTGGAGAGAAGCCCAATGTGGGGCTCACCCAAAAAATGGGCTTATCCTCACTTGCCACATCAGGGTGGTGTGCATTTGGGGTGCACAAATGGTGTACCCATAAGATTTTCCACATACATATTTGCCACCTTCAAATCCTCAAAAGTGCAAGCCAGAATTACGTACTGTATTATCTAAACTTGAGGGTTTTCACAGCAGAGGGAATCTG
The DNA here is from genome assembly GCA_963854785.1 of Vaccinium vitis-idaea. Classification (NCBI taxonomy): domain Eukaryota; kingdom Viridiplantae; phylum Streptophyta; class Magnoliopsida; order Ericales; family Ericaceae; genus Vaccinium; species Vaccinium vitis-idaea. The sequence goes on along the minus strand of OY978225.1, from coordinate 426,887 downwards.
TTATCAGGATGGGAGTTCAATTGAAAAACGAATCTCGTGGTCAAAATACCTTGGGGGTAACCTGCACGCATCTCTTCCCATTTCATTCAAGTCTTCTCCTCCACATTCCATTTCTTTGAAGAATCGGAAGGATAAGCGGAGGGGAGAAGGAAGGTGGTGTCTGCTGAGAGAGAGAGAGAGAGAGAGAGAGAGAGAGAGAGAGAGAGAGAGTTTGTGGGGTAAAACACAACGCAGGAAAGGTGCGATTTAGTTGCCCCACATCCACAAGTAGACAGCAGTCACCGCAGATACAAACTGCCACCGACAGATAAATTGTCGACTTCACTTATTTTAGCCAGTTTTGTAGTATAGGAAAAGTAAATGAAACCAAAAAATAAGATAAGAAACAGAACACTTTCTTAGTTACGGAATATTTCTTCCTTCAGTGAGGTTAACAGAATAAAGAGAAATTAACAATCATCCCATAAAAATGAAGAAAACTCATGATGAATTTCAACCTAGAAAAGCATGAAGACAAAGAAGTACAAGAATTTATTCTTTAACTGGGGGGTAGGAAAAATTTGAGAAAATGGAACAGTTATGCATATATTCAATGTTTCTCGTCTGGTTGAACATAGAAATGAATACAAATATACTAGTAATTTCCTTGCCCATTTTTCTTTACCCAATATTGGATTCAAACATTTCACCTGATCTTCAACAAATCAACTGGTTAATCAAGTGGAATGGTACTACACAAGCTCTTGAGACCTTCGAGAAAATAGTGACATATGAGAGTTCCAAAACAGGGATCTCACATGAGTAACATAATTAATCTGCATCTGATTTTCAAAATAAGCACAAAATCTAGTCCTGGTGGCATGCAAATAGTACATCAAACAAATATATGGCCTCTCAATATTCTCTATCTATACCGTAATAAAACTACTAACAGCAAGCTATATATTGATCGACATAAACCCGGTATCTTTATTTCCAAGGTCAAATAAGAGAACCAAATTCACAGATGTTAACCCCCCCCCCCCCCCCCCCCCCCCCCTCTGTGTGTGTTATGGCATTACAAGTGACATCCCACAATAGACGCTGAAACGAACAATGAACAACGCAAGATAACCCTGTCAAGTCCCCGCTTTCCGACGCCCAACCCGAGCAACAAAACCAGCCTTGATTGGAGCTACAGACCGCCCAGAGCCACACTGCAAAAGAAACTAGACAATATATCAGAAAAACCATTGCAATGAATCTGCATGGCTACGAGGTCCAGCCAAAAGCACAAGAATCACCAAAAGCACGTGAATGACCAAAGAACTAAAAGACGTGCAGGCAAAAACGATGAAGGCCCCAGATGCAAACAAGACTATTCTGTAACATCAAAAACCCCACCTAGATTAAAAAAGAAACAAAAAGTAACCACTGAAAAATTGTACATTTTAAGAATTCAAACCCCCCCTGCAGGGGTGCATCCTTTAGTTAATATACTTGATATACGTTTGCTTTGTCATTAGAGCATTGCTCCGAGTTAGTGGACATATAATTTCAAAAACAAGGTCTCAAGCATCCATTGCATGGAAGCCACCAGCCATGTGTTCATGGTATGGGATACTATGGCAACATTACATTTCAGTGCAAAGTTTGATGTTAAAGTTTAGATGACTTTACCTGTTCACATCTGAGAAAGAAGAGGCGATTCTCTTTGGAAAGGATTGTATCCGGACTTTTGCAGCCATTACATATGACGTACTCATCTGGGTTCCCAAAGAAATGTTAGAGAAGAATTCCTTATGGCTAAAAGAAAACAGAAGGAAAGTGCACAAACAGAAGGAAAATTGCACAAGTATGGCTGCTTGACCACGAGCAACCAACAACATATCAAGGACATAATACAGTTTTACAAGGAAAAGCAGACAAGCAGTTCCATGTTTTCAAGCCCATCCAACAAATTCTGAATGCTAGGCAGAAATGCTTAACAGGCCTACATCATAAAGCTCCAACTTCCTAACATCAAAGGGTAAACAAGAAACTTACTGATGTATCTACGCAGAATCCCTTCAAAGTTTTTAGGAGCAAATCTGCCCTTGATAACCAATCTCTGCTGTCCATCAAGAGAGCCACTAGTTCCCATCTCAGCGAGCAAGAAAGTCATGACATGCTCTGGCTGCCTGTGCATCCTGAAATGTACAAAACAAATTGATTAAGAGTGAGAAAGCTACACACACACATCTTTAAACTATGTGAGACTTTCGACACAAGAACGACCAATTATGCCAGAGAGATCATCACCGAAGAAACTGAGTACCAGACTACCAGGAATAAATTTTCCAAAGACCAATAAGGGAGTTCAAGAAAATACAAAGTTGCACAAAATGATTATGACAACCAAATTTCAGAAATTTTTGAAACACAAAAATGAGTCAGTGCATAACATAAATTGCACTTTATCCGCCAAAATGAGTAACTGTAAAAATGCAAAAAAGGTACGGACAGAGAAAACGTGCAAATCGAACAAATATTTTTTTTCTTTCCTGACTTTGATTTTGCCTCTCAGTAAATGGAGACCCATAAGAATCTAAACATACGTCTTGCACAGATCCATAAAATTCACGAATACAGTCTTCTTTGTGCCTTCTCGAAGAACTTGTGGTGGCCTCATGACAGTTCTACGCCTGTCTCCAGCAAGCTCTGGATTGTTCTCCCGGAGGATATGGAACACTCTGCTTAGGAGCTGCACACTCACATGAAGCATAGACGATATAATAATTCACTGAGGGAGGAGAGAATATCGAATCACAAGAACTTTGAACAAACCTCCTCATAATCATAATCTCGGTCACTTCCTTCCCATGGATACTGTTGCCGCAAAAGGATTCCATCCCCTTCTTCATCCTCACCCACGAGATTTTCGTCTAGCACAATGTTTGACATATTTTAGGTGCATCTGCTATAAACTTTTTAGCCTAGCTACTTGATAGGCAAATATTAGACCTACAAACTAATACCATCTAGATCCTCTTCGTTATCAATGTTCTCATCATCCAAGGGGTTTGTTTCTACCTGCAAGATGATTCAAGGAATCAGTTTCTATCTGCCTGAAGCAGTGCCAATTTCTTACTAGCATATAAGGAGATGCAGTTTTGTGTTAAGCTATGAGCTTCATAACTTACTGGTTTCTTCTTCTTCTTTTTGAAACCAAAAAAAGCATTTTCAACCCCCTCAGAAACTGCAAGGGAAGAACAAAATACGGCTCTGTAAGAATTAGGGCAATAAGTGACTAAAGTGTAAGACACCAGCAAGAAAAAAATTCTGCTGATTGTGAAGGAAAATGCATACAAACAAGAATACACAGGTGAGAGGACCCAAGAAATTTGAGCACATATTCTTGCGAGCCATCTCAAACTTACTTGATAGGTTTTCTACATTCTCAGCTAACTTGTCGGTGGTATCATCCCCAACATCCTGTATAACTGGCTTCTTTTTCTTCTTCTTCTTAGTAGGATCAAATGGTGCAATCTGAAGGAATAGTAATTCGCAATACGATAAAGCATGAACTATAAAAAATGATTTTTAACAAAATTGGATAGCCAGAACAAAAATCAACTAGTACAAAAACAGAAGATAAAGATCAACCCAGCTCTCTTGATCCCTTCCAGGGTATCTGGGCTTTCACAGCTTTTAACAGGTGAAACAGGTTCATTCATAATTTCGTACACATAAAGATGGAAACTTCATCAAAATAAGAGGAAAGACAGAACAAACAGGCTCTGAAACTACAATTAAAAACCTATGCGTTGCCTAACTGGATGATGCGCAGCATAGTCATTGGAACTAAACTACAATTATAGCTGCCGATACTACACGTAACAATTGCAAATATGAAATAAAAGATGTCAAGAAAGTTAATTACCCTGATTTCCACTAGCATATACACACAGACAGACGCACATATCTACAGATTATACTGATATATGAGCCAAAAGAATACACGTTTATTAACAGTGAGATGGAGACTCACTTCTGGCAAAGCTTCTATGGGAGTTTCTTCTTCCATAACTGATTCGAATCCTGCAAGGAGATGTCTGTTAAATTCTTCGAAACCCAGAACAAAAGAAAGAAACGATCAAAGCATGGTTTGAACTTTAAAGTAGTACTCATGAAGTTGAGTTTGCCTCTTCGTTCACAGACTTCCCTCCCGAATCCTACAGCTCTTCAATGCCTGTCACTGACCGGATAGTAGAATTGATTGACTACTGAGTAGGGTCTGGATTGGGCCCAGTGTTGGGGGCCCATGTTATTATTTCCGTGGGCTTGTTTTAAGGCGTAGAAATTCAGCATAATCCAAATCCGTAGACCCATCGGGCCTTACAACTTACGAGTAAATTTTTGGGGGCTCTCTCTTCTCTGTTTTTAGAATGGTGAGTCGACTATCCGTCTAGAAATTGGCTCCTCCGTAGTTCCCAAATTTCCGTGTAATGTTTCGGGTTGTATCGCGTTAGTGTTGTCTTGTTATGTCAAAAAGTCCTACTTTTAGCTAAATTTTTTTTTTTAATTTGATAGTTCATCAAATTAATGTCTAATATATAAAATTACACATAAAAATGTTTATTTTTAATTCAATTATATAAATATATATTATTTTTCGTGTCGGACATGCACACACCTAATTTTTTAACAGTAGTAATAAGTGTTTTAGATCGACATGAGGCTCACATGGAAATATAGACCCTAGTAAAGATCCAAAATACCTGCACGGGTGTAGTGCAGTCCAGCCCATTAACACACCAGAGTCTAATAACTCCACTCCATCAATCTAATGCATCTACCAGAAGCCAGCACCAAATATAAATAGAGTCCCACGCCAACACGACGAGCCACCCCAACTACAACTGGACATGGGCCCCTTATCAACAAACCTCAAGGACAAGTCTGGATTTGGAATTCCCGTAGTGAGGCTATGCAGTGCGCACTACTAGGGTATATGTTTTCTGTACATGGGATGGGAACAACGCTAGCATACATTGAACATGGGATCGGGAAAAAAAATTAGACTCTTTTCAAACAATCAGTTTTGTGTCCGCTTGATGCACGAGAGCAAACCGGGTGTTCTTTTTTTTTTTTTTTAAATGGGGAGAGATCTCCTGGGGACCCCTGTCCCCATATTCAACGCGTTTCCATGTTCTGTGTTTCTGTTGGAAGGATATGAATTGGTAATCAGCTGTCAGCCTGTCATTCATTTATGGGGAAACTTCACTTACCTCCCCTGAGGTTTCTGACAAATACGGAGACTTTCGTTATACTTTTTAAATTCCACTATCCTCCCTTACTTTTTAAGTTAAAGGCTAATGGGTGTTAATTTTTTGCCTGAAATAACCGTAGTACCCTCAATACATATTCTCCATCATAAAAAAAACTTTATAAAAAAAAAACTAGAGTTAAAAAAAAAGTTAAAAAAAGTTAAACCGTTTTTCATTTAAAAAGATGAAAATAAATTTTTTCCCAACTCTATTTTCAGATTTTTGAAAAAACACTATTTTCAAAACTTTATTTTTTAAAATAAAGGTTTACCAAAAACTAGTTATTTATCCAAAAAAATATTTTCAAAACTTTCGTATTTCAAAAAACTGTTTATAAAAAAACTTTTTCCAAAATTAGTTTTTTTTCCCCATAAAAAAAAATTTTGAACAAAAAAATTTCAAAATTTAGTTTTTTTTAAAAGAATTCTCTTTGATACTTATTGTTTACAAGTATTTTTAAAAAATGAAGAACAACTTAATTTTTTTGAAAAACTTTTTAAACTATATATATTTTTTAAAATCTGTTTTTTAGGGTGGAGAATATAGTAACGGTACTACGGTTATTGTACGCAAAAAAGTTAACAAAGTTAGCTTTAAAGAAACGGCAGGGGATGATAAGTGACAATTGGTTTGAAAAGTAAGAGAGAACAATAGAATTTCAAAAAAGTATAGGGGGAGGTTTCTGTATTTATAAGAAACCTCAGGGTAGGTAAGTGAAATTTACCCTTTCATTTATTGATTTCGACTACTGTGTAGGAGTATTTTCCAGTTTTGGGTCCGTGATTAACTGCCATAAAGAATGGCAATAAGTATTTACGCTAACGACCCAAGGATACCTTCGTCATTCCAATTTTAATTTGATTACTACTCCATGAGTTACTCTTGGACCAAGAAGGAAGCGCAAGAGCGGCCAACTTTCTCCTTCTAATTTTGGTTCTTGCACTCTTCCCCAACTTCATTCTCTCTCTCTCTCTCTCTCTTCAGCTTTATTTACAGTAAAATTTTGGTAGCATTTCCATTTCGCGGAGGTGTGGATTATCTAAACGAACTGCTTGAGTTCACTCAACTGGATCTCTCTGTTCATTTCTCCAAGGTAATGTATCTACGCATGCAATTTGCTTTCCTCCTAACCTATGCCCAAATTTTATTTCCATTTTTGTCTTTGGCTGACGAGCTTTTTTTCCCGCCGGATCTGGAAGCTTTTTATGCGTAGCTTAACTATATGATGATCTGAGGAGATAAATTATTTAGCTTGTTTCATGGTTATTTTAAAAGGCTAAACTGGGGGGACTCTGATAGTCTCTTCTTTGTCTCTATATTTTGTGCTAGATTACCTATGTTTAGGCTGCATTTGTGCTCAATTATTGGTTTGATATTTTTGTTTGTCTTTTCTGAAATTTTATTAAATTTACGTTGAATTTTTTGGATTAATCATATCCTAAAGATTGAGAAAAAAATTTAAAGAAAAAAAAAAAAGAGTTTGAAATAGTAGTAGTTTTAATTTTCTTTAGCATCGTCTTATCTGGAGTGTGTTAAAAAATCGGTCTAATACTTTTGTACTTCTGTAATTCCTCTTGTTGATTGATTGATTCCAAAAATTGCGGCGAGAAACTGAACAGAAGATCACTGATGAAAGTATGTCTGAAAAATTAATTTAGGCCAAACAGAACCTTAGTCACTTGTTATTTCTACTGCTTTTTTCCTGGCTGAATTTGACTGTTTGAATATGTTATTTGACTTACTCGTATAATTAATAATGGGCTAATGTATTCCTTCTTCTTTTTTGCCATGATGAATGTCCCTCCCAGTCATATTGGTCATAACACTTGAAATTATCAACTCTATGAAGAATCTCATTGAATTCCGGGGATTTGGGGATCTAAAATCAATTTCTAATTTCAAACACACACACACCCATTATGTTATACACATGGTTAGTATTTTTCAGTACTTAAACTGATTTTGTGTTGCAATTACTTTCAGAAGATTCACTGAAGATCTTCGATGAGAACAGCAAGTAAATATGTCTGCTATCCGATCTTCGGATTTCTCTTGTTGGCCTCTCTGCTACATTTAATCTCAGCTGCAGATTATGTTCCAACCGATAGAATTCTCCTGAATTGTGGGGGGGCTCCAGAAACTACTGATGCTGATGGCCGAAAATGGACCTCCGATATAGGCTCGAAGTTTGCATCTGTTGGTGGGAATTCATCCACATCAACTGCTTCTACCCAAGCTCCTTCTGTTCCTGATGTCCCTTACATGACCGCTAGGGTTTTCGAATCTCAATACACCTACAGTTTCCCTGTAGCTTCCGGTAGGAAATTTATCCGCTTGTATTTCTATCCTGCTTCATACTCGGGGCTAAATGCCTCAAACGCCATCTTCTCAGTTAGTTCCGGGCCATATACCCTTCTCAAAAACTTTAGTGCTGCCCAAACAACACAAGCTCTGAACTTTGACTTCATGGTTAAAGAATATTCAATCAATGTGCCCACCACAACTTTGAACATAACCTTCAAACCTTCTTCCACTGCTCCTAATTCCTACGCCTTTGTAAATGGAATTGAGGTAGTTTCTATGCCTGACATCTATAATACTGCTGATGGGAATGCCTTTATTGTGGGGCAAACTACAGCGTTTATTATAGACAACAGCACCGCTCTAGAAAACGCGTACAGGTTGAATGTGGGGGGCCAAGACATTCCGCCCTCTGGCGATACGGGGTTGTTTAGGACCTGGGATGATGATGCACCATACATCTTTGGAGCATCATCTGGGGTTACAGAAACAACTTCTCCAAACATGACAATTCATTATCCTTCAGGCATGCCCTCTTATGTTGCACCAGTTGACGTCTATTCTTCTGCTAGATCAATGGGTCCCGATCAGACTATCAACTCGAATTACAATCTAACTTGGATCTTCAGGATCGACTCGGGGTTTTCTTACCTTGTTAGGCTGCATTTCTGTGAGGTCGAACAAGACATATCGAAACTTAATCAAAGGGTATTTGATATCTTCCTCAATAATCAAACTGCTCAGAGTGGGGCAGATGTGGTTGGTTGGGCACACAGCAATGGGGTTCCTGTTTATCAGGATTACGTGGTCTTCGTTCCCACAGGAGCTCCTCAACAGGATCTGTGGCTTGCGCTGCATCCAAACATGGCCTCAAAGCCAGAATACTATAACGCGATCTTGAATGGAGTAGAGATATTCAAAGTAAATGATACTCTTGGAAATCTAGCCGGACCTAATCCAGTACCAGCTCCACCTGAAGATATAACAGACCCGTCATCGGCTAATCGCCCAGCTACTTCAACTAAGTCAAATAAGCAAAAGGCAATCATTGGTGGAAGTGTGGGAGGTGGCATTGCTGCAATCCTTCTTGTTGGCTTACTTGTTTGTGTCGTTTCTCGTCGTCGTAGGCAGGTGAAGTTCTCGAGCCCAAGCGATGGGCCATCTGGGTGGCTCCCTCTTTCATTATATGGAAATTCACACTCTGCGGGCTCTGCAAAGACAAACACCACAGGAAGCTATGCCTCCTCCCACCCTTCAAACCTTTGCCGCCACTTTTCATTTGCTGAGATCAAGGCTGCCACGAGCAATTTCGATGAGGCTCTTCTTCTTGGGGTCGGTGGTTTTGGCAAAGTCTACAAGGGAGAGATCGATGGTGGGACAACCAAAGTTGCGATCAAGCGTGGGAACCCCCTGTCTGAGCAAGGTGTGCATGAATTTCAAACCGAAATAGAGATGCTCTCAAAGCTTCGACACCGTCACCTGGTTTCATTGATTGGTTATTGTGAAGAAAACTGTGAAATGATCCTTGTTTATGATTACATGGCTCACGGAACCCTTAGAGAGCACTTGTACAAGACCAATAAACCTCCATTGCCATGGAAACAGAGGCTTGAGATATGCATCGGAGCTGCTCGTGGTTTACACTATCTCCACACCGGTGCTAAACACACTATTATCCACCGCGACGTTAAGACAACCAACATCCTATTAGACGAGAAGTGGGTGGCCAAGGTTTCCGATTTTGGCTTGTCAAAAACAGGTCCTACACTGGATCACACTCACGTCAGCACGGTTGTTAAGGGCAGTTTCGGGTATTTGGATCCAGAGTACTTCCGGAGGCAGCAGTTGACTGAAAAATCCGACGTCTACTCGTTTGGAGTAGTACTCTTCGAGGTCTTGTGTGCTCGACCGGCTTTGAACCCCGCGCTTCCAAAGGAGCAAGTGAGTTTGGCAGAATGGGCTTTGCATTGCCAGAAGAAGGGCATTCTCGATCAGATCATCGACCCATATCTGAAGAGCAAGATTGCACCAGAGTGCTTCAAAAAGGTTGCGGACACGGGGATGAAGTGTGTGGGAGATCAGGGGATTGACAGGCCATCAATGGGCGACGTGTTGTGGAATCTCGAGTTTGCTCTCCAATTGCAGGAGTCTGCGGAGGAAAATGGAAAAGGGCTTGGTGGAATGGATATTGAAGAAGGTTCATTTGACAATGTAGTCTGTAAAGGAAAGAAGGATCCAGATGCATCCCCTGGTTTTGATAGTAATGCGACAGATTCAAGGAGCAGTGGGCTTACTATGAGCATTGGTGGCCGGAGCTTAGCTAGTGAAGATTCCGAAGGATTGAATCCAAGCGCTGTTTTCTCACAAATTATGAACCCAAAAGGACGTTGAGATGATTAGAAGGCTTATTGGTTTCTGGTAAACGGCAATTGTGCTGCTTAACCATCAAGTGAATATATCTGTTTTCTTTAGCTAATTCATTTATTTTACTTTTTAATGTATTTTTGGGATCTTAATATGTATTGACCGAAAACATTATCAAGAATGGCTCTAAAGAGTGATAAATGTAAACTCTTAATTTTCTTTAATGCAATTTCCATTACAAAACAGGTATTTTAGGGCCATGGTGGCATCAGGAAATCGCATCAATAATGTTCCCTACATCACTATGGTCACCATAGATACTATCAGAAAATTAATTGACTTGGGTGAAAAGGATATGCTTATTCGCAGCGCAAACCAAAAACCAAAATAAAGTGATGCCTATTGGAATAGTCGTGGTGGTTCTTTTCACAAAAGTAAGGCAATTGACGAGCCTGGACCATTAGGTGGAGAAGGAAATGTTTTGCCATTACTTGGTCTTCTTCAATTTCTAAATGGTCAAAGAAAGTAGATGAATGGAAACAGAAGCAATGACAATCATGCATCTCATATGTTTGATGCTGAAATAAGGTCTCTCCAATTGTAAGCTTTGATCCGTATAAATGGTGGCGCCACTCTCCCCGATCATACAGCACAAAAGTATACATGATATGTGTGTAATTTTGTATCTTTAGGTCCTACCAAAAATGATGTGGGTTTTGTGTTTTCTGGGAACAAGGCAGAAGCGGAGGTAAAGGAGCCGTTTGTTTTCGTGACGGGTGGTGCTTGGAATGTGGAATCAATGAAGGGTGTTACGGCTTGGGTCGGGATTGATGGGGGAGGTGGCGGTATGGAGCAGCAAACTCTTCAAGTTGAAGCATCATCAGCCAACATGGTGAAAATCAGAGCAGGTTTGCTAGTTCTGGGATGGGCAATTAGCTATGGTATTTCAGAAGTTTGTATCCATACAGAGAGTTGTTGTGCATGACCTTCAAAACCCAGATAACGCTAACCCTTTGCTCCAAACTGCTCTTATAGACTTCTGTTCCTTGCGTTCTTTTATGTTGTTGAAGTTGATAGACAAGATGTAAAGGCTGCTCATGATGTTGCTAGAGCAGTCATGCTATGTGTGTAACTTTGTATCTTTGTGTTTTATGAATGGGATTATCTTGGAACTTTGTATTTGTATCTTGTAACTTTGTATCTTTGTGTTTTATGAATGGGATTATCTTTGTGATAGACAAGATGTAAAGCCTGCTCATGATGTTGCTAGAGCAGTCATGTTATGTGTGTAACTTTGTATCTTTGTGTTTTATGAATGGGATTATGCTAGAAAGTAGTTCCAGCTTTTAACTTTGGAACTCATTTTCACCAGCCACAGTCAGAGACACAGTAGAATGTTGCACAAATTTGGCATTGGCAAGACTCTCGGAACAAAATCATTCCATTTGGGTAACTTTTTCAAATGGGAGAAAAAGAGATGAATGACACCACACCGCCTGTTAACTAGTGACTCAAACGAGCCCCTAAAAATCCCCGAGGGTTCTCTCACCACACATTCACGAGGAACCAAGGCAAAATGTAAAGATCCCGCGCAAATGTGCGGTGGGAAAGAGACTTGAAGCACTATGTTGCCGAGGGCACTAAATAGTCTGTCAATTGAGGGTATCACCTTGTATGTGCGGTGGTAAACGAGAAGGCAAGAAATTTACATAATAGAAAAACGTAAACAGCTGTTTTTTATACCCATGTCGTCTACTAATACGCCAGCCTTCTAAGAGCATCTCCAGCAACCTCTCTACTCCCAGTCCGGAGGAATTGCTGAGCCAACGGCCAAAAATTGGGACGCAGCAGCCTCGCCTCACCTTGCCACTTCCCCTACAACTACAATACCTCGTCACAGGAGGTGAGGTTTGGCGAGCCCGAACCCGGAACCCCCACCCCCGATTTGAGACCAGAGAGTTGCAGGTCTCGTCGAGGCGATGTCAATGGTGTAATAATGCCAAAAGAGGGAGATTTCTGGAGTATTTAATGTCGATGAGACTTGTACACTAGACTGGTAGTCTAATAATGCCTCGTCCTGGAGATAGACAAACAATATAAAGAGAAGAAGATAATGCAAATGACAAACAAGTATAAATGGAGACTTCTTCCAACTTGAATTCTCATACCATTGTAGTAATTGTTTTTTTCTTATCCTGAGAGCATCTCCAATAGCTTAGCTTCAAAACTAGGCATTTTTGGAGAGAAAAAACACCTCCGAACACTTCTCGTTTCCTCAAATCGAAACCCTCTTCCAAATCTGACCAAAATCAGGCCAAAATCCGACCAAAATCCACCAAAATGAGACCACCACCACCGAAACCCACTGCTTGAAACCCAACTCACCGTGGAAGATGCCTGAAACCCAACCAGAATCGCCATTGAAATCAAAATCGCCATCGAATTTCAACATCGAAGCAGGCTGGCGGGAGAGAAGGTGGCGAGGCTATAGTACCTCAAGATCTGTGGCTCGTTACTTTAGCAAATATTAGATGGCTAGGGGAGAAGAGAGGCTGCTCGTTGAAATTAGACAAGAAGAGGCTTGAGAGATGAAAGTAGGCAAAAAGCATGGGCACCCGGGTTTAAACAGCCACGTTTCAAAGCAGTGCCTATTTACACAGTGCATCAGTTGTTGCTTCAGTTTATGGACCAATTTGGGGGAGGATCAATATTTTGCAACTGCTTTACAGGAAGAATCAAAGTTAGAAAAGAAGCTACTGAATTAACTCCTCATAAACAAAACCCTCTCCACATTCAGGATAATCAACTTTCTCAAAATCTTATTGCCAATGATACCCAGGTTTAAGCTCCTGTAATTCTCAAAAATACGGGACCCTTGTGCCGTAATTTACAAACAAAGGCCAAAAGTATATAGTAATCAGACCAGAATCACACAGAAGAGAGAATTGACAGTGCCCTGACCACTCATGAATGCAACGGGAAACATGCAACAACTATGCATGAAATGGGTTCACTGAATCTACAACTGCAGTAATCTTCTTCTGTAGCTCCGGTTTGTTGGCTCCAACTAGCTTGTCGACTTGCTGCCCATCTCTAAGGAAGAAGAAGGTTGGAGTGGCTTTGATATCCCATGATGTGCTGAAATCCTGCACCAGTAAACAACAAAGGGTTTATTTCCCATACGTAACACTTATGCTACAAATTTGGACAATCAGTCCACACAAATTTTAATTTTCTAAAGACACAGTATCTCAAATAACTTCTGCTTAAGTGAGACGCAACACAAAAGGTAAGGTCTTTGAATGAACGAACTCACTGTCAATGTTCTCGTTCACTTTTCAAGTATGCAACAAGTTTTTCTTACTTACAGTTAGTTCATCAACATCAACAGTTAGGAACATCAGAGAAGGGTATTTCTCAGAAAGCTCGCTATATAAGGGCGCAATCATTCTGCAGGGACCACACCATGATGCACTGAAGTTTGCAACCACCTGTTGAAGAATCAGCTCCAGTTAGGATGAAAACCGTGACAGAGCTCTTCACAAACAAACAGAATCAAATTAAGAATAAAAATGTCCAAAGAAGCTTAGAAATTATAGTAAATCCATGCCTAAAGTTCATGGGGAGGAGGGAGCTCATTTTTTTTTAAAACTTCTACCTTGCAAGCGAATTTGGCCTATGAGGGAAACGAGGGGGGAAATATGGCCAACAACTCTCCCAAAAAAATAGCTACACCTGTTCAAATGGTGCAGCATTAGATTGAACTTGATTTATAAGCTGCTTTTCCTTACATCCAGGACAAACCACATTTTAGACAAACAGAAACTTCATTTTGAAGTTTCAACAAAGGACCTCCATCTCAGCAGTTTTCCTAAAAACAGTACTTCTCGCCATTAGATGTCATTATTCACGACATAAAGTGCCATTGTCCTTGAGTAACAAAATACAAACACAATAACTGTATTTCAAAATTACTATGTAGAAGAGGCCAGCAATCTGAATCCTGACATGTATTCTCTCCTAAAGGAAGTATGGGTATGGCGACAATTATCAAGTTTCTCGTCCGAGGTCACTTATTTCTGGTACCGGTAATACAGAGACTGAAAGAAGTAATGAAATTGAACATCTCCTTGTGGACTATAGAGATAAAACCACCACCAAATAACTTTCTTGTCGATCACCAAAGGGTGGCCATAAGATTGGACTTCCACTGAAGAGGCTTTTCGTTGGAAAGTGACAATGAAATCCAACAGTTAGCATATTAACTTTTCAAGCTCTTCCACCCATTGAAATAGTAAATAATAAATACAGCTTAATTAGGTGTCGCATCATCATCTTTAATGTCAACTCCAATACCCAAAAGGTTCTCATTGGCAAAATATTGGCAACGAAATTCAAAATATTCCAGACTGTATGCAGCAGGTGTGAATTCTTCTATTAATACCTTTTGGCGTCAGAAGGGAAATAAACACGGTTCAATTGCAGTTGCTATAACACATTCTCGTGCCAAAATATTATCACACCAATATACTTACCATCTTGCCATCCTTCCTTGCTTGTGACAGCTTCTCATCCCAGCTTTCTTTGGTCGTGATGAGGTGCACATTCCCACCAGCAAACTCGACATGGTGCTCAGAGTCGTCGTCATTTTGAGGCTACAATATGAGTCAAGGACTCAAATTACAACTTCTATCCCAAATATGTGGAAAGGTAAATTAACTTCTCAGAATGACATCAACTAAATGATGTTTTGTGAGGAGGAAGGTTTCCCAAGTCCTCCTTTTTACGGGGGCTAGAGCACGAGTCAGTAATTAACTGTCTATTGTAACCACTATGGTAATTGAATCAGCCATCTTTTGGTTCCATACCCGTAGCCTTAAATAGATCATCACAGAGTAAGAAAAATCATACTTAGACATAAGTCCCTTAAACAAATAATAACCATTCTGCAGATATGAGCCCATGGTACACAAAAACGAAGCACAAGTAGTAACCTCGATCTGTTCATTCGTAATGTTTTTTTAAATTTCTTCTGTGGCTTAGTAATTATACATATGCAAAAGTACCAAGCAACCAATGAAAATATTTTCATCATTCAAGAACTTGTTTGAGCCACAGTTATCAAAACCACACCCAACATCCAACCATTGGAGCTCGTTCCAACTTCAATTGTTAGCTGCTGGGTCAACTAGGTAAACCATCTACAAGAATACAATACAATGAATAGTATATCTATCCCAAGTATGGGTGGTAGGTTGTGACTGCTCGCAGGTTTTAGAATACTGACTATCTCATTCTACGTCTACGCTAAATGCTTAGTTTGAGCCTCATAAGGCTAATTATCATTGTTTTACTTTCTTCTGAGGAAGCAGACATTAGATTGACACATTCGACTTGAAACTGTCTGTTTATCTTTATCACTGGTCATGTGGTTAAGTCCAGTTCACCAATAAAAGTAATCAAGATTTTGAACCATGGTTCCACCTCTACTCAACGTCAACAAAGTTCAAGTGGAAAACCACCAGCAGCCAAGCTTGTTTTTTACTTTCCATTTGTCCTTGAATCATTATGGCATGATAAAAAATTGAAGCATATTATAGAGCAATGAAAAATTGAAGCATATTATAGAGCAATGAAAAATTGAAGCATAGAGGAACTGTCATTCTATTACCTTCCCTCAACTGGATGTGTTTTCTGAAGAAAGGAAAACTAGTAAAACAGAATCGAACAGGAAAAAGGAGCAAACGCACATAAAAGTACCAAAATGATTGGAAAAAAGTTCAACAACCACCATCATATACTAGCAACAGAAATGAAGAAAACTGGATGGTATTCATAAGATAAAGACCCACAGCCTTCCATATGTTTAATCACATGTTGTTTGCTTGAGTTTTCTTTTTCTTTTCTGCAAATCATAACCCGCAGTTAGTGTTTCCAGAAGATTACCTTAGAGAAGCAAAATCCCATCTTCTTTGTTCCGTGGAAGATTGTTATGCTAAACCCAAGCCGCAGAACCCTGAAATTTAGAGTTAATTAACGAAAATGATGAGATACACGTTAAATTTTTTGAATTAGAAAAACAGTAAACAACAAATTGCAGCCCGATTCTAAGGAAAGACAATGAGTTTACTTTCACTAACTTAGTCCGAAACAATGGAGTGCATGCACACATCCTTTCCCACGACAAATATCTGTTTCTCAATTCTTATGCATGCATGAAGTGTATCGGTCTTCTCTTAAAACATTTCTACAGCTATTATAGGAAGATATCCAGTTAACATGAACGTAATTTCTCTTAAAACTGACTACAGCTACAGTAAAACGACCAGAAGAATTTAGTACTAAAGGTAAGAACTTTACAACAGCAAATCGCATATTCTAAATTGAAAGTAAAAACCCAGAAAGCCCATTAAATTTTGTCAAACATAAGAACTTTTTCGACTCCAGATATTAAAAAAGAAAAAGTGCGAAAGATACACCAATCAATCCATATCTACTCTGGAATCCCAATTAACGAATTTCTTCAATTGACGTGCAAAAGACAACCAATAAAAAGAACAGATAGGGAAAATCAACCTTGAAATCGAGCGTGTAGGGGATCGATTCAGAATCAGTCGGTCACTCCGGCATAAAAGGTTGCAAAGATTCGAGAAATAATGATTCAACCTCTTAGCTTCGCGATGACTTCTTCCTCCTCAGGTGTGCGCTGTCTGGGCTAGTACTATTTAAAAGGCCGGACAAGATATAAATTAAACAAAAGCCAAACTACAGAAAACCCCCTTAAACTAGTTCACTTTTTCACTTTGCTAACTCATTATTTAAAACTCAACATTTAACCCACTCAAAATATAAGAATCGCAAATGCAGTTGACAATATTTACGGCAGTGGTTACTATCCTATTATATTCCTAAACTACATGCAATATGTTTATCTCCCTTTCCCTAATAACCCATTAGTTCTTTCCCAACAAAATCACTCACGGTCCTGCAACCCTACCAATTCAACCCTTAATTCGCATCATTGGTCTATCAAAATCCCATTTTCTTTTAAACTAGATGTTCAAGCCAACTTACACACACTTTTACTACTCATGGGACCCAATTCCACAGCTCACTTGTAGGGAGGCCAATTAAAGTTGCAACAAAGCTCTACATGAATTGATCCCCAAAAAATTGATAGCACCTGAGAGTTTTTAAATCCGAAACCTAAGGAGGGAGCAATTGCTCTCTTTCTTCTCTTAGGATTCTTCTTCATCTTTTTCGTAACTTTGTATGGTTCAAGTTAGTGAAACTTGAAATCTTGACATTAATTTTTTTGCCCAATAATCATTTTGAATTAGTAATATTTTTTCTTTATTTAAAAAATTGTATTTGCTAGTGTTGCAGTAATTTTTTTTTTACAGATTACTGGTTCGTCTCGACAAGAGAAATTAAAAAACAAAAAAAAACAAAAATATGGACCAAATAAAAAAAAACATGAGTTAAGACACATATGATCCAAAAAAAATCCAAATTCGCTAGTGGTGAACATGAGTTATAATTGGGTTGAGTGGTGTTAGCTTATCTGAGAGTTGCAAGCATCCTAGGTTATAGAAGATGGAAGATAGTAAAGGAAGCATTTGAAGCAGCAGTGATGACAAACAGATTGGTAACAGAAGATGTGTTGGGTGCTAAGTCACATAATGCGGGTGCGGGAGGGCGAGCGTGAAAGCATCTTTCAAAAACCTCTAAAAAAAGTACAATTCGTAAGTTCAAGAATTGAGAGCAAGAGCATATAGCGAGAATTGAAAGTGTGAGCAAATGCCATTTCGAAGGATTATGTTAAGTGGTGATAAACACATGACATTTTCGGTACAAAGCACAAACAGATTGGTATCAGAAGATGTTAAGTGCAAAAATCTAAGTACTTTAAAGGGGTTTAGTTGTGCAACTTGGAAACAAGCCATATTCTAAGGAGGTATAGTATAATTTACACCATGTCTCTCTCTCTCCAGACACACAGAAAAAATCAATTGAATCCCACAATTTTTTTTAGAAATGACTTACTGGATAAGCTCCCTTAGCTTAGCTCCCAAACATTGAATTGTGATTAGCTCTTTTTCTAAACGAAAGTGATTAGCTCAATTGCTGTTTACTAGATAATTAGTTCTTTTAATAATGGAATTCTCGTTTCAAGTCTACCTTACGGACATCCCAACATAAACTGATGGCGGGGTAAGATAAACAAGAGGTCTCTTTCTTGGAGACAACTAGTTCATATTAAATTCTCTCTGTTTAATTGATACATTTGTAGACTGTTTTTTTAGTATTTTTGGGTGCAAAAAGTATTAGGAACACAGTAAAGAACACAACTTCGGATATTTTTGTGTTCGGAGCCGTTTGATGTATATGGCTTTGTGTGCATTGAACAGCTCCAAACTTATCTGGGTGGTTTAAAGTTTGGAACTGCTACTGTGCTTTGCACAACACCACCAAACCACAACTCCAACCGCAACCCTCTCCATGCACGTGAAGCCCACACATAGGGATTTGGGCCCACACAGAGTGGGACCTACATGAATGCCAGAGAGTTGTGATTAGAGTTGTGGTTGGTGGGTTGTGTACCTAACAAAACTTCTCTTTGAAGTTGTTTTCCTCTGGCATTGCTTTTTTGCTGGCTCTATTGTATCAGCTGGACCGGGGCATTGAGAGAAGACGGTGATTTGATGCCCGAGACATTCTTTTGATTTGGTAAAACAACGGAGTATATGTTAGGATGGACAATTGGAGGAAGAATTATAAGCTCAACCTCATCATAGAATTCTTCTCAATATCAAATACTACTATATGTAAGGATGGCCAATTTGACTACTAGCATGGGCCCAGTTGGCCAACCAACGGAAGCTTGAGAAGACAAGTTTGGCATGGGTTTACCCACTCAATTGAACTAACGTATGGAGTATTAAAATAGGCAAATTGCAGCTGGTTTGATCCGTCTCTCACTAAACTAACTTCAAGAAATAGACATCATCAATAAAAATTGATCTTGACTACCTAAATCACATGACCCATTTTTCTTGTATTTTGTCCATAAAAAAAGTAGGAGGTTTCACATAGTAGTCTTCCATCAATTACTCGAGATGCGCAGAAGCCGTTGAAAAAAAATATGAATTGCCCAACCCTACCAATATGGAGTATATGGCAGACCTTTTTGGGGACTCGTGCAACTTGCATTTTCTATGGAGAAAGTGATTTTTCCCAGTAAGACCGGCCACTAACTCACCAAACTTAGTAACGATTTATAGCCTTTACAGTTTACACTAAATTCACAACCTTCATCTCTCATGTCACCGATTTCGAAGTTGAGGTCTGGGGTTTGTGATCAATCTCCAATAACTAGAGCACTTCAGAGCTTTGCCTGACTCCACATGCAAGTTGCCCAGAACAATTGACACATGATTAGAATCATTAGATTGATGGACCATGTACTCAAGAACATACTAGGAAAGAACCTTTCAAATCTTACAGTAGACCAAATAAGAACGGTTGGATTTGTCCCACATAGGTTCTTCAAGCCATCCAAACTTGATGAATATAGTATAGACTTTAGAGGCTACTCAACGTACAATCAATTGGTATATATTTAGCCTCCAAAACTTTTACAAGAACAACAATAATTCCAACCTAGTAGCTGTAGAAGTGTACCAAGATCAGTATGTTTTGAGAACAAAATTTCAACCTTAAAGATGGTAAGAGCATGGTTCCATAGCACTTTAAGGATATCAAGACAGATGCTCCTGATATTGATCTCTGGGTGGAAGACCCCGGTAAAATGCAACCTGGAAGACAAAAATATTTTATTTTTGTAAAAAAAAAAAAATATATATATATATATATATATATATATATAGGATCATGATCTATTGAGGACTCCCTTAGGATAAGAGTTTGCGGACCTCACCATTCCGGATCAAATTTTGACGATCCGAACCGCTCAATGTTTTTAAAATGCATTTTTAAGGGTCCACGCGGAAAATCTTCAAAAAAAAATACCCGGAAGGGCTTGATCGGATCAGTTTTTGTCAAAAACGCTATATATAGCGTTTTTGACAAAAACTGATCCGATCAAGCCCTTCCGGGTATTTTTTTTTGAAGATTTTACGCGTGGACCTTGGAAAATGCATTTTAAAAACATTGAGCGGTTCGGATCGTCAAAATTTGATCCGGAAAGTCGAAAAATGGTGAGGTCCGCACCAAATTCTTGTTTGAGGGAGTCCTCAATAGATCATGATCCTATATATATATAGGAAGCCGATCTATTGAGGGAGTCCTCAAACAAAATTCCGTGCGGACCTCACCTTTTTTCGACTTTCCGGATCAAATTTTGACGATCCGAACCGCTCAATGTTTTTAAAATGCATTTTCCAAGGTCCACGCGGAAAATCTTCAAAAAACAATACCCGGAAGGGCTTGATCCACACAGTTTTTGTTAAAAACGCTATATATAGCGTTTTTAACAAAAACTGTGTGGATCAAGCCCTTCCGGGTATTTTTTTTTGAAGATTTTTCGCGTGGACCCTTAAAAATGCATTTTAAAAACATTGAGCGGTTCGGATCGTCAAAATTTGATCGGGAAAGGTGAGGTCCGCACGGAATTTTGTTTGAGGGAGTCCTCAATGGATCGCCATCCTATATATATATAGTGCAAAAAAGAAGCTTATTCCGAAGCTTAGATAGTAACCTTTTTCTTTATTAATCACAATTGGCTCCCCACATGAAATCCTACATCGCCTTAACAAAACCCACATTATGATTTCAAATGGGAAGATTATTCAATGCTCGGGGAGAAATGCTGGCCAGGGGCTCTCTTCACCGCACATTGGTAATCTCCAAGAACGATCATGATTAAATTTTCATGTAATATGGCAATACCATTAGAAAGATGTTGCGTCATGTGTGCAAATTACATGCAAAACACCTACGATAAGAATGTCTCGTGCAACAAGCATTTCTAATAAATCATTGCACCATGGCCACAAGTCCACCCAAAAAGAAAATGATGATCCAATCTATGACCAAAGACCAAAACTGCACGTTGCTATCCCATCTTTAAAGAAATTTGCACTCGGGACTAATAGACGACCACTAGCCACTCAATAAAATTGGATCCATTAACCAAGTTCCACCAACCATATTATAATCCTAGCACTCATCTTATTCAGAACTTGAAATAATTTAATTTTCAGTGTCAATGTACCCCGAATTCCGGAAAATGATCAGGAGCAAGCATGCGATCTGGGCTATTCTTATTATCCAGTGATCACTAGAAATTAATATGAAATAACAATAATAAGCTTTTGAAACACATGCACATTCCTTGCGTTTCTTGCTTCATCATATCATTGAAACATGTGTTAATTTTGGGAGAACTAAAAAATAGTATCAGAATAATTTAAATATCCAGAAAAGAAACATTAAAAAAGAATATCTTTGAAGGCTTGAAAGGATAATCAAGAGGGAAATAGTAACTAAAAATCGCTGACAAGAAAAAAAAAACTACAAATACACCAACATTGACTATGAGATTGGTGGACGAAGAGATTCAAGCAATCAAGAAGAAGGACACATGGGAGCTAGTCAATATTTCGAACGGCCACAAAGTGATTGGCATGAAGTGAGTGTACAAGGCTAAGAAAAATGCCAAAGGAGAAGTGGAATGCTACAAAGCAAGGCTTGTCAACAAAGGATACAAGCAACGAGCTAGCATTGACTAGGAGGTATTCGCTCCCGTTGCTCGTTTAGAAACTATAAGATTAATTATTTCTATAGCGGCTCAAATGAAATGGAAAATCTATCAAATGGACTTTAAATCCACTTTCTTGAAGAAGAAGTTTGTATGGAACAACCTACAGGCTCTGAGGTGAAAGGGCATGAAAATAAAGTTTTAAAACTAAAAAGAGCCTTGTATGGCTTAAAACAAGCACCAAAGGCATGGGATAGTAGAATTGATAAATACTTTCAAGAAAACAATTTTTCCAAATCCTCATGGACATGCTCTTTACACCAAATTGGAGAATGGAGATATTTTGCTTGTTTTCTCTTGTACGTAAACAATATAATTTAATCTTCACCGGCAACAACCCAAGAATGTTTGAAGATTTCAAGAAAGCAATGGCTTGAGAATTTGAAATGATGGATATTGGACTCATGTCATACTATCTTGGAATCGAAGTAAAGCAAAGTAAAGATGGCATCTTCATCTCTCAAGAAGTTTATGCGAAGGAAGTCCTAAAGAAGTTCAACATGGCTAATAGCAAACCAATTAGGTGGATCCAACATATTTCAATAGCTAGGTGGGAAGGTTGCGTTACTTGACATGCACAAGACATGACACTCTTTGGAGTTGGACTTGTGAGTCAATTCATGGAGGAGCCAACCACGACGCACTTAAAGACGGCCTGATAAGTGCCGTAATGTTTATATTTAAACTTTCTAAACTATACTTGTTAGGGCATCCTCATTAGCCTCAACAAAATTTGAACCAAGTTTAACCTCAAAAATACCTTTTATACTTTAGCTAGTAACTTTTCCAAAATCATACAGAATCAGACTCTCTATTATAACTTTACTGGATTAAACTATTTTTTTTCTATTTTTTCTTTTCTACTTTTAAAATAACTACAAATGTCGAAAACATTTTTTTTTTCCCAAAAATATGTATGGTATATAAGATAAAAATCTATAGACTACTCCTATCGGTTACTAATATCCAATTAAGCTGATTTTTGCAAGGGTATGTTTATTTAGTATTTTAAACGTTCATGTAAAACATGAGCTCAATCAGATATTGGAAGGAGTATTTTTGAAATATATACAACATCAATACAGGGCTATCCAACTTAGAAGTAAAAAGAGTGAAATTTGGGACCCAAAAGTAGGAAAATATTAAAATAATGGATAACTCATGAACAGTGCCTTGCTAGAAGTGTTGAGGCACTGTAGCAAAGTTATAACTTTTACAAATTGTCCTCCTATTTGTTGAGGCTGATTGGGGGGTAGTTTTTTGCCTTTGACTCAACAAAGTATACATCATGGGGATTTGCCTCCCCTGATGAGGATGCTCTTAGTGATATTTATTGGACATATGATACTTGTTTAGTCTCTTTTGTATTTATAGGTTGTTCGAGCTCGTTGCCGAAGATTTTGGATAAAAACAAAAATTAGAGGAAATTGGGGTCAAAACGCCAAGTGTTTCAAAGAAGGATTATTAATTCGATATATTACAAGAAGCCCAAGGGACCTTCGATGTAATTATCACATTAAAACCCTACATAATATAATTTCCCATGCCTGGATCAGTTTGGAGGGGGGTTTGAACGTGGAATTAGCTTTGGCCCTGGACTTTAATCGGAGAAGCACTGACGTGCGTACGAAATCGAGCAGCGGCACACGGTGGAAAAATATTAAAGGGGAAGAATTCGTTGATTCATGAAACATGGAGATCACTTCAACATTATTTGATTCTTTCCTCTGCATGAGTAACTAATTCTTTCCTTAGAGTGTAGATGAAACCCTAACCAAGTAACTTTGTTTTTATATTAATTTTGAATTTTGATTCTCGAAACGACGGGTTGTATAACTTTGAGACTTATTTTTATGATTCAATTTTATTTTTCCTATCTAGTGGTATGTGCTTGCTTTCTGCGATTGCAAATACATAGTTATGCAATAATTTTATTTGTGCATGGAATTATGAATTAGGATAGTCTATGCCTAGGGAAGACGAGTCGTGCCTAGATTAATTAGTCTTAGAATCGAAGACGATTCGTGCCAACCGAAGATAGGTTATGCCCGGTTTTCAATTGCATGCTATTTTTCTTGGCTATATCACTAGGGCTAGTAACTTTTAGCGAGTTATTGTCGTTTCGGTAATTGATTTCTCTAAGTTAATATAATTACTTAGTTGCGAAGTTAGGGTGGATTCGAAACCCTAAGATCTTTTTTCCAAATTGTTTAACCATCTTTCTTACTTTTAATTATGTAAATAGTTTTAGAACTCAAACTCATATCTCTTCTTCTCGAATTAATTCAGAAATTGATTGAAATAGTTGCAACTTAGCCTTTTAATCCCTGTGGACGATACTCGGAATACTTACCACTATTTGTTTGAATAATAGTAATTATTTTGTTTTATTATTTATTTTTGGTGTGAAAAACGACCTACCACGGCCTAGAGGATTCTCCATTACATAAAAGCTGCACTTAATTTCGGCTTGTTTTATTCACCACCATCTAACAATTTTTTAGCTTGTTGGATATAGTGCCTGTGATTGGGTTGGAGACTTAGACAAATTAAAAGAGTACAACCGGCTTCTTGTTCTACATGCGCGACACGGCCTTTACATAGATTTCAAAGAAGCAACCCATTTTCACCCTTTCCACTTGTGAGGCCGAACATGTCGTCGTGGCTTCATGTGTGTGCCATGCGATGTGGCTAAAGAACTTACTAAAGGAGCTTAATTTTGCTTAAGAAGAAGCAACATAGATATTCGTGGATAATCAATCGACGATAGCAAAGAATCCTGTCTTCCATGATTGTAGCAAAGACATTGATACAAGATATCATTTTATGAGAGAGTGCATGGCAAACAAGGAGGTCCGAATGAAATTCACAAGGTCACGAGATCAAATTGCTGATATCCTAACCAAGCCGCTCAAGCATGACGTCTTCTTCAAGGTAAAAGCTTTTCTAGTAGCTACTAAATCAAGTTTAAGGAGGGATGTTAGAGCATAAACTTGATTTGGTATTTGGCCCCAAGAAAAATAAAGCCCAAGACAATCCCAATAAAGAAGCCCAAAATTGAAGATATTATTGGAGCAGATACAAAAATCTAGTTTCTACAAGCTCTAGATGTCTAGCTTCTAGACCAGATCTAGAATATCCTTGTAAAGTATCTATATATTTTTCCAAGAATAAGTGATCACATGTTTAATTCTAAAATGTACCAAAAATATTATTTTGTAAGAGAAATATCTCTAAGGCTATAACCTTCTTTGGAGAAGTATAAATAGGGGTGGGTTCTAGCAATTTTGTATCAAGCCAAAGCTTGAGTCTAAGTGTAATTCAAGTGCTTTCCTTCCGAACAATGATAGGTACACACCCTCTCAACCACTCCCCACCACACCCTCTCTCACATATGTGGTGGGGCTCAATGGGACCCACCGGGTGAGCCCCACCACACATGTGTGAGAGGGTGTGGTGGGGAGTGGTTGAGAGGGTGTGTACCTATCATTTTTGTTTCCTTCCCCACCCTTGTCTCTAGTGTTTCTCCCTCTTGGGGCGCTTGAAGTTTTAGCATTCATCTGTCATTATAGGGGAAAGTAATTGTGTTTTGCTTTCTATCTTCCACTTTCTTTGTGTTGGGGTCGAAGACTGATTTCTACCATAGATTTAGCTCTGCAACGAGTTCTAAAACACCAAAATAGATCATGGAGAGAACTTTTGAAGATTAGTTCGTAGACAATAACACGAGGGAGGCTCGCCTTTCCCTACAGCCCCGACTAAAGTTTTACGATAGGCTGAAAGGGTCTCACGGTTAGGATTCAAGCAGTTTATTATCCTCCCCAAGATGGGAATAGCAAGGTCAAACGGCAAGGACAAAAGTATGTACTAAGAGATGATACGACCATCAGGGTTATCTTGATTGATACCCCACTACCTCTTGTTGATCTCATCCTACCATTGATGGCCGTCTCAAAAGTCTTTTCCATGACCTGTTTTGGTGTTTTCGAAATCGTCATAGATCTAAATCTATGGTGGAAATCAGTCTTCAACCCTAACACAAAAAAGAAGAAGACAAAAAGCAAAACACAATTGCTTTTCCCTGTAGTGAGGGATGAACGCTAATGGTAGTGGTGATGGTTCTTTGGCGGCGATGGTGGTCCAATAACAAATCAGATATTTTTTATCAGCCTCCCAATCGATTTTGTTGGGGAGGGTGTTTTCGGTTCTGTGGCCAGTCTGTGTGATGAGGGCATGGTGTACAAAAACTCCTTACAACTTTTTGAGTTAGCAAAAGGTCTTGCCCTACGAAAGTGGAAGTTGTCATCGAAGATATTTGCCAAGAAGGTTATCGGATTAGGATTTGTGATTTTCTTTTTACTCGTAGATAGATAAATGTAGTTGCACACACTTTGGCAGTTTAGGGTTTGCGAGGCTTTGTTGTTCATTTTCGGGAAGCTAGACCTCTTGATTGGTTATTGGATCCTTTGTGGAATGATAATCATCCTCTTTGATGTACTGCTATGTTTTTTTTTTTTTTTTTATCAATGACATTTTCCTACCAAGTTGACAAAATAAAAAAAAAGTGTTTCTAACTTTCTATAAATGTGTCTTGTACGAACGAAATTGTTTGATAGGAGTGTTAGTCTATTAGAACTAAACAAGGGAGTGAAAAACAAATGAGAGACTAGGAGGATGGCTCATAAACAAGGGCAGCTCCTCTAGGATTTGAGGGGTTCAAGCAAACCACCTGAGTTCAAAAAACGCACTAAAAATTTATATTTTCCCACGTATAATGTATTTTTTATATAATATTGTCTACACTGTCACTGATGTGAAGCCAAAATAATTGAAAATTTACTTAGATTTGTGAGTAAGTTGATAATATAGCTCCCAAAACAAAATATAGTGGCCCTGATAAATTTCAACAAAAATAAATATCTTTAGTGCTTTTTCTACAAAAATTTTAACAAAAATAAATATCTTTAGTGAATATAATATGAAACTAAATATCTTGTTAGTTGTGGAGCCGCCCCTGCTCATAAACCTAGCAAATTATTTAAGTCCGACTTCAAAGTTGCAGCGTCAAAGTTTGTTTTGGGTGCATCGTTCAATTACCAAATCGAACTTGCATTTTTTTATAATGCACACTATGTTTTTAAACCAAGTTTGAACCAACTATGATTCATCCCATTCAGGTCATGATGTTTAAAAAATTTAAACTACTCAAGATTTATTACATTAAAGCTTATTAGCAATTGAATCGCTTATAAATAAGTCAATCTTGAGCATATCTTTGGAGCCCACCAACAATTTTTTCAAAATTCACTCCTCAACTTGTTCAGCTAGTTTGAGGCATATGTAGGGGGAGTTAAGAAGTGGTGAGCCTGTTGTTCTTAATGGTAATTTGGGAAGGGCGTAAAGTATGTATAGTATCATATTTTCTTAGGGAAATGATTTTCACACCCCCCATTTTACAATCCACACTCCCTTGTTTGTCTTTATCCACATGAATTTACAATGTTGCCCTTCCTCAATACACCTTTTCCACACATGCAAGGGTAATATTGTAAACTCATGTGAATAAAAACAAAAAAGGGAGTGTGGATTGTAAAATGGGGGGTGTGAAAATCATTTCCCTTTTCTTATTGAGAGTATAATTAAGGGGGAGTTTTCCAAAAGTGTTAAAAATAGTTGTTATATGTGAGGAAAATGATCTATCTCGGAATCCGTATTTAAGCCCTTTCAGCACTTTTAGACTCTTTTCATGGCATTAAGGGGAAATAAAAGGTTTATCTACTATTTTAATCCCTACACTAATAGGTAGATTTTCATATGGTTCTTGTAATTTTAAGTTTCTTAATTTCGTCCTTATAGTGATATATAGATTTCAACTCAGTTCTTACATTTTTTAACTTTTCCACTTCGTCCTTAAGGTTTATGATTTGTTTCAATTTGATTTATTTTTTTTTGTCATTACAAACCAATCCTTCAAGTTCATATAATTATGCATTATACCTCTAAAGTTCATACGGTTATATTTGCTTTCCTAAGTTAGTTTTTTAAGCACTTTAATTTTTTAAATAAGTTAGAGCAGGTTTCCCCTAACCGGTAAATATAATTTATATTGTGGACAAGTTAGAAACTATGCTCTGGTATTAAAAGGGGACCTAAGAAGAGATTATTAAGAATTGTAATGGGCTTTTATCCTAGTTGATAAAACTATTGTGCTTATGGTTGTACTTTGTAATTTGATAGATATTTTCCCGGACTCGGGGGAGGTGCTGTGCACAGCACAGCACGGTGTTGTGCACCCCTCGGCCGTTGGATCGAGTTTTGGATGGCTCGGATGCGTTCGGCAATTTTTTCTTAATTTTTATTTTTTTTACCGGTAAAAAATCAAAACACATCCGAACCGTCCAAAACTCGATCCAACGGCTGAGGGGTGCACAGCATGGCTGTGCACAACACCTCCCCCGCTTCCTATTTTCCCAAGGGACGTAATCGACTCAAACAAAATGTTGAAGACAAAATTGAAACTTGATTGGAGGCCTAAATCGATTCAAATGAAATTATAAGGACCAAATTGAAATCTATCTATAATTACAAAAACTAAAATATTAGATAAGCCGAAATCAATCAATATCATATAGAAATATGTTTTGCCTACAAAATCTTCCAAACCACCAATCCTAATTTTCTACAAATTTTCACTCATTTTTTCCTCCCAAAATACCACGGCCCCTAAAATTACTCCTTCAGAACCCCACGCCCATGTACGTTCACACTTCTTTTTCCCGCACCCATACAAGCCACCTCCCACCCCAGATAATTTATCCATTTCTCCTTTTTTTGAACAACATCTCGCTCTACTTCTCTAACTCCCCATGTATCTTTCCATTTCCTTCTTTTAAAAACTCCAGTTTCTTCTTTTTAAAATCATAGTTATGGTGTGGGAATGTAAAACATGACATTCAACTTTTTTACACTAAAATGAAACTGGGGGTCAAATAATCAATGGGTTAATCAGAGGTATTGTAGTGATTTGAAGTGGAAGTTGAGGATAAAGTCTCTTCCATCTCTCGGTCTACTTGCACTTGTACAGTTGTTCAAATTTTCCCCTGCTCCGCAACTACATTTTGGACCCAATTTACTCTCTTTCTCATTGAAGAATAAAAAAAAGGTTTGCTTCTAGAGTATATTTTCGTTTTGCTTTCTCTCTCTCTCTTTTACGTAACTCCACTTTTTGGTTAATTATGTAGGATTAAGTTCCGTTCCAGTTTTCAAAAAAAAAAGGCTCAATTCAGATTACATACAAGCATCGAAAAAAAGGTATGCTTTTTCGGCCTATATATATGTTTGCTTTTTTTTTTTTTCAATTTATCTATTGTTTTCCCGATATCATTGTAGTCAGACGTTACCAGCGTTGTGTCAGTTCGATGCGTGTGATAA
The DNA here is from genome assembly GCA_963854785.1 of Vaccinium vitis-idaea. Classification (NCBI taxonomy): domain Eukaryota; kingdom Viridiplantae; phylum Streptophyta; class Magnoliopsida; order Ericales; family Ericaceae; genus Vaccinium; species Vaccinium vitis-idaea. The sequence goes on along the minus strand of OY978225.1, from coordinate 397,721 downwards.
CAACAAAAAATTTGATCAATGCAAACTGCTTCTGTTATCTGTGCATCAATCAGGCACAACGCTAAAAGAATGATATTATCGAGTTGAGCGGAATAAAAGGGAAATTTAGGGATTGTTTTATATTTGCTAAAATCAATACCAAGGATTGATTTTAGCAAATGGTCTCATTTGTCCAAATGGGAAATAACCCCCAGTGGAGTGTGAAACCAGGAAAATTATTTTTCAGTCCCTTAACTTCTAATTTAACACATCCATAAAAGCTGAACCTGACGAATAACGTTACAACTCTCCCTCTCTCGTATATATGCATGTCTAATGTCTTTGGTCTCCTGTAGAAAAGCCTCTCAATTTCAGGCACAGTGCGTCTACGAGCACTCCCAAGCTCCAACCTTTTTAGTTACGCCGTCACTACAAGCTGATCTCTGGTACGCTTCTTAATCTTTTGTATTCATTTCACGACATGCAAATTGGGATTCTAAAACTATTTCACAGCGGTTTTGATTACATGTTTTTTCACTTTAATTGCCCTCTCTATACATTAATTGGCTTAGGTTACCGGTACAATCACACCATCCCTTTCTACATTTCTGTTGCCCAAATTTATACTACTTGTTTCTGGTTTCTGGTCTATTGGAGGTGAATGGGTTGAAGCCGTTTAGATCTATTGATCATTTGATTGATTGTGCATTCGCCTAATTTAGGATTTGATGTTATAGTAGCTTTAAAACGCCAAAGATTAACTTCCTATGCTGACATTGGATTATATAGATAATAGATCTAAAGCTGAATCAGCTATTCCATATAGGAAGATCCTATTTTTTGGGTTTTAGCATAGACTGAATGAAGAGAGGTTTATTGGAGTTGTATGTGTCATGGATTTTTGTACACACACACGAATGCCCCAGCCCTAGGGCAAGGACAAAGAGGCCATTGCCTCGGGCCTCCCTAAACAGTCAAAACTTGTGCCCCCAATAGTATTTGGTCCTATGCTAGGTAAGGGTAAAGAGGCCCAAATTCATTAAGCCTAACCGGATATCAAGTAATAATCTTGGGTTCTTGGAGTGATATGTAATTTTTTGTGGTTTTGTACTTTTAATTTCTTATAATGACAAGTGGTTTTTGTACTTCTAAATTCTTATAATGACTAGCGGTTATTTCTTGAAAATGTAAAGGGCCCATTTTGAAGTCTCAGGGCCGGCCTGCCCAGGATTGTATTCACAATCATTATATTTTGTTGCAGGTGGAAAAACTGGGGTACCTTGTTATTGCCGTGACACTTTTGCTGGGTTTTGAAGGAGTTTAATTTGTTAAAGCGGCTTTGAGTGCTAGAATTTGAGGCGACAAATGGAGGACGAAAAAAAGAAGAAGAAAAACAAGAAGAAGAAGAACAAGCAAACCAAAACATCAGGAGATGTCCTCCATGGTGTTGGAGAATCCATTAATACTGATGAGAATCGCGTCAGTGAAGAGAATCCTGAAAATCACCTTCCTGCAACTGCAGATGGTCAAATTGATGAGCCAAAGACTGATGTAGATGTGGATAGCTATGGTGCCAATGGTACTGATTGTGTAAGTTTGGTCTCAACTGAATCTATCTTTCGTCTGAATTCTGGAGGCTACTTAAATTAAGCATTGTTAGTCTTGTATATGTGTGAAATTGTTTATCTTTAAGTTGGTACAGCTGTTCCTTCTAAAGAGAGAGAGTCTTGTCATTAACCTTTCAATGGGAAATGGGTTTCTAACATTGCTCTTGTCGGTGAGCAGACCTCTGATTCTTGGTCAGTTATGAATGCTTAAAACTTTAATAAATGACAGAAGTCCTAAGTACACTATTGTATTTAGAATACTATTGTATTTAGAAGAACTGTTAGGATGTTTCAAATTCCATGAAAGGTTTGATATCTTGTGGTGCTATCATGTTGTTTGGTTCTTTTGAAGCCCGTGAATATGCCTTAGAGGACAAGAGATATTCAGTTTTAGGTGGATTAAAGTGAATTGACATAGTGTCAAAATCACACTGCTTTTCTCGATATTAATAGTCAAGCCATCTCCCTCCTCTCTTCCTGTTTCTCCCTTTTCTTTTCTCATTTCTATTGCTAAAACTTCTTCTGTCCTTCTTCCTTCACTCCTTCACTCTTTTTTCTCTTATGATATCTTACTCACGTCTGTTGTTTCTCTTTATATTCCTTGTCACCCTTCTATTGTCTAACCAAGTTATCGCAAAAAGAAAAGAAGGAAATAACTTAAAAATAAAATACGAAAAGAGGAACAATGATAAACTGTCCTTCAAGATGTGTGATTCTCTTCGATTTGGGTGAGCTGCCATGCAGTTATAGATGCATTCTTCCAGCTGCATTTAAAGAAGCATAATCATGCTAGCAACTTTTACTCAGATTATGGATTTGACACTAAGCTTGCAACTTAATATACTTCAGTAGTTGCCTTCCCAAAATAAGCATACTACTATACTAGACTAGCACAAGTTGTGAAATTTTGTCATGTTCATTTAGGATATGTTTCTATTCTGATTCTCAGTTTCTGGGATCTTTTGGTGCCCATATGACTTGCCACTTTCTATTTTTTTCGGGCTTTTCTAGAACTTTTAGTTACAGTCTGCATTAGCTGAAGCAGAGAAGCTGTACTAGATGGAAAGAGAGGTGGTTATTGTTTCTCAACTCTGCATGATTATCCTCCTCTTTCCTGTATAATACACGGACAATATTTCATTTTTTACATTTGCGTTGCACATTTGGTTTTCCCTGTCTTTCCATAGGCTGGCTTGGAAGAAAGGATCAAAGAATTACAAAAAGAAAATGATGTACACATACAGAAAGAGGTAAATCTTTGGTAGGAGGAATTGATTGGTAATGTGACATGGGACATGTTTGTCTGGTTGGATATAACACCTGTTATGTGTTATTACTACTGTATTACAGGCTAGTTCGGAAGAGACACTCCTTAAATTTCAAAAGGACAATGATGAACACAAACAGAAAGAGGTAATAATGTTCTTTTTTGGATAAGCGGCATCTTTATTCTACTCATCTTATCCCGCCTGTTCTCTGATTGTAGAAAAATCCATTCTTTTGTATGACGTGCAGGCTAGCTTGGAAGAGACAATTGCAAGATTGCAAACGGAGAATTGCGCTCAATTGGAGAAAGGGGTAATTTAAGTTTGATTTTAGCAGGATAATAGTAACAGATTGCTTTGAGAATATAGTTCTTTTTTCCCCTTGTATTAACCTGCTTTTATCTGACTCACTGATCATCCGTTCTATTCTATGACTTACAGGCTTCTTTGGAGATGAAACTTTTGCAATTACGCAGTGAGAAAGATTCCTGGCTTCAGAAAGAGGTGCATTTTCTATGGATGATGGGATATCTCAAAGTTTGAGATCAGGGATGTCAACACTTTCTATTACCATGTGTTGACCTTTCAGAAAGTTTTTCCTAAGCTCCTGCACTTTCAAAAAGAAAAACAATATCTAGCTTTACATGAGTACTGCACAATAGTCATTTTTGCTATTGTCCTAAATAGCCATTCTCCTTCTGGAAACTTCAATCATTTTTATTGCATCTTGAAACCGGAACTCTGAAATTTTTATAAGCTTAGCTTTGTTATATACAGGTTGGCTTTGAAGTGCAAATTAGTCAGTTGATGGAGGAAACAGCTGGCTTGAATTTGAAAGGGGTAATTCCGTGTCTACTCAATGATTCCGTAGTTCCATCTTTAAGAAATACTCTTTACTCTTGTATAGTAACTGCTTGGTGTTTTTCTATGTGTTGCATTTGTTTGGTGTTCTACCATTTCGCAAACCATCTAGGGAAAATATGTATTTCATCCAAAGATGAACTAGTAATTGTTTGACAGGTCAGCTTTGAGGAAAAAATCAAACAATTGGAGAGAGAAAGAGTTTGTTGGATCCAAAAGGAGGTAATCACTTTAACCTTTGTCATTTATAGGGTACATTAGACTGACCTCCCCTAAGTGATGGAGAAAATCCAAGAAACCTCATTAGTTTGATGTAAATTTACATAGTTGCTCTCCCTTTAAAAGATTCTTTACGACCAACTAATCCGACCATTGTCTTCCTTGTTATTGCAATCTGAATCGTACTTTGCCAACCTCTGCACTTTTTTTATTTGTATTTGGTTGTCAATATATACACTCCGAGCATAAACCCATTTGTTGAATTAGCACCAGGTGCAGGAACAATCATTGTAGCTTCGTCCATCACGTTCTCTTTTCTTTCAGCCACTGCCACACTATATCGATTATATGTACATCCATACCTCGTCATCTGGCAATAATAAAAAGTTCAAAACCTATGGATCAAGCCGCATCGCCCCTGCTGCCAGCTCCCTCCCTGTTAGCCACCATACCATATTCAGCTTTCTCTGGCAATATCAGTTATTCAAACCTTCAAACCTCACCCTTTCTCTCCCTCCCTCTATCACTCTCTCTCTCTCTCTCTATATATATATATACATACATACGTTGAAGCTGTTCAACGCTAGATGATATATTGGTCTGCTTGCTGTTATACAATGCATCATTTATCATTTATCTCCATGATAAAAGTTAAAAACCGCTCCTCTTTCCAATTACGCATGAAATTCCAGCAGTAGTACTTACTCTATGTCGATTTTTTGCTTCTCCTCTTTAATAGAATTCAATGGAAGATACAATTGCTAGACTGAATGGTGATAACACAAGACTGCAAATTCAGGTATGTACCTCCAAAAGCCAGAAACATACACCACAAAAACTCTACCGAACTTGGTTTGTCAAGATGAATGCTACCTGCATATAGTTACTTGGTTCTACGCCAGACTTCAATAAATCAAACTAGACGTAATTAGAATAAGAAATGGAAGTTACTACATAAATTTGCTGTACAAGCCAACCAAATCCAATTCAATTGCTTATTGAAAAAGATAAAGGTAGGATCTCAGCTGTTTTGGGAGCATACATAGAACAAGTTGTACCCTAACAGCTAATAATTTTACTAAATTTTGTTCATAAATGATTGGGTATATTGTATATATAAACGTAAACTGGTTGATGTCCACCTTCAACTTTTACTAAAACAAATTGTAGCAACATCTTGAGCATAAGACCATATCGTTACTTCTGTTGCACCTAAGGTGGATAGAATTAGATCTCTGCTTTTATTTTTTTGCTTGAGGTTACTTTATGTCAGCATTTCAAACGACAGTTATCTCAACTTATGCCTTCCTGTATTAGTTGTGCACTTTCTCACGTACAAGCTGCTGATGAGGTTAGTGAAGGCTTAAGTGTAAAAATTCATGGGATTCCACGATCTTTTTATTTTCTTTTTGTTCAACTATTTTCCTTTTGTCCGCCTTATATTGTGATGTCCTTTCTTATGCGGTTATTTTATTTATGACGGTGGGGAGAGAGGATGTTATAGATGGCGCACCACTTATACCTTTTTTATAAACCATCTAGATCAAGCTGTAGTATTTGTTCTGATACAGATATTGAAATAAAAGCCTGGCAGGTGATGGAGTTGGAAGAATCCCGAAACTCTCTCTTACAAGAAAACCTGCGGCTGACAGAAATCGTGTCTGGTATGCAATCCCAGATCCATAGTCTGGAGAAGAGTATTGTCTCTTCTTGTGCGGTGCCTGTAGCAACAATGGTATCTTTCTTGTGTCCTAGCTTATTGGCATATTTGGACTGACCATATTTTATCACGGTGTTCTGGTGCATAACTGGGGAGTTCAGGGTGTTCTCTGAAATTTGTCACATTCATGTTGGCAGAAGGATGCTTCATTTGCCCGCTTCTATGTCTCCTCCCAAAGTTTGCAATGCTGCCTCATGTTGGATTTTTGGCTGCGTCTCTGTCCTAACGTGGCTGACCATGCTCTTGGGGGTTGTTTAGAAGTTTCATATAGATATATGTCTGCCTCCACTTGTGTCCCCCTCCTAAAGTTTTCACAAATGAGTGTAGTATGTTGATAGTAATACGACAGTTGGCTAAACCCTGCACCTAGATTATTCTCTGAACGAGACGCGTTCAGTTATAATCTTGAGAGACAGGCAAGGAATATTTTTACACGATATCGATTATATCGTCTATAGTTGGACTTATCATTTACCAAGATAAAAGTTTCTTCACAAATGAACAATTTATTCTGAGATATGTTATTACCCAGTTTACCGTCTCTGTTCTTATGCTGATAATATCATGTACTTTTGTTTGTTAATGTAGAATGATTCAGGAAGTGAGGACGTGAATTCTCAGATGGAAGCAGCAAGTCAACTGGTTGAAAAATTAGTTGCTGAAAATGAAGAGCTTGTAGAGAAGGTAATAAACCATCTTTTTTTATATTTTAAGTACGGTAAAATGAAAGAATGAATGGTAAAGAAAAGCTCAGAGTCGGTGTTTTATGGCCGATTCTATATACACAGTTCTTTCATGTTTTCCTCGTCCTTCTTTCTATATACACAGTTCTTACATGTTTTCCTCGTCCTTCCTTCTATATACACAGTTCTTACTGTGTATATATAAATTCTATATACACAGTTTGGGAGGAACTTCTAGTTTGTTTGGATAAGGGATAGTCGTATGTTTTACTTGGATATTCCAGATGCGTGAACTGTTCTTACACATTTTCCTCGTCCTTCTTTCTATTATTTTACACAATAAATGAGTGTATTAAAATATGGTTTAATTCTTTCATGTACTTTGTTTTGATTTGTTTGACTTCACACTCGTGATATTTCTGCTTCAGGTGAATGAATTATGTGTTGAGCTTGATCTACAGGGTGTAACAGCTGAACCATCTCCAGCTGTTGGATCTGTATCTGAATTTGGGGAGACAACAGTTGCACCTGGTGACATAATAGATTCCGGAAAGCATATTCCAATTACAGATGAGAAGAACGGAGGGGATAATATGAATGCCAAGGATATTCCCGATTCCATATCTGAATTGAGTGAAAAAATGTTCCTATCAGGCGAGAGGATCGAGTCCCGGGGAGATGTTTCTAGGCAAAATGGTGAACTTAGTCACGCGGGTGCTTCTGTAATTCAGAACTCTCCTCCTGATACCATTGATTCTGAAGAAATTGTGCAGTTTCCATTGGACGAGAAAGAAGTTGGGGATCCCCAGATGCTGCCCACGAACGATGATGAAACGACTGGTGTTTCTCTCACAGATGCTCCTCTGATTGGGGCTCCTTTTCGGTTTATATCTTTCATGGCTAGATATGTTAGCGGTGCTGATTTGGTAAACAAGAGATAGACTAAGACCCGCTTCTAATTTGTGATAGCATGTCCAAATTGGTTTATTGACATTGATTTTCTGATTCACATGATAGTTTTTTCTAGGAGAGGAGATGCTACTAAATTTTACATGGCATTTTTTTGTTATGCCTTGTACTCGGATGTAGTTGTACAATTGAAATACACAGGCATGAACTTTACTCAAAGATGTGAATTGATGAATTATCAAGGATTGCTCGGATTTTGGATACAGTGCGAGTTTCAGGAGTCGAGTCATTTTCTTGAACCATTACTTAAAAAGTTCTTTTCATTCCAGACTAATAAAAGAAGCCGAAAGGTAATGTTTCTGTATATTAGACATAACTTTCCTAGGTCAAAAGAACTAATCCAGGATGTAACGGCGAGTTCTAACTTTTTTGTCACAAACTGATCAGTGTGTGTGGAAGTGAACATTGGGAGAAGACAAAAAAAACCTATTAGAAAGACGGAAAATTCAAACCAAAAAATGTACAACAAGATACAAAAAGTGTATTGGAAAAGGTGAAAACCAAATCAAAACATGTAAAAGAGCATTACTATCGGTAAAACATACATTAACCGTGGGCGGTTAGAAATTAGAATGACTGAAAACGAGTAATAAGAATCCCAGTAAGAAGCTGGTTCCAAATGATGTATTATGGGAGAAATACTGTTATTGCTAACTACTTAAACTGGATAACAAATCCTAATCTTTTGGATACATATCAATGGCAGACAGAACTTGAATAATGCTGTGGATACATTTTCACTGTTGCAAAGAAGTTAAAGAACTGCAAAATACAAATCCTGAGAACATGGAGTAGCAGGGTTACAGCAATCAAGGCGTCTGAGTAGCTGGGCTAACTGTCTTATTATCCTCCGAGGATTCAGATGGTCGAATATCCTCAATCATCTTGACAACTTCTTCCATCTTAGGCCTCAAATCCGGCACTGTTTCCACGCAGGCCATTGCAATCTGAAGCATCTGGACCATCTCTTCTTCGATATTTTGATACTTCATCAGATCAACATCAAACACCTCAGCTGTCCATTCCTCTCTAACTACAGAATGGACCCATCTTGGGAGATCGATTGCATCATCATGCCCGGGAGTCTGAACCGGTGATTTTCCTGTTAGCATCTCAAGGAGGAGAACACCAAAGCTGTAAACATCCGCTTTCTGAGTTGGTTTCCTAGTTTCAATCACCTCTGGGGCTCTATAACCGGGAGTTTTAGTGGGGACAGTAGGGAAACCCATGAGAGGAGTTAGGCCAAAATCAGAAATGCAGCTGTGGATGTCTTGGTCTTGGGTAAGCAGGACGTTGGAGGACTTGATGTTTCCATGTGTGAATTTCCCACCACTAGCAGAGTGGATATGGGCAATACCCCTTGCGGCTCCAAGACAAATCTTTACTCGGGATGCCCAGTCAAGTCCTGTTCCAGCTTCCCATCTCCCTGTAGTCATTAGAACATAAAAATGTGACAAGAAGAAAATTTGTTCTATGGATGTGAATGCTAAACCAGCATTTGTTAGGAGTTTCTAAAATTTAAAATTCTACGTCAGGAGTTGCAACAAGACTTGAACTATGATTGTCCACAGTTTGGAGTCGCTTTGTGGAGTCCCTTTCAATTGTATGGAATTATATGTTTCTACATGTTGAAAATCTGCAAGGACTAGCGGATTATAATCTGCAAATTTTCAGTTCAACTTCAAAACTTCAAGCTTGACGTACAAATGAATTCTAAGAAATCACGTAAATTGTATATGTCAACACGAACACACAACGCTTGTTCAAAGTTGCGAATCCCAGCCATGGAATTGGAACGCATTCCACTCACAGTATACATCCCATGAACAATGACCTAGCAAATGTACTCTTTCTTCTGTCAAGCAACTACTTCTCATCGGTTTTATTTGTGCTTAGTAGTGTACTTTTTGGCCTTACCATCCTCAGATGCAATATGATTTTACAAGGGCGTTGGTGTAATGGTCGATACATGTCTTAAGACTATTTACAGCTGATTAGAAGTGGTGCAGGTAGAGAAGAATGTAGACATTAGAAAAAGACAGGAAATAAAAGTTTCATATACCGTGCAAATGTCCGGACAAGCTGCCACCAGGCATGTAGTCGCAAACCAGAAGTTTCTCGTCCTTGGAATAGTAATAAGCACGAAGGGGCACAACATTTGGGTGGTGAACAAGATTCCCCACCATCTCCATGTGTTGTTCAAACTCTCTTTTGCCAATCATCATTTCCCTCAGCCGCTTCACAATTACTGTTGTTCCGTCTTCCAGAATAGCCTTATAAGTTGTCCCATAATTCCCCTTTCCCATAACTTCAGCAGAGGCTCTTAATAAATCCTCCAGATCAAAATTACAAACAGAGCCTTCGAAGAAAACCAACTTGTTCTTCTCAGCCTCCTGCACCGCACTGCTAAAATCTACCTTAGGCTTCTCACTCCTTCCACCATTGTATGCCTTCACTGTCCCAACACCACCATCTTTTTTCTTCAAACAGCATATAACCATAATCACAACAGGAAGAAGAAGCACTGCAGAACCCGCAATTGCAACAGCGATAATAGCACCCATAGTCAATTTCTTCTTGCTTCTTTGTTCTCGAGTGACGGTTGTTGGTGAGTTGGTTGGGGAAAGAGAAGGTGGCAAATGAGTTGGGGAAGGAGAAAATGGCAAGAAAAATGGGGCAGGAGATGGTGGCAAGTAAGTTGGGGAGGGAGAGGGTGAGGGGCTCATAAGGCACTGTTTCAGTGGCGAGCCACATAACATATTGTTCCCTTGGAAAGATGAAGCAGGAAAGTTTTGGAGGGAAGATGGAATGGAACCATTCAGTTGGTTGTTGCTCAAATTAACCTGCTTAAGGCTGGGGAGATTGAGGTTGGGAATTGGTCCTGTCAGGGAATTGTTCTGGAGGTTCAAGGAAGTGAGAAATGTCAAATTCTGTATGGAATTTGGAATGCTGCCAGTGAAGGAATTGAAGGAGAGGTCAAGAACATTGAGTTGTGGGGGGAGAGATGAAGGTATACTGCCTGAAAAGTCATTATGCTGGAGGTATACGTAACGGAGGGAAGGAATGGAAAGAACATCGGATGGGAGATTCCCATTAAGGCGGTTGGATCGGAGGCTGAGAATGGTGAGTGCATCCAGCTTCCCAAATGTATTCACCGGGATTTGACCAACGAATCCCAAACCGGGTATCCTGAGAGCATTTACTCGAGTGCCGTTTGAGTTACAAGAGACACCAATCCAAGAGGTGCAAACCGATGAATTAGAATTCCAGTTGAGCCTTCGGCCATGGGGGACAGCGGCAGCAAAATTTAGGAGGGCTAGTTTGTCTACGCTAAGGTCAGCAATAGTTTGCGAGGCGAGAAACAGGAACAAGATCAAAGGTAAAGCCGCGAAACAAGATCGCAGCCTCATGGAGATGAGTAACTGATGAGTACAAAGAAAAAGCAGTAATTAACTAAACGAAAAAATTAAATAAAAAACTTTTCTCAAGAAATCATCATGAATCAAATGAAATGACGGGAACGATTTTTCTAAAGCAATGAAGTAAATGAATCAAATAAAGATGTGTTGACAGATGCTTGTGTTAGGCTATTACTGACACTCTGACAGTAGACTTGAAATCAGCACTTCTATGGAGACTGAACTGTTCAGTTCAACAAAAAAATTTACTCCAGTGGAAGCTGAAGTGTTCAATCACAAAGAGAAATTTTTTGAAAGTAAAAAACAAAAAAAAAACTTTTGATCAATTTGGTAATTTCATGGTGTAGCAGTAATCCATCAACCAAATATTCGTGAAGAAATATAGATAGGCTTTGGAAAGTAGTAGCACACACTGAGGAAAAACAAATTACTCCTGACATTAAAGCGCAGAAGCATACATGTCAATTAATACATGTACTCCTACATACATTTGAACAATTGCAAGTATAAAGATACGTGTATCTAGAGAGAGAGACGAGACCTTGAATTTCTGGAGAATGTTGGATGAGCAATATGTATTTGATGTTATTATTGGGTGCGGGAGGAAGAAAACTGGCAGGCAATGATCTGAAAAACCGAATAGTGAGAGAGAAAACTGAGAATGTGAGTGAAAGAGAGAAGCTTTAAAAAAATACTACAAAGTAGAAACAGAAACAGAAGAAGAGTACAACATTTTCCTGTCTAACCTCCAACGGCATTCTCTCCTTTACGCCATCTTGAGAGAGAGAGAGAGAGAGAGATCTCCTCCGCTGTAGATAGACAGAGAGAGTAAAATAAAAGCAGTTGATTCCAAAGGACTTTCTTTTAAAAAGAAAATGAGGAGAGATTTAACTGAAACTCCTCAGCTCAGCTTCTTCGTCAATCAAACCAAAGGAGGAAGTCAGAGAGAGAGAGAGAGAGAGAGAGTGAAAAAGCTTTTTAAAGGGCAAAATGAAGTTGGAAGAGAATTTGTTCAACTCAAGTACTCTGCTTGAGCCAGTTCAAAAAAAAAAAAAGTACTCTGCTTGAGCTTTTTCGTCAAGCAAACGGAGCAAAACTCGGATCTCCATGATTTCTTTATTCTCTTCTTTTTATTTATACTCCCACAACTCTGTGTGTGAGAACTGAAGTTGTTTGGTGAATTTGCCCAAAATGAGGGGTCCATCACATCTTGTTGGGTGACAAAATCAAGTTCCAAACCACAAATTAGTATTATTATTATTACAGTGGTTTTTAAATAGATGCATACATATTGACTGGCCCAGATAAATGTATTGTTATACCGAATTAATTTAAGTATTACTAGTAAAAAGTTTGAATTTTGATCTCTCTGCCCCCTCATCGGAACCATCCATGCACATGAATGCCCTATTATTTTGTAAGATTTACATGCAAAGAATGACGTTATGCATATGTGTTCAAATCTATGCGTGAAAGTTCATGTGCCAACATGTTACCCCAATAGTCTTTCATTTTTCCTAGGAACATACATGGGCACAATATTGGCTCAATGTCGATTATTGAGAGATTATTTAGTGCCCCACGGGCTCCACCCACATTGTGTACAATGCTCCTCTTTTACCACACATATTGTGGTGAGACTTGCACACTTATTTTGAGCCTAGCTCACACCAAATGTTTGAGGCATTAAGTTGCTATGCTCCATAAATATTGAATAATTTTTCCAATTAAAAGGACATATTTGACATTTCCAAAACATCTTTACTTGCTAGGAACCCATACTTAACCAAATGACTTATCTCTTTTAGTGATCCAATTTCGGCTACAAGACTATTTTGATTAGTATTTTAATTTGGGTACCTTCCAAATTTCTCTTACATCAATAATTTGAAAAAGATTCCATAAAGTAGATATATAAAATTTAAATCAAATAGCTCTAAGATGAGATCATGAACACACCTCCATTCCTATTAAAAATAGTACACTATATGATGTGGTCAAACTTGAGTACAGCAATGAAATTGCGTTGCCAATTGGATTAATAGTGAGATCGTTGACTAAAAATATAGTGGTTGAGGTTTGTTAAACTGCGTGCCTATTATCACAAAACATTAGTAGTCTATGAGCAGATGATTTCAAAATTATGCTCACCCACTTTGGTGGCAACTTCTGTCCAAATGCTTTAGGATACACTTGACCCAAGAATTAAACAGTTTCCTTGAGTTATTTGTTTGACTTAGGAGTAATTACTTGTAGCAATAAATTAAATTGGTATGTCCATAGACCAAAATTAATACTAGGGTAGGACTGGGCAGGTAATCCAATCCAACAACACCAAACCTCATTAAGTTTTGCCAAACCAAGAAAAGAGTAATTAAGAAGAAAGGAAAAATCTATAAAAAGGAAAGAAAAACATTGGATTATTACTACTCAAAAAACCTATGCGTACGCATGTCCGTGTACGTATAGTGCATCTTAACCGTCCAAAAGTATTTTCGACGGTCGGGATTGGCCTTTGCTCTTTGAACGGTAAAAGTTAACTATTACTGTCAAAAAGTGTTTAAAATCCGAACCTTTGATTTGTAGGAATAAACGATTAAGATTTGTTCGTGTATATTGCGTACGCTACACCCGTATGCATAGCTGGACTAATTACTCCTTTGGTTTACCACCAGCTACTATGGGATTCAAATTCTCATTAATCTAAATTAGGGCTGCAAATGAACTAAGTCGTTCGTGAGTTCAGCTCGGCTCGGTTCCGTTTGGCTCGAAAAGAGCTCATTCGAACTCGGTTCGTTAAGTTTTTATTGAGGCTCCGCTCGAGCTCGTTAAAAACCTTAACAAACAAGCCTAAACACAACAAGGCTTGGCTCGATAAGTCTCGTTTACTTTTTAGAAGAATAAAATAATATAACTTCTTATTTCCATTTCCATTTAATATCTTAATACACTATCTTTTAAAAAACTTATTAAATTTCACTATTATTTAATAGCTTAATAAACAAGCTGCAGATAAAAAATCTTAATAAACAAGCTTGAACACAGTAAAGTTCGGCTCGGCTAGTTTGCGGCCCTAATCTTGACTTATACCTAAATATACGATTCTCCTCCATGAAGTTGCATGTTCGAAGCCAAGGAGTCCAAACCTTCCAAACCTTGAGGTCACTCGAGGGATTTCTCGTTGAGAGCCATAGAATTAGTGGACGTGCGTGCAAGCTGGCCCAAAAATCCGGTTAAAAAAAAAAAAAAATACACCTGAACACGTACTAACTATTTTCACATGTAAATTAATGAGGGAATCTTGAAAACGGGAAGCACGTGAATGCGGGTGCATCTTGAAGCCTCCCATATTAATTAGGAGTAATTAAATGGAGTATGGAGTGAGTTTTGATGGGTTGGATGCCAGTTGGCTTGGCTGCCCCCTAATCCATATTTAGTATTTTATTACTCCTAGACTACTACTACTACTACTGTATTATATAGTACTATTATTAGCCCAACTGGTTGGAGACTTTGAGGAATACTCGGGAGCCGAAGGAGAAGAAGATTAATGCATTGATATGATCACATGGCACATGCTGCTCTGCTCTGCTCCTGACTTGCATCTACAGCAACTCCAACCTTGAGCCAAAATCAAATCAAATGCCATGCCAAATTCAAAATTTTAGCATCAAGTACAGCACAAAATATCAACCTCTCCACTTGCAATTTGTTTTGTTTGATCGGAAACTCAACTATTGACATCACCATGGTTTTTCGCAACCACAAGATTCACGCATAAGAATGTTTGAAAAAAAATCCTTGTAAAAAACAGTAAACCTTGTTTAATGGTGGGATAAGAGGAGGGGCTAAGGAGGTGAGTTCACATGTTTCCCCTTTTCTCATAGTCTCGTGTTTGTTTGTTTGCACGCGGATTAAAACTGGATTGGACAAGAGAGGACAATTTGTCCATTTACTATCCCATTTTGGGGGATTACCAGGTGGAGGAGTGGTATTAGCTAGCCCCCTCCTCCGTAGTCCGTATTATTCCCTCATCATCTTTATCTCACCTCTATTCCACTCCCCAATCAAACACGGTACAACTAATCCCAGTACTCATATAATCACATCTATTACTCCGTGAACCCCACTTGTCCCTTCTATTCTCATTCTTAATCGCATCTTATCCAATCCTTTTTAAAAATAATCTGACGTGCCAATTTGACTCATTTGCTCGATCGATTAAAGTATTTCAAATTCAATTTTTCCCCTTGAATGGCCGTATTTGCAATTCCAGAGCCTGTAATTAAAGGTAATATGGTGCATAGAGCATTTATTAAAAAAACTGAAATATTTTGGGGGATTAAACATTGTCGCCCTGTTTGACTTTCCCATATTGTACTACTGTAGTTGTCTACGTCCAATGACTCAAGTCGGTCGATATCAATTCCCATATTGTACTGGTTGTCTACGTCCAATGACTCAAAAGTCGGTAGATATCAATTCCCTCTTTTTTCAAACCAAACTTTTTTGTCTTCCTCAACATGGGTGGTCATTCATAGTTTTGTCTTTTCAAGAAAACAATAAGATAAGATAATCTAGTCACAAAATTCCACACATATTCGATCTTTTCCTTCCTTTCCAACGTAACACTTGCCAACCAAACAGAGCACAAAAGTAGACTTCCTCTAAATAAAAGGACAGAAGTAAATAAGTTCCTTAAATTTGGAACAAGCCAGATAGACACATGAAGTTCGTTCTAAGTTTCAATGCACAACAATATATATGCATAAAAATTAGAAGGCCAATCTTTTCCTCTAGTCCCCATACAGAACACGGGGTTGCTCTTCACTCCCTTGTTGAGGAAACAAAGAACTACTACTATATAAAGAACAACAATGTATTGAAGGTAACTCTCTTACCTTTGTAAACGTGGCCCAACTGAAAGATACCGTTCTTAAGAACCGAACCGAACAAACAGTTTTAAAAGAATCATTTTGAAAAAAAGAAATAAAATTAAAGGACAATTACTTCACAGGGGTTATAAGGGGTCAAAAGGTTCAGGCAAGGGCTCAAATCCGTTATCAAAGATGGGTCCTTGGTCCGACTTACCATCAAAACTATGCAGCCAGTTTGTGTTCTTCAAGTCTTCCTTGAGCAGAATTGTGTCGTACCGGGAGCTCTCATAGATGTCCACTTCAGTGAGTCTTGCTGAAACTCGATAATTCTCTTCTTTCATCCCATTTTCAGGAGACCTGTTTATATAGTCTCCATTTGGTGAAATGTAACCATTATTGCTGATAGGAAGGTTCCCTTTGACAGCAGCTGGAGCACTTAAAGCACGACCAGCTTGGATTTTGGGATTAGCAGACCGAATGCTCTGAGGGAAGCGTGTGGTTCCAGAAAGGGGGCGAACGCCACCGGTTCCATTTCTAATGTCCTACAAGTATAATGGAAACACATTCAAGACTGATCGAACATGATAAAGCTTACAGCTAAAAAATTATTGAAGGCCACAATTGCAGGATATTAGGACCTGCTACATAAAGATCCATCTACAGATTCTAAGCGTGAAAATGCCTCCATTTGGTACATTGAAGCATAGGTCATGGCAATTATTTCAAGAGTACTTCTCTTCGATCTTGTTCAGTATGAGAATAAACAAGTTCTTTTTTGTATGGTTAATTTCCTGCAATTTGGACGTGTAAATAAGCCTGCTCGTCGATCTTAATTTGTCGTGGCAAAGCCAAAATCAATAATAGACTCTGCGATCTTACATAACATGGCAAAGCTTAAATCAATAATAAAACGAGATTGACTGTGATAACAATCGTGAGAATCTAACTAAACTTCCAAAAGTAAAGCATGATTATGATGGCAATAGTTGCATTTATATTGTATCACGATAACAACAAGATGCTCCAACCGTAATATATATGATGATTAATGGCATGATTAAAAGAAAATGGTCGATTGTGGATGAGTATGTCTAAATTTAAACATGCAAACAAAATGTGAGTCTATTAGTCTACATACTGAAATTGCAGACATCTCATACTACACATTTTGGTACGAAACCTATGAAGTTGATATCAAGTAGGAATGGAAGAATGTGCATACCATATGTCTGATCGCCATGTCCAGCGATTTCTTTGAGATATTCCTCCCAAATCCTGAGCTCTCAGTGGATGTCGTTGAAGGTTTTATTGGTTTCCGCATTGATAACTCTGGAACATGCGATGCCTTGCGAGACTCCACTGTGTCAACAGCTTGCGAACCAGGATGCAAACGCCCCTTTACAGGAGTCTCCGAGAGTCTTCCCCTAGAACCAATGGGTGATGGTTGTCTTCGAGGCACATTAGTAGGAGTTGGGTTTTCCACATTCCCCTTGACGGTCAGAGCCACACCTGGTCTGGACCTACCGGCAGAGAGCGGCCTGTCCGGCAATGTTGTTCGCAGGTTTGGTGGTGTCTCAAGTGAAAAATCAGGAAGAATCATCGGCTGTGGTAGAGGCCGAACTCGTGGACTAGGGGAGCTCGGTCGAGATAATGTTGCTGCATTGCGCCCATTAGATGGCATTCGCCCAATAGATATTGAAAGTCCTGTTTCTGGAGACAAAGGTGTGGTTGATGGAGATAAATAAGGTGCTGAATTCCGGCGAGTAGGTGTCGACGGGCGGGAAGCTGACCTTGTGGCTGGGGTATTCAAGTTTGCAGGAATTGAGGGTCTCGAATTTGGAGTTGAGGGTCTTGAATTTGGGGATGGTCTAGTTCTCTCGATGGAAGTGGTGGTGGGTGTTGGACGAGCCTTAGAAGGAGTTGAGGATCTGGATGCCACTGGACGGGCTGATGGAGTGGAAGGTCTTGCAGTAGAGGAGGACATTGAGGATCGAGATGAAGGGGTGGAGGGTCTTGCAGTAGAGGAGGAGATTGAGGAGCGAGTAGCAGGGGAAGACGGTCTTATATAAGATGAGACTGAAGCTGAGCTTGTGTTGAGGATTGAGGATGATTTATTTGAGTAGGTATTATATTGACTAGTAGAGATTGAAGGGCGTGTCACTGAGCTGCTTCTGATTGGTCTCGATGGATGATTGCTCTCTGATTGGGACACTGAAAGCTGAAAGTGTGAAGGTTGCTCAGTAAAATCTCTAGCAGCTAAACAAACTTGTAAGATGAGAATTCGTTATTGATAAAAGATCTATGCTGAATTAGATAGTAGCAAAGAAAATACTGAAATACGATGGACCTCAATTGTATGAAAAAGTAAATAAGGTCAGGTATGTTTTAGGCTTGCAATTTACCAGAAGACATTACGGGCGAGCCATGAGTTAATTTATGTGGGTAAACCCACATGACAGACGGTGCTTTGTTCAGCAAGGCTGGCTTGCAGCCCAATGAAAGAAATGTACAGAAATAATCTAGGCCAGCACACAGAACATCAAAGGAGACTTTGTACGGTACCTTGGTGGACCAAAACCCAGCCAAACCCAAATGCATTTTGTTGATTTCCCCAATTTTGACAAAAAAATGTCCTGGGTATTAACTACCACATTCTTTGTATCCAAAGGGTACGGAGTATACCAAAAGAAATCATTAAGCCGTGGTTGTATCTTTTGGAAGAAGAAATTGTATTCAAGTCCAGCACAGAAGCCGAGTACCCTGGAAAGGATCCACAATCTAAGATCCAAACACAACCTTAATAGTAGTTTGGCATTCCGTATTACCAAATGTTGCCAGGATAGCATAAACTCAAAACTAGGTTGGAGACTTGGAGGATTGCAGCTTCTCTAGCAGATATCACGTAAGAAATTCCACCCAACAAAGAGGATACGCAAAAGACCAATTTGATTAATTCCTTCAACTAACATTTCCGGAGGGAAGCCTTGTTTCGGCTAAGAGATGTTAAACCAACCTCTGATCCGTTATAAGATTGGCAATGTGAATTCTACTTTTGTGTGGCTTGATAATTGGCATCCTTTGGGTCCCTTGTTTAAGAGGTATGGGCAAAGGGTATGCTCCAATATAGGGAGATCTCTTAATGCTAAAGCTTCTTCTATTACTCATGATGGTGGTTGGAATTTGCCTTGGGAGGAGGAACAGGTTCATTCAGTAGATTATTTTGAATACGCCAGCAAATTTTATTCCTGATTGTGACTCTGAGGACACAGTGATATGGACCCGCGGACGCAGGATTACGAATTTGACCTGGGCTTGCAGGGACCACGCTTCAGTAATTTTACAAAAAGAATCCAAAAGTGTACTATAAATAGGAAGAAAATTGGGAGGAGTGCAGGGGCCAAACACCTATTCCTTGTCTTCTGCCTGGAATGCTATTAGATCTTCTTTTCCTATAAGGGAGTGGCATGATGTGGTCTGGTTTAAGAGGAATATCCCAAGGTGGTCATTTATTCTTTGGCAGGCTGTGCAAAATAGACTTAACACCCTGGAATCTGGATAGACTGCTTGTTTGGGAAGTAACCCATGACGCTGCTTGTGTTCTTTGTCCTAGGATGGCAGCCTAGAGTCTGATAGTCATGTATTCTTTGAATGCTCATTTTCTACTTCTGTGTGGAAGGTGGTTTTGAGACAAAACCAGATTACTAGAGATTCCATGGACTGGAGGGGTGAGTGGGCTTGGTTTCAACAACACTCGAGGGGCACAGCTCCTAGGAAATTGATTCTGAATTTATCTCTGTCTGCAGCTGCGTACCACATTTGGGGGGTGAGGAATCTGAGAATTTTCCAGATAAAGGCTATGGTTCCTTGTGCCCTTGGCTCTAAAATCCTAAACTCCATAAGAGATTCTATGTTGGCCTGGAGGAGAATTAAACCAAGCCCTGGTTATAGAAAGACCTGCATGCTCTGGAATGTTCCTCATAGTGTGCTTGAGGCTACTCCTGTGCAGTTATTTGTGTAGTTTTCTGCTTTTTATCAGTTGTTTTCCCTAGTTTTCTGGCATGCTTTTGCCTAGTCTACAAGTTGATTGGTTGATGTCAAGGGGATTGTCCCTTGACCACTTGTTGGTTGTTTGGTTTGATCCTCTAATAGAAGTACTCTTACCTAAAAAACATTTTGTGAGGGTATCTATCAGCTCAGCCTTTGGCAGACAGGATTCAGGACTTCCACTTTCACGATTAGGCATGTACAACAGTAATATACCCCAACCAGGAGAACACAACCATATTATGCTAGTCAATGTGCCTTGCAATTCACTAGGCGACCAAACCACAGCTATAGATAGAATATGCTTTTACTAAGTTAGCATGGTTTTAGGATCAGCATATGCTTAAATTGGTAGATTTCACAGGAAGAGGAAAATTCTCTCTTGACCTAGCGGAGGGTAATTCTATACCCTACATGCATCATAAGCAGATCAGGCTAAGGCAAATGCACTAGCAAATGAGGTGCGATCAGGCAGAGGCGAAAGCACTACAAATGCAAAAGCAATGATTTGAAGACAGGGACATTAATATGAATCTTACCCTTGAAGCCTTATTTGTAGAAACTGATCTAGCCAATGAACTGCTTCTTGGAGCCGCTGAGGGAGCTTGACACTCGATTCTATCCGACGAAGGAAAAATAGGAGTTCCGGGAGGAGTAAGCAGCCTATGAACATGAAATGCTATAACAATAAACCAGAAAGCCACAACAAATAGTCTCTTGATACTTCAGTCAAGTTTCACCAAAGTAACTATCATAGTCCAAGCAATTTTTTATAGAAATTAATAATTTTCGGAACCAAAAAACAAGGACATCTAGCCTAAACTTGTATTTAAGCAATCAACTGGGTAACTTAGTTTGAACGATTTCAAAAGATGCACAAGGAGATGTGCTTCGGTGTACCACAACCTTTTTCTTTGTTCAAAGATACTATCTCAGGAGTTACTTGATGTATTGCTTGAGGTAGTGCTTCAACGTGCAAGGCAAAAGAATGCTCATTGAACATGCAGACGCATTAGGACAAAGTACAAAAGGGCGTACATCTGTCCCCCGAAGAACATGCTTCGTGTAGTTTGATAGTAAAATGTCACAGAACAATAAGAGAAACACAAACTACGCAAACAAAACAGAAGTACGTAGGGGATAATTGATAGCTATCTGTTTTGTAGCTCCATATATCTTTTCACTGTTTTTTTTTTTCAAAAAAAATTGGTGAAGTCCATCACATCATAGGAAGGTCTTCTGCAGCAAAAGAAAACATGGAACAGAAGCTTATACAAATGCAGATCTCATCAAAATATCTACCATAACCGGTCAGCTTCTGACACCAGGAGACAGTCAAGTAAAAATATACACATTTATGCGGCAACAAACAGCCGTCAATTTAGCAGAAATTGCTGTTATTTATTGTTTGTCTTGGAGTGACAATTTGGGAGACTGGATGTAACAACAGGTTTGCCAATTAACATAGCCACAACGGGCAAGTGCTTTTACTGAGACTAATATATAAGCCTCGCAAAAGTTAACTTTGTATCAGTACACCTATGACAGATTCCAAATCAAGAGACAAATGAATGTGCATACGTCTCTAATTGACAGTATCAATAGGCAAAAAGTGAAAAAGGACAAAGTGTACAGGCTTAGAATAAAAAATAATAAACTCTAAATAGTAGAAGAGAACATGGTGAAACATGCTAGTTGACAACTGGACATTGTCCCCGATCCTATTCCTTACACAAGCGCTGGCTCTCCCACCCTTCCAATTAATAAGGTAAGCCAGAAAAGCAAGTGGGTTCATAATAAGAGTATTGTCACTTGGAACTCTAAAATAAAAGTGGCTTCGTAATATACAATGCTTTAACTCAATGTGATCTCTGTTATAGGAGATAGCAATGACTTTTTCAAGAAGTTAGATCAAGGAACTTGTTCTTGTTGCAGTTTCATGACAATATCATCGACTTCGCGCAAATCATTGATTGAAGATTGTATTTTATTTTACCTACTTACTGAGTTTTAACATTTTATTTAACCGAACTATAGAAGAAATTCATAATCATTGGGTTAAAATAGATCAAAACCAGCCAACTATGTACACGATTCAACACAACAATTATTGAACATGAGCGGGATGTTACCAATCATAGTCATGCTTTCCTCCATCCGCCGCTGAAAGTAGATCATCCATTCCACTCTTAGCCAATTTCGCTGGTACGACAGAAAGTCTCCCCAACTTCACTGAAACTGCAATTCATACGCAAAACAAACCTAAGAAACATCCACTTAACCGATTCCAAGGTTCAAAAACAGAAGAACAACAAGAACAAATGATAAACTTGTTAGCCAAGCACACTGACCGTGGTTACCTCATGTTCGTTACCATGTAACTAGTATGGTAGTTGCTTTTAACCATAGTTATATCTTAAGTCGGTGTAACTGAAAAGTATAAAAGAGCTGTTTACAGTTGTAATGGAGAGACAGATAATAGATTGAATATTCAGATATTTTCTCTCTCTCTCTCTCTCCTCTATTCTTCTCTCTTTTCTCTGTGTACTTAGGGTTTCTGCATTTCATTAGAAGAATGAATTCGTGAATTCATTATGGTATCAGAGCATACGACATCTGTCGATTATGAAACCTGATTCTGGTGAAAGGATTTGATTGTCAAGAACAATTCTCTGAGAATCGAGTGACAAGAATGACGACAACGGCGAATACATCGAATTCTTCATCATCTTCGTTTGCATCAGAAATTGCTACAGTGAAACTCAATCTGCCACCATCACTGGTATTTCTGATATCGAATATTCATTCATTTGTAACAATAAGGCTTGATTCTCACAACTATGTTATCTGGAGAACACAAATCGAGCATGCACTTAAGGCAAATCAATTCTTTGGCTATGTTGATGGTTCGATTCTATGCCCATCACCTGCAGCTGTTCGAACAACAGACATTTCTGTTTCAGATCCTGATTTTACACTTTGGAACATTATTGATAGTCAACTATTGTCATGCCTTATTGCTACAATATCTGCAACCACTTTACCCTTAATTCTAGGGTTAGAACATGCATCTCAAGTGTGGGAAATCCTCGAACAGCGATTCAACTCTGTGTCAAGAACACATGTTCATGACCTAAAAAGGCAGCTATATAATGTTACAAAAACCTCTACACTTGAGGCATATTTTGATCTGATTAAGCAATTGTCCTACAAGTTAGCTGCAGCTGGGTCTCCTGTGACAGATGAAGACTTGATTTTCTATACACTACATGGCTTACCAACTGAGTTTGATTCTTTGCAAACTGCCATTAGTACAAGAGCAGGAGACATAACCTTTGAAGAACTCATTACCCTGGTTAATGGTGAAGAAATGCGTAAAAACAAGGGATGTAATAGTAACACAACTTCATTAACATCTGTATTTGTGGCTGCACAAAAACCAGAAGGGTTTGGTACTTCTCCTGTTTCTTCCCTCATACCACAACAGTCACAATCACCTCAATTTACTCAGTATCAGAATAACCCACAGTCACAGTTTGCTCAATCTCAGAATGGTCAGCAAATTCCTCCTCCACAGTCACAGTCTGCTCCTATGTTTGTTTCTCAATACCCCCAGCAATACAACAACTTCAGAACCAATAATAGATCAAAGGGAGGAAGGTTTCAGAGGAATGATCAGAGGAATGGGTCTAAAGCTCCATGTCAGATTTGTGACAGAACCAATCATACAGCTAAAACCTGTTACTATAGGCTGAATCTTCAATACCAACCACCTGTCTATAATCAAGCTGTAGTACCTCAATCCTATCCACAGGCTCATATGGTTCAGTACCCTGGTTCATCTTCACATCCATCATATCCTGGTTTTCCTATGTCACATCCTAACTCAAATTCTGGCATTTTACCCACCCCACAAGTCTATTTCACCAATGCTTCTTTTTCACCTTCACCACATTCATCCTCTCCCATTTCTTCTTCTTCTGTACATCCTTCTGGAAATTGGTACTTGGACAGTGGTGCGACCAGTCATGTCACAAATGATCTCTCTAACATGTCTCTTCAACATCCATACAGTGGTTCCACAGGGGTTGTGGTTGGTAATGGTACTTCTCTCCCTATATCTCATGCTGGTAAGGGTATTCTGCATACTCCTGTCTCTTCTTTATCTCTTCATGAGTTGTTGCATGTTCCTTCCATTAGCCATAATCTTCTTTCTGTTCATAAGCTTGCTGCAGATAATCACTGTAAACTTACTTTTGATGAGTTTGGTTTTGTTATTCAGGACAGAATAACCAACCAGATTTTACATCAGGGGCCTGCTCACCAAGGTCTATATCCAATTCAGCCTTGTTCTAATCGCTCTCCACAAGCTTTGGTTTCCACATCTTCTGGTATTTCTTCTGCAACTTTGTGGCACCAGAAGTTAGGTCATCCTCATTCCACTCTCCTTCAGCATTTAGTTCACAAATGTCAATTACCTATTTCTAAACCATTTCATGTTACTTGTACTTCTTGTAATGTGACTAAGAGTCACAAGTTACCTTTTTCTCTGTCTGATTCCTATGCTCAAAAACCTTTTGAATTGATGCATATGGATGTGTGGGGACCTGCTCCTATCTCATCTTTTAGAGGATTCAAATACTATCTTGTAATTCTGGATGATTTTACTAGATATTTGTGGGTATATCCTATGCATTACAAGTCTGATGTCAAGACTATTGTGACTCAGTTTTGTGCTTATGTTCAAACTCAATTTCATACTACTATTCAGTCCTTTCGATCTGATAATGGAGGAGAATTTATAAACCAGTACTTATCTCATATGTTTCTTACTTATGGTCTTATTCATCAGACTTCTTGTCCACATACACCTGAGCAAAATGGTCGAGCTGAAAGAGCTCATAGGCACATCATGGAAACCACTCTCACTTTACTTCATCAAGCTCGTTTACCTGTTCAATTCTGGTTGGAAGCTCTTCTTACTAGTGTTTATCTTATCAATAGACTACCTCACTCTGCTGTTAACTTTCAAATTCCATTTACTCTCTTATATAACACTATTCCAGACTACTCTTTTCTTAAACCATTTGGATGCCTTTGCTTTCCTTGGCTCAAACCTTATGCGTCCCACAAATTAACTCCTAAATCTGTTCCTTGTGTATTTCTGGGTTATTGTTCCACTACCAAAGGGTACAGATGCTTTGATCCTGTCTCTAACAAAGTGTACACCTCCAGGCATGTTAAATTTGTTGAAACGGACTTCCCTTATGTGTCTCTCACTCAATCTGGGAGTTCCTTCTCCTTTTCTTCTTCTATTTCCTCTTCTTCTTCCTTATATTTTGATATATCTTTAGCTACTGCAGATTTTGTGCCCATGACAGTTCCCACTATTCCTATTACCACTACTGTTCCTTCTTCTTCTGTCCCTACTATTCCTGTTCCTCCTACTCTTTCTCTTGTACCTCTTTCCTCTCCTACCTCTGCACCTTCCCCTGCTGCACCTTCTCCTGCTGCACCTTCTCTTCTACCTTCTCCTGCACCTTCTCCTGCTGTTCATCCCATGGTGACTAGATCCAAACATGGTATTTTCAAACCTAATGTTCCCTTTTCTCTCTCTCTTACCACTGCTACTGAACCTAGTGAACCAAAATCCTTTGCTGAAGCTGTTACAAATCCAGATTGGCAGACAGCTATGTCTTCTGAATATGAAGCATTGTTGTCTCAAGGTACTTGGACCCTTGTACCTCCTCCTAGTTGTGCCAATGTTATTGGTTGTCACTGGATTTTTAAGCTTAAAAAGCACTCTGATGGTACTATAGCTAGATTTAAAGCCAGGCTTGTTGCTAGGGGAAATGAGCAATCTGAAGGTCTTGATTTTACAGAAACTTTCAGCCCTGTTGTCAAACAGCCTACTCTAAGATTGGTTCTTGCTATTGCTGTTCATTTTGGATGGTCTTTGAAACAATTGGATGTTTCAAATGCTTTTCTTCATGGGGAAATTCAGGAGGATGTGTTTATGAAGCAACCACCTGGTTATGTTGATCCATCTAGACCTTCCTATGTGTGCAAACTTAAGAAAGCACTATATGGTCTAAGGCAAGCCCCCAGAGCATGGTATGCTCTGTTCTCTAGCCATTTACTTCATCTTGGCTTCCACAATAGCTTGGCTGATACCTCTTTATTTGTTAAGCATCATGGCTCTTCTATTACATATGTGTTGATATATGTGGATGACATCATTGTGACTGGCAATGACACTTCTTTTGTGGCTACCTTATTACATCAACTACAAGATAAGTTTGCTCTCAAAGATCTTGGTGATTTGCATTATTTTCTGGGTCTTGAAGTATTTAGAGACTCCACTGGTCTTTTTCTTACTCAACAAAAGTATGCTGTGGACATCCTCACCAAGGCTGGCATGTTGGATTGCAAACCTAGCCTATCTCCTTCTTCTACCAAACCTGATCTGACTGCTACAACTCCTTTTGCAGATGTGAACCTCTATAGATCCATTGTTGGCTCACTACAATACCTTACTATTACTAAACCTGAGTTGTCCCATGCTGTCAACCATGTTTGTCAGTTTATGCATTCCCCCTCACAGTCTCATTATAATGCTGTTAAACGAATTTTACGGTATGTTAAGGGTTCTATGCATCAAGGGCTTCACTTTACTCCTTCCAATCTGTATCTTACTGCCTACTGTGATGCTGACTGGGCTGGCAGCCAAACTGATCGTAGATCTACCTCTGGTTTCTGTGTATTTTTGGGTGATAATTTGGTATCTTGGAGTGCTAAGAAACAGCATACTGTGGCTAGGTCCAGTACTGAGGCCGAGTATAGAGCCTTAGCTCATACCACTGCTGAAATAGTTTGGCTTCAACAACTGCTCACAGACCTTCATGTTCCTTTAGATGGGGTTCCTCTTATGTTCTGTGACAATTTGTCAGCTATAGCGTTGGCTTCTAATCCTGTTTTCCATGCTCGCACGAAGCACATTGAGGTTGATTATCACTTTGTTCGAGAGAAAGTTTTGGCCAAACAGGTTTCAGTTCAGCATGTTAGTTCAGAGGCTCAAGTTGCAGACATTTTTACTAAGCCTCTCTCAGTGGCTCGGTTTCAATTCTTGGCTGCCAAACTCATGGTTCAGTCCCTTCCCCTGAGTTTGAGGGGGGCTGTTAGCCAAGCACACTGACCGTGGTTACCTCATGTTCGTTACCATGTAACTAGTATGGTAGTTGCTTTTAACCATAGTTATATCTTAAGTCGGTGTAACTGAAAAGTATAAAAGAGCTGTTTACAGTTGTAATGGAGAGACAGATAATAGATTGAATATTCAGATATTTTCTCTCTCTCTCTCTCTCCTCTATTCTTCTCTCTTTTCTCTGTGTACTTAGGGTTTCTGCATTTCATTAGAAGAATGAATTCGTGAATTCATTAAAACTCATATGAAATAACCCAACAATAGAAAAAAAACCACACAAAGGATCAGCTTTGGATTCATAGCATCTAACGAGTTCTAATACATCATCGATCACAACGGAATTGAATTGCAGAAAACTACAATTATCCAATCCTTGTGATAAACGGTATTGCGGAGTAATTAGTAAAAGAGGAGCATGGGGTAGACGGGATATTTGAGAATTCAGGAGGGCATTTTGGTGTATGGAATCAAAATAAACAAACGAAAAGGAGGAAATTGAGGTGAAAAGGGATGAAGAGTGGGAGGTACCGTCAGATTCGTCGGAAGAAGCGAGGGAGAGACTGCGGCGGTTCCTAGAGAAGAGATCCAAGTTCTCGTCGGTTTCCTTTGAGATTCCGTTGAGACTGAGACCTCGGCGGTGCTCCATTCTCGCCGGAATATTCCTCCCGCCGACCATAGAATCCTTGAAACTCCGATTAATCATTCCTTATGAATCAAGAACGAAAACCATCTCCAAAGCAGAATTCGCCAACAGTAGGACAGTGTGTAGGAGTATTAGAGATAAACAGACAGAGTGCAGTAGATGCAAAGACACGCACGGAGCTTGCTGTGAATTTTACGAAATCAATCTATGAGAGAGAGAGAGAGAGAGGAGAGAATATGTATATGATTGTTGTTTTTGTTGTAGTAGTAGATCTGTAATGCATATGATGAGGTGGTGGAAGTAGTAAAACACTGACAATGTATGTGGGTGGTGGGGGTAGTTCCTCTTCTCTTCGTTGGCTTCTTCCATAATTCACATGCTTTTGAGAGAGAGAGAGAGAGTGTTCGTTTGAATGATTCTCTATTGTTTTCTTCTCTATCTATGCCATATTGCCACAAGGTG
Source organism: Vaccinium vitis-idaea (assembly GCA_963854785.1). Lineage (NCBI taxonomy): Eukaryota > Viridiplantae > Streptophyta > Magnoliopsida > Ericales > Ericaceae > Vaccinium > Vaccinium vitis-idaea. The sequence goes on along the minus strand of OY978225.1, from coordinate 369,769 downwards.
GGCAATGGAAGCGGAACGGGTTGGCCTACAGCCTAACGTGTTAAATTTTCGGGTTCAAAATTTCTCAGGTGTATCAATTTTTTGGGATCAGTTTATACAATTTTGACTCTGTAATTAGGCTCTTCGTAATTAAGGTACGTAAAAGTTAACCCGAAATTAAAATAAATAAAAAGAGTTGGAAGATGGGCAGCTCGCTGGCGGTGGCATGGTACAGATAATATGCCCACATTTGGCACCAATAGTCAAATACTTGTAGTAGTTGTACATTAATGTGTGTCACATTCTCTGGCTAAACCCTGTGGCCCCATGTGATTATAACAGCATATCTCATATCCTTTAACTTTTTTTTTATAATCTGATGTTTGTGTCAGTTTGTACGCACTTCAATTAATTTAAAATTACCGAACATAACCACTCTCAGAGGGCCCAATAGTTTGCTGGCAAAGGAAGTCAAAGTTTAGACTTTAGGTGAGAACAAACCCTAAATTTTAAAGCAAGACCATTTAACCTTACTCTTACCTTATTATATATATTAACATGGTTTTTAACGACTAACGTTTGGGTGACTCTTTTAAGCATCTATTTATGCTATCGCAATCATGAGAATCATCATAATTTACACCTAATTGTTGTATATTATATAAACTTTATTTTGTGGTAATTCAATCTGACTTTTTTTTTTTCTGTTGAAAAATTCAATTGTAGGTGATGCAGAATAAAATATACTAATATATAAACGAATTTCGGACCAAGTGATCATCTCTTCCATCAGCCCTGTTATGTTAATATGCTACTAGCGTGAAACTCGTGCTATGCACGGGAATTAAACAAAAATGTTTGCGTACTATTTTTCAAAATAACGCCTATGAAATAGCCATTTAGGCTTCCTTTTCACCTTTTCTTTTGAATTTTCTAGTTTAATATTTATACATTAAATTTTTTCTTTTCCCGTTAAAAAGTTATAAGTGCCACTTGTCGCTCTCACGACACTTCTCACAAAAATCCATCCTGCAATACTATATAAGATGCAAAGCAAGAAGAAAAGAAATCATAAAATGTAATCAGACAAATGGGTAACTATAGAACATGTAAATTTTTTAAAATTTGTGTATAGTACTCAATTTCCATATAGGAATGGGTCTATTCTATAATATAGATTGTGAACTGTAGGTTTCAAAAAAAAAAATTAGTTGATTATGGAAAGGGTAATTAGAATATTTATGGATATACACTAAGATTCATGGTTTGAAATTTCAAAAAAGATTTATGGAATGTGTTATATATGCTTTGATAATGCTACATGCTTCCTTTACAATTTTCATCACAACCCAATTAATTCATGCCACTTGTCGCGCTCACGGTGCTTCTCGCGAAAACCCATCCTGCAATACTATAATAGATATATGCAGCACCGTCAAGGACATGAACACAGCACTAACGGCCCGTTTGGATGACGTATTGGTTTTGGAGGGATTAAATAGTAAGGGGAGATAAAATAGTTAGAGTGATTAAATAAAAAGGGTAGACCCACATTGATGTGACAGTTAAGAATGAGGGATTAAATAGTCCATGGTTTGGATGATGGATAAAAAAATGAGGATAAGAAGGGTGGATAATGTAAAATCATGTCAAAAGACTTTATTGCCCTTGGTAATGCATATATTAGATTATGTATTTATATAATTATATAAATACCAAAATTAATTGTTTTGTTTTAAATTATATTAAGTAATTCATTTCAATATTCTTTTATAATATTCTTTTACAATATAAATTAAGAATATTAAATATTAAAATTAACTCAACAAGTCAACAAGCGAACAATGTAAAATTCTAAATTATATATATATTTTAAAATTTATAACAAATTAAAGATCTCAAGTAGTAGTTTAATTTGGTGCAAAAGTAAATAAAAAATTATATGCGGAAGTATTTTATTTTTTTATCCGAAGGAATTGCATGAGAGGTAACGGGTCGTTTGGATGACGTATTAGTTTGAGAGGGATTAAATAGTAAGGGGAGATAAAATAGTAGGGGTGATTAAATAAGAAGGGTGGACCCAAATTGATGTAATAGTTAAGAAGGGGGGATTAAATAGTCCAAGGTTTGGATGAGGGATTGAAAAGGAGGGATAAGGAGGGTGGATGATGTAAAAACAATCAAATTGACTATATTGCCCTTGTCAATGCCCATATTAGATTATGCATTTAAAATAACTATAAAAATTAATTGTTTTGTTCTATTTGTCAATAATTAAGTTATATTTTTTTTTATGTTTGTCAACAATTAAGATAACAATTAAGTTATTTGTCAATTAATTGTAAATAACGATATTGTCAATTAATTGTAGATAACAATTAAGTTATTTTTTTTATGTTTGTCAACAATTAATGCCCTCCGCTCCACTTCATTGTAAATAACGGGAAAAAAAAAAAACCGCCCTACTTTATCTCTTTACACAGTCCAAAACCCATTTCCTATTCTCAAGTCAAAATGCTCTTCTTCTTCTTGGAAGAAAAACTTGCAGCGGCATGAATAGTGAACCGAGCTCCCCGATCGGCGACGCAACAAACATCAGAACTCTCCGACCGACAAGTTTTCATCGGAACTCTTCTCTCTTCTTCGTTCTACTTTCTCTCCTTTTTTCGTCCTTCCTTTAGTATTTGTTTTTGTCGCCGGATTACTCACCGGAGTAGGTCGGAACTTGCTCGATACGACCGGTATTGCAGAGCTGTGGGGGTAGGGATGTCATTCGACCACTCTCATCCCCCATGACTAAACACAAGCCCCCCCCCCCCCCCCCCCGATATTTAGTCCAGGTTCTCCCGGATTGACGAGCCCAGCGGCTATTTAGTCGGGGTGTGCATTTTGCATCCAAAGCATGGACTAAACATCAAATCACCCCCTTATCCCTCCTGATTGCTTCATCCCTCCCCCATAAAATGGCATCCAAGCGACGCCTAAGGAGGTAAAATGGGGTGGAATATCGCCCCGACTAAATATAAGCAACCCCTCCCCCTGCTTTTATTTAGTGCGGGTGTGTTTTTTGTTCCCAAACCATGGGATAAACATCACATCATGCCCTTATCCCCCCTGATTGCCTCATCCCTCTTCCTAAGCCTTCATCCAAACGAGCCCTGGAGGAATGAGGATTTGAATGCGGAGTGGCACTGTTCTATGAAAATTTCTTTATATGTTGTGCGCAAAAATATAGAGAAGAAAATTAAGTGTAAAGTCATATCATTATTAGGTTTTGTCGTGGGTTTTTTTTTTATAAAAAAGAAATAAAGTCTAGCTCCAACTCTATTATTGTATTCAAATGGAAGACAATAATCTATTAATTTTTCATGATCCAAACCGACCATTCTCTAAATTGCAATCGTTATAGTATTTGTACAAAGTAGTATTAGGGTTTTTCGCATACCCGTAAATACCTAGGCGAACAACATTAATCTATAAAACATTATGTGTTCGGAAGTACATGTGCCACCTATCCCATTCCCCTCTATGCTCTATGTGTCTCCGCTTAGTACCCAGGACGAATCGAGGGGCGGATAAGCCTGGACGATTGCCCTATCCACGTTTCAGATTTTTATGATTTGTATCATCATAATTACTTCTCCCTTCGTCTCTTTTTAAATCCTTTGGAAAACGTGTATCTTCTTGGACGTAAAAAAAATGTATTTCCATAGAATTTTTTTTAATTTTTTTTTTCACCCAATTAAGCTTTCAATGATCGCTTTAATTTGGTGTAAAAAAATTAAAAAATTATATAGAGAGTAATATTTGTTGAGGGTTTAAAAATGCATGTATTCTTATAATGGACACTAAAAGAGGGAATATCGTTTTCCATATGTTACAATTCGGAATCTAAGCACGTTGAAGTCGCATTGCATGTCAAAGTTGCAGTCCTCTGGCCATCGTCCAATATTGCCGAGCAAGATTCGAGTTTGTGCGAGAGCTTTGTTCATGAAAGATCTAATTTTTATTTTTCAAGAATTGGAGGTGTCACAAAAGCCGATTGGGCTCTGTTTAGTTTATCAAAACCTAATATATATAAAATTTGGAACAAGTGAAACTGGAGGTGGTACCTGCCACCTTCCCTCTATATGTTCTGCCCTGACGCAGGACACTTCTATAAATGCAACTCAAAAACTACCAGGTAATGGTAAAGGATAAAAACTTATGGTTTACACCATTTTTTAATTTGGTTTATTATCAAGGCAAAAGATCTAGCATTCGTTGGAGTGGAGAAATTAACATGCATCATGGCTCATAAAGGCAACAGAAAACGTGAATGAATGAATCACCCTCCGAAAAAGGTTGAGATATTAATACTTCATCATCGTTTAACCTAAAATTCTTGACTTGCTATAATTATTAGTAGGTGGAAAAAAGGTACGTAGGTGGTGATGAAAATTGAAAACAAAAACCCTGCAGCTGTTTTCTAATAATTGATTTTACTTTTTATAATGTGAAGTCCAGCGACGCTGCAACCACCAGTAAGTTTCCTAATCTCTATCACTAGAATTCTCGAGTATATCGTAAGTGTAAGGGTATGTGTTCAATAAAGAGAATTTCTTACATCTTTCCCATATCATAACATGCACCACTCCAAACTCGATTTTGAAGATTCTACCCGAGGCGTTCATTTTATAGAGATACAAATAAGACTTTACATGCACTCTAGCTTGGTCAATCTAATTATACTTTATTTAGTGAAATTGATGAATTCCACCTGCACTTTCACCATTAACTCGGCTCGTTCATTTGGTAGAGACACTAATAAGAGTTTACATGTAGAAAACCAACTTGGTCAATCTAATTGTATTTTATTTAATGAAAATTGATTGGATTAAGTTTAAAACATATTTCTCATTCATTTTATTGACTGAAATACACGTGCATCGATGTCCAATCGAAATGGAGTTTTAAAGAGAAATTCTTTTATATAGCGTTTACATGATAAGCAATTTGGATAAATGTTGAAGGTCTGAGGTCAGACTTGCAAAATTGAATTTTATTGATAAGAAACACAAATAAGTAGCAAGTGGTGGCTAGTTCATGTGGTAGAGCTCTTAGATGTCCCACACTGCATTCTGGGATCGAGTCCTATTCCCCCATTCTTTATGTAATAGATTAAGAATGACGAAGAAAAAAAAAAGAAACACAAATAAGTACACAAGATAGTCACTTAGAAATAGCATCCTTCCTTAATCAAAGAACTAGATAGCCACCAAGGGTGGTAACTTGCTCAAGTACGGGCACCCAGGCCACCACTACATCTCCTAGGCAAAGAGTGAGACATTCCATTCACACTCCAATCACACACACACACACACACACACAACTCACACTGATAAAAAATCAAAACACTTGTAGGATAAAAGCTGCAAGCCAATCGATATGATTCGTCTTTAGACTGCCACACCACCACCTTCTTTTGTTAGATAACCATCATCACCACCACTATCGGAATCAGAATCGGCATCTGATGAAGGGCAAGCCGAAAAGGAATAGGGGCGGATATTAATAAGACCTCAAATTTGAAATCGAAAGAGAAACCTCACTAAAAAGGAACGGTTATTGAAAGCAAGAAAATTAAATTATAAATACGAAAGAAAGAAACACCCATCAAGAGTAAAGCCAAGTCTTCCCCACCCACCAACACATAAGAGTAGAGAAAACCCTAAAATGAGAGATGAGAAGGAAGAGAGGCGGGTATGATTTAGGACATCCTTAAGTTAGGGCAGATGGATGTTGATTTCAAACAAAACAGTCCTAACTACTATTTCAAACAAAACTACAGTTCTAATTAATTTTGTACCATAAACTGTGATAAATGAGTGAACCGACCGCATCCTGTTCTGTGGACCTGGAAGGGCTGTTCTGTTCTGTGGACCTGGAAGGGCCACCTATTCACAGAAAAAACTCTCTCCGGAATCAAATGCAGTAGTACTAGACTAATGATAACGATCTCAATTTATCATGGTTCATGGACCATATCACTCAGAAAAGGACGACTTCAGAAATGTATGGGCTAGCATACTAAAAAACTCAACAAGATTATGATAGTCCAGTCACGTGTTATTGTTCCGTCGAGGGACCTAAACAAAGACACTCACAACATGGGACGATCAATAAAAGGAACAGAAAACGAGTCATCTTAACCAATCCTTTTCTTTTCTTTTGTATTTTGAAAAAAGGAAAATGCTACAACCTCCACCTAATAGGCGAATGATAATAAGTAGAAAGTGTAAAGATATTCGAGGAAATTGTATTAATAACCGTAAAAATATATTGATATTCATGAAATGTGCATTGACATATATCCAAACTAATTTGTCATTAGATGCATATTATCCTCCTTCTATTGAGTGGATGTTAGCAAGACCCTTTGAAAAAAAATGAGACGTTATGAAAATTATCCGATCACAAACTTATTGATATCTGATACAATCGAGATCTTTAAAATAAACGACCCAGATCCTCGAAATAAGATTATGATGAGCGCGCACTGTTGGAGGTCCAATTAATGAGAGGATTGATAAGGCCAAATTGGGCTACAAAGCAGGAATGTGAATAGCCTAGCTTGAATAGGCTTGGATGTGTTGTTTTACAAGACCCCCAGCATGCAGCAAGTCTAGCACAAAAAATGACCAGGAAAAAAAAGTTGAATAAAAAACAGCAAAGTGGAATGATATTTGATAAGTACTTATTTTAAAAGTACTTCGCGCGATTTCAACCCCACAAAGGTAAAATAGTTTGCATGATCAAAACTCACAAAAATCGATCCCTTTTCAAAAGAGAAAAATGACCGGATCAAATTAAGAAAAAGAGAGAAGGAAATGAGGCTTTGTCATTTTTCAATATTAAAGGATCGGATGAGCATGCATAAAATCTCTCAACAACTAACTGTACACTCAAAGCCCCACAACCCCAGCAGCTGCAACAAGCAAATAGTAACACACAACCACCTCACCTGCAATAACACTTTAGGATGCAACGAAACAAGGAAAGAGAATTGTGGGCAAGGCATCACATTAGACACGGACAGAACACAGTTAAAAACAACCCAACAGACCTTTTTTTTTTCTATATACTCCTAAAAAGATTTCACAAGTTAGTTAACCAATTTGTGCACGTCAACAACCAAAATTAAAAACCCACATAGCCACCATACGTGCGAGCATTCTTGAGCCAACACAAGTGTAAGCAACCAAGATGTAACACCTTCTGATGGAATATAGCAGTACTTATCATTCACTCATACAACCAGAACAAGGCCACAACTACGAGACGGCGCCAGACCTGATCAACACATATCAGCCCGAACTTAACATCCAAGAACAAAATGAAGACGAGAATGACTTCCAAATTCCGAGTCCAGACCTTCCAGGAGGCATACCAAATTACGTACCATTAGGAAAATGGAACTCTAAATATATACATTCTATTTGGAAGCATGACATACAATTAATCATAGTACCAATAGGCTCTATGTAAGCTAGGTTAACATGTCAAGTCTAACAAATTTCGTAAAGTTGAGCACTTCTATTTGTAGCAACAAATTGAAAAGAGATCGAAGCGGAAACGTGAAGGATATATAACAGTAAATTCAACACAGCAAACCCAATCCCCATCAATGACCGATCTGATAAAAATATACTAATAGAGATTCCTTTCTCCTAAAACTACTACTTATTGCGATTGGTCCCATATATCGATACAAATTCAATTACTACTGAAAAAAAAAAAAATGCTATTATCCAAAGTCCAAACATTTGAGAGAGAGTACGTAAGAACTATGAACTAATATTAAAGGTTACGTCAGGCTTCTCAAAATGGCTCGAAAGGGATTTGATCCTCTTGACCCCCTCCTAAGCTCGTAGGAACTCCCGCTTCAGGTTCTTGAGCTTGTCGTTGTTGGAGGCCACCGGAGACTGGTCGCGCCCCCGTGTAGGTCTTACTTCGTCCGGGGGAACAATGATGGTGCGAAAGCCTCATCCAAAATTCGCGTGCGTGTTCTGCAGTGAATAAACCAAAACGGGCCTAAGGATTATGTAACTTTGGGTAGAGGTGCATGGGAGCGCGACACGTTTAAACGTGGCATGACACAGGTACAATTTTAGACGAGCTGGACACGGGCACAACACGAAAGTGAGTCAAGCTCGACACGGTTCTAGACGGACATGAAAGGGCACGGGCATGAGACATGACACAACAAATTCTAATTTTTAATGTCCCAGAGAAAATCAATTTTCAATTTTAGTAGATAAATTGATTGCTATGTCATTAATCATAGGAAACTAAAATTAGTACTACTACATAAATACTGTTAAGTTTATATATATATATATATATATATATAAAAACCTAGTTAACACATTTGTTTCAACATATAAGAATATACTAGTATAAATATAGTTATTCCACAATTTTTTTTTTCCCTTTCGTCTAGGAGATGTGGTGACACAGGCACGACACAATTAAAAATAGCGCAGTACGACATGACACGATTAAATAAACAACACGGAACTATTAAGTAAATGGGCTGGCATAGTATAGCAGGAAGCTAAATAGCCAGGTTGGCTCGTTCGACACCTCTAACTTAAGGTGGCTCGCAAGAAGGGAAAATTAATTGCTCATCGAGAACCACCATATGATGCTTCATGAGCCTTCTCCACCACATTTTAGTATGAGCTCCACCACTAAATATGTCGTGTGCAGTGAAGAAGGCTCGGTGCTCCAGAAGCACTGAATAACCACTCTCGCAAAAGGGCTTTGGAATTTGGATAAAGTAAAATCGCCTATGCTGCCATTATTCAGTTTAAATTGGGCCAATGCTGCCATTATTCAGTTTAAATCGGGCCAAGTTTGATATTGGGCCTAGCTTAGTTTGGGTATCTACTGACGAATTTCCCTACACTCATTTGCTTCAAGGGACTGGTTAGGCTTACTGGCCTAGCTTAGGTTCCGTACTGCTACTATGTTGAATTTTCTCTGGCTGTGTGTTTAAAAGGGCTAAATTATTAGGTACTCCCGAAATACCATGTGGTAACTCTCGCAAATAAAAGACAAATAATTAGTCGCAACGTAATAATTGGAAATATCACGTAAACAATGTCATTTAAGTGCTCTGTGTGTGTGTCTGTGTGCGTGTGTGTGTGTGTTAACAGTGCTATCTACCTCACAACGGAAAATGCTTAGTATGCATAAAATTTATCAGGAAAATGTACCCAGAATTTGAAATCGGTGGCTTAGATCCAGTTGTAGCACTGCTGATTTTGCAACCCGATTGGCCCTCGTTGATTCGGCTAACCCAATCGGCCCCTATTTCCGATTCCCCCTTCCCCATCCGATCGGGATTCAATCTTCTCTTTTTCTATCCTCTTTTTCTTCCGATTGGATCGAGCTCGCGTCTCGATATACCCTTCCCCGCTCGATCCAATCAGCTTTTATCATTTGGGTGTTTCCATGTGGTTTTTGTTGTGATGATTCGGATTCTCCATTTTCTGCTTAGGACGGAAGTGTGACACTTGTTGTTGTAGTAGTGATCCGTATGGTTTGATTTTCTGGTTGATTTGTGGTGGTCTGTTTTCTCCAGCTTGATTGGTTGTTGTGTTACATTGTTGGTGGCAGTATCACGGTTGCTGGTTTCTCCTTTTGATGCATGCAGTTTTTTTTTTTGTATGTTTTGTTGGTATATGTCCACACACATGCACACGCTATGTCTTGCTCCTTAGACCTCTTGTTGTTGGCCTTTGCTGGTCGTCGGCATGTCTTATTTTTGTATTGACGATAGTATAGCGTTTTGTGAGTAGTGGAAATGTAACACTGTGTTCTGTTCCATAGGCAAGAAAATAGTTCGTGATATACTATTTTCGTTTTGGTCTTCGCCTGTTGCCGACGTCTCTCATTTATGCAACCAATGGCGGAGCCAGGAATCTAATTAGCCCTGGGCTAATTCATATAATTTTTTTTTATATGGGCTAACCCATATTAATTTAATTTTTTATTGAACGAAAATTTTACATGTAAATTTTTAGTCTTTTTTTTTACTTTACCCTAGGCTAAAGCCCACCCTACACAAAGGGTAGCTCCGCTCTTGTATGCAACGGCAATAGCACAGCAGTAGTGTCCATTATTGTAAATGGATTTTCTCTCTTACTCAAAAAAAAAAAAAAAGGGAGGAAAGTTACTTCGCATAGTTTAGGAGTAGAGACTAGATCAAAACAAAAGGAAAAGGAACCACAGCCACTCCAGTCATAATACGGCATTCAAGGGACGTAGAATCAAAACCCAGCCGACACTGTACGTATATTGTAGGAGTAATAGGAGAATGTTCTCCTAAGGGATCCCTTTTTAAAATTTGGTGCGGACCTTACATTTCCGGATCAAATTTTGACGATCCGAACCGCTCAATGTTTTTAAAATGCATTTTTTAGGGCCCACGCGAGAAATCTTCAAAAAAAAAAAACCCGGAAGGGCTTGATCCAAACAGTTTTCGATAAAACTGTACATATCCGCGTGGACCTTGGAAAACGCATTTTAAAAACATTGAGCAGTTCGGATCGTCAAAATTTGATCCGGAAAGTTAAAAAAAGGCTAGGTCCGCACCAAATTTTGTTTAAGGGATCCCTTAGGAGACCGGCTTCCATTGTAATAGGAGAATGTTCTCCTAAGAGATCCCTTTTTAAAATTTGGTGCGGACCTCACCTTTCCGGATCAAATTTTGACGATCCAAACCGCTCAATGTTTTTAAAATGCATTTTTTAGGGCCCACGCGAGAAATCTTCAAAAAAAAATACCCGGAAGGGCTTGATCCAAACAGTTTTCGATAAAACTGTACTCCCGCGTGGACCTTGGAAAACGCATTTTAAAAACATTGAGCAGTTCGGATCGTCAAAATTTGATCCGGAAAGTTAAAAAAAGGCTAGGTCCGCACCAAATTTTGTTTAAGGGATCCCTTAGGAGACCGGCTTCCATTGTAATAGGAGAATGTTCTCCTAAGGGATCCCTTTTTAAAATTTGGTGCGGACCTCACCTTTCCGGATCAAATTTTGACGATCCGAACCGCTCAATGTTTTTAAAATGCATTTTTTAAGGGCCCACGCGGGAAATCTTCAAAAAAAAAATACCCGGAAGGGCTTGATCCAAACAGTTTTCGATAAAACTGTACTCCCGCGTGGACCTTGGAAAACGCATTTTAAAAACATTGAGCAGTTCGGATCGTCAAAATTTGATCTGGAAAGTTGAAAAAAGGCTAGGTCCGCACCAAATTTTGTTTAAGGGATCCCTTAGGAAACCGGCTTCCTATTGTAATATATATATATATATTGTGGGAGACTTGGGAGAATTTCATCCATAAGATGAGCATGCACCCTGAATGGCTTTAATTTGGCCAACCAAGCACTTAGTTCTCTCAAGCATTAATCCACTAATAAATCTAATTAATAGAAAAAAAATGATATGATATGAATTATATGATCCGCACCCCACATATGTCAGTGCATGTCTCACAACTCACACCTCTCTGCCTTTGAAACCTTCTCTGCATATTCCACAAAAACAAGGCATGTGATCGATCGAATGCGATCTTTATCAGCAAACAAGGGTAGCTACTTGTCTTTAACTCATACATGCATTATGTAATAATAGAATTTGAATAATAATTGACTTTATGCAGATTAGAAATGGAGTATTATTATTAACCAAGACATTTTCGGATCCGGATCCTCTATGAGGATTTCTCTGTGAGGATTTTACTGTGAGCTTGACAACATACCAAAAAGGAAATCCAATGGCTCACAACCCTCTTCCTTATTTCTATATCAAAACAGCGCCGTTTTGATTAGGAAAAAAATGTAACGGAATGGCTACCCACAAACGCCCGTTTTCTTCTGTTTTTTTATTTTCTTCGTGCATGGTAAAAAGAAAACCTAAAGTGGGTAAAAAAACGAGGAATGGTTAATCTTCTCCTTTTTTTTACCTGAAAAGAAAATTTCATTATCAAATAGATAAAAGATGAAATCCTGTTAATAGGAATGGTTACTCTATTAATTTTCATTGTACTTTTTTTTTTTTTTGGTGGCGTATATGATGTCTTTGATGGGAGAACTCTCAAAGTTGAATTTGTTTGCAAAAGCTAATAAACAAGTTGATTAAAAAAAAAAAGAGATCAAAACCAAATGTCTACCCTATTTTTCCCTCTTGTCAAATTTTTTTTTTTTTAATTTAGTCAATACTTCTAATCTGGTCATTCGAATTTTGATATAAAATAAAAATAAAAATAAAAATAAAAATAAAAAGGTTCACAAAATTCAAGCAAGCCTAAAAGCTAAGTTGATTTTTCTGAAATTCAAGAAATTACACGAAAGAAAACATGAAACGGAAGAAATCGGCTGTTTGTGGCTTCCCTTCCGTCACATTTTTTTTCCTGTGAAACAGCGCCTTTTTTTATTTAGAAACAAGGAAGAGAGTTGTGAGCCATTAGATCTCTTTTTTTGTGTGTTGTCAAGACCACAGAAAAACCCTCACAAGATCCTCAGAGAGAAATCCTCATAGAGGATCCGGATCCGACACTTTCCCTATTAAGTGGAGGAGAGAATTGGAATTGGTGGTGTATGGTACTAATGGACGTACAACAGAACGATCAAATTATTTGTGTGGTCTTGTAAAAAAATAATCTGATATATATAATTGTAAACAATCATGTACATGGTATTCCCGTGATATGAATTGGTGATATTATAAGACTTACATCCAACTACTGACAAAAACTTAATTTGTATTTAAAGTCACGGACATGATACTCGTGCATAACACAAGCCAAATCACCTACTATGTATTATTTGCTAATTCTCATACACATGCTGCAACGTTTTGAAATAGCGGTCTGCAGTAAATCTTTTAAAATCATTTTTGCTCCAAAGCATTCAAAACGGGCTTAGCAATCATGCATCACTCTCGACCCAAGGCTCTAGCCCTAATTGGTCATGGAGTGCGTTAGTGCCCATGAGAGATGTCTCAAGTTCGAATTAATAGAGTAATTAACAACGGTTTACCGTAATAATTTTCTAACGATTAACCTACTAATGCTATCACTGTGCCCAACGAAAATAATACTAATCAAGTATCAGTCTCGTAGCAGCCGGCGTAGTAGACAGAATATCAGATACCAAAAGTATTGGGGATCGGTCGATACGCTTGCGAAATTTTGAATATCACCGTCATATCTAAGGCCCTGATTGGATGGTGCTAAAATTTTAGGGGGATAAGTTATAGAGGGGGTATAAGATAAGAGGGGGTATCATTTTTAGAGGGTTAGCCCACAGTGATGTGATGTTTATTGGGGGGATAAAAAAGTTGATAGTTTGGATGAGGGATTAAACAGGGATTAAAAAGTTGATACTTGGTGGTCACAATAGATCGCAAAGAAATCACCACAAAACCCTTCTTTGTTCGATCGGAACGATTTCAACCCAAATCGCACAAATCGCCTCCAAAACCCTCGTCTGTTCGATCTCAGCAACTGCTACATAGATGGGGCTGAGAGGGTTGGTAAAGGGGTATAACGAGGGTTACAATCGTCATATTCGCCACCCTCTTACGCCGGATAACTTTTGGGTAGCCCAGAGGCTGTATGAAAGTTATCAGGGAGAGCACCGCTCGAGCGTGAAAGAGAAGGAGGGGACTAAAACGAAGAGGGGAAGAAAAGGGGTTTGCCAAACCAAGGCAAACATGTGGGACCCTCCCTTTTGACCCGTATAGTTTTTGGACGAGGTTTTTAGCTGCAGCCAAACGGGGTGTAAGGGCATCCTCATTTGGCTACCCATTTTAACTTTTGAGTTAAAATAGGGAGACAAACCCCCAAAACCCCCTAATATCAGCCTCTCTATACTCCCTCTTCAAATTATTTTTGCTACAGTACTGCACCAAATTTGGGACGGTACTGTTCACGTGTGTGTGGCTGTGGGGGAGAAATGTCAATGGCTGGGGGGTCCACTTCTTTTTTTCTTCTGACCGAGTACATCTCCCCAGGTGGGGGATTAGCTTTAGGGAGAATTTTTTTTTTTTTTTTTTATAGATTTGAGGGGAATAGTTTAATATAATAAAGTTAAAATCGAGAGTCTGATTTTGTGAGTTTTTGATAAAGTGACCTGCTAATTTATAAAATGTGTTTTTGAAGTTAAATTTGGTGAAAATTTTGGTACTCCAAATAAGGATGCTCTAAGTGTATCAGTTTTGGAAGACTGAAAAACTGTTGCGTCCTGCCAATAAATTATCAGATTCTAGTATTTTGGGAATCAAACGTCAGCCAAATAATTCTCCGGATATGCGTATCAACCAATCTATAAGCTAGTTGACTTCTTTTAATTGTGATGCAACAAATTGTGTGATTAATTCATAGACAAAAGGGTATATGGATGTTTCTTTCCCAGTGGATCCAGCGAATCAAGGGTGTGTGATGTGCAGCGGTTATGACAGTGGCGGCTCCAGAAATTTTGAACAATGTATTTAAATCTTTTTTAACTCCACTAGCTTAATTAACAAGTCAAATATACACAAAACTTCATATATTCGTATGAATAATGCAACCAAAAATTGCAAAGCTACAAAAAAAATATAACAATCATTCTCGACAAATTTTTATATTTTGAGCGAAACAAGATTAAACCGGCGCATAATATTTATGGATTCAGTAAAGTTACTAATCAATTAGGCTTCATTTGGAGCACCACTTGAGAATCCCCATGAACATTATATTGTTTGCTTTCCACCCATGCGTGTATGTAGTGCTACCCCACATCTCGTTGTTTGATCAAAATCATTTATTTTGTTCGTCTCATCGAGTATGTCAATAATGTAGAAATTCAAGTTGATCGGACATTGATAATTATTTGATCGGTGGTCATTTAACTTACAGTTTTGTAAAAAAAAAAATCACCAACAACTGTTTCATTTTCATGACAATGCAGTCTGAAAAACATTGATCAACTTGAACTTTTATGAGGACTACCTATTCAACGAAACGAACAAAATGAACAATTCGGATGAAATAATAGGACCCGAAATAGGCCCCACAACCGCTGCACAACCACACACTCATGCCATGACTCGGATCCGGCCGTTGCGTCTCAAAATGTGAGGAATGACTTCCATCTTATTGGTCTATTCAGATTAATAAAATCACGATCACATCAATATTCAAAAATTTGGGAACCCGTAGGTATATATTTAACGGAATCACAAAACTAAAAACCTTTTCCAATTAAGCCGAGACTGGACTATCAGCCAGAATAAGGACGTACCAGTATTGTTTCATAGGAGTAACTACATATATTAACAAATACAGTACTAACAACTCAAACTGAGGCTTGATTCCAATCAATTGAGCTCGGTTACATGAATTTTTTTTTTCTTTATTGAGCTCTGCATAGGGAATCGTGTATTCTGTAATACTTCCTCCGTCCCATTTTGATAGTCCCCTACAAAAAGATGTGCGAATTTTCGGATAAAAATATAAACTACTTTATTTCATAATTTTTTAGAATTTTTTCGCACCAAATTAGAGAACTAATCGAGACTTTAATCTAGTGCGAAGAAACTCGAAAAATCATGTGCGAAAGTACTTTAACTTTTTATCCGAAAATGACACTTTTTTTTTTCCGTAAGGTAGTATCAAAATGGGATTGAGGAAGTATTCAACAAATTAACCTACATAATTTTCAACTATCGTCCCTACAGTTAATTTTTGCATGTCTACCTTTTCACCTTAATGTTACCCTCTGTTATAACCACATCACCAGTCCGTGGCACCGATCTAGGAACATTCAATGTACCATAATATATGCACAAGAGAAGAGATCTTTGTACTACTAAACGAGACATACAACTCACTTCTCCGGCCCCAGATAATCATATATAGAGTCCACTTCTAATCCGGACTTTTAATTTCTGCACCTTTTGATCCAAATTTTTTTTTGATGATCCGATCCGTCCAATGTGTTCAGAAGGTGTTTTCAAGGGTCCACGCGAAAAATCTTCAAAAAAAAATACCGGAAAGGGCTTGATCCAAGCAGTTTTCGCAAAAAATATATAAATACAGTTTTTGCGAAAACTGCATGGATCAAGCCCTTCCCGGTATTTGTTTTTGAAGATTTTCCGCGTGGACCCTTGAAAACACCTTCTGAACACATTGGACAGATAGGATTTTCCAAAAAAAATTTGCAACACAAAAAAACCCCATTTTTTCCTTAAATCCGGGAGTGTGGACTAGAAATTTTATGTGACACAGTATATACATGACTATGTACGTGCTCAATTTGTAGAAAGAGTACTCCAGGAATGGCCAACACATTGCATGCAACTGGGCCGTGGTGGGTACGTGGGTGGTATGACGATTGTTCCACCATTTTTGTACCTGATTATATTCCAACTTTTGGACAATTAATTAATTACCCCCACCCGGCGAAGGCAGCTTTCGCGCACCTCAACTAATCCTAAGAGATCAACCCCACCGTCCACTAGCGGGGGTCCATTTAAAGTCAGAGCAAAACTCTGTATGGACTGAATCTAAAGGAGTTGATAGCACTTACGAGGTTTCGAACCTAACACCTGATTATGAAAAAAAAAAAGAAAAAAGTCTTTTGGGGGTGAATCCCCCCTACTAATATATGCATGATGATCACCACCAACCCAACACCTCATTTAATTTGCTTTCTGACTCTATTCCCACTTCATGCAACATAAAGTACGACTTTTGTTGCTCAATATTTGAGGCTAAGGGTTGGAGGCACCAATGAAAACGATTGATCCATCAAATTCCATGACTTCCACAAAATTGCAATATTCCTCTCTCGGACGGTTGGAATACAAATTAAGCTCCGTACTCAAGCTAGGATTGCATGGCCAGTTGATTTTTTCAGTTACGTATCCGGAACTCCGGATCAATTTATGCGCAACTCGAGTAATTTCAGGGGCTTCATTTAATGATTGGACGACTGGACGTACATGAGAGAGAACCAGAAGAAGCTAGGAGCGAGGAGTAAGAACCAAGATAGCCAGGAGCCAGGACTAGGAACCAAGACAGCCAGGAACCAGGAGCTAGAAACAAGAAACCAGGAGCTAAGAGAGAGAGCCAAGAGAAAGCCAAAAGAGCGAGCCAGTTACATAATATGAGTGCCCGATGGGCTGCCAATCCTAGAGGCGAGTTTTCCACCGGGCTTAGACCTTATAACTCTGATACCATATTAAAAAAATTAAATAGAAAGCTTTTTATTGATGTAGGAGTATAATCAATTCAGTGGCGACGACAGTATGTGATGAGTGTGGTCGGCAGACCCCCATTGGAATAAAGGAATACTCCAACTATTGTACTACAGTTCTTAAATTGGCCTATGTTTGACAATTGACACCATTAAAATGATGTATGACCCCAACCCATGAGCGGTAGCACTGGATGATTTTACCTTCAGAGCAACTCTTGCACTTCGGCCTGATTTGGCTAAATCCAAAAAACTAATTTTTTGGTTTTTTTTTGTTGTCCTTATTCAAAAAAATATTGCATTTGTTAGTTTTCGGTCGATTTTTTGTGGTTTCTTGGCTTGTCTCGACGAGAAGAATCTAAAAAATATAAAATTATAAGCCAAACTTAAAGTTTTGTGAATAAAGACGAAAAATAATCCAAGTTTCTCTCGTCGAGACAAGCCAAGAAACCACAAAAAATCGACCGAAAACTAACAAATGCAATTTTTTTTTGAATAAGAACAAAATGAAAAAAAACCAAAAAACCAGTTTTTTGGATTTACCAAATCAGGCCGAACGTCTTTATTTCCTCTCTCTCTCTCTCTCTCTCTCTCTCTCTCTCTGCCAATTGTTACTTTCAAACAGGTTTTTGTATTAGTAATTCTATTTGATATGTGATTCTTTTTTTCTTTTTTTTTTATCGAACTCTAGGATTTGCAACTTAGGATTTGGGAGCCTGCCGTAAATTCTAGAATCAAAATATTTATGTATTATATTCATAATTACATACTCCATGCGTCCCTTTTTGAGTGATCTCTATCGGAATACGTGCAATTTCAAACCCCTAAAAGCATCTTTATCAGGAGCACCAAATTTAACCTCAAAAACACCTTTTATAATTTAACAAGCCACTTTTGCAAACGTTCACAGAATCAGACTCTCTATTCTAATTTTACCGCATTGAACTATTATTTCTTTCTACTCCTACTTTTCTATTCAAATATCATTTTAATTTTTTTCTATTTCAAAGGCATTGGGAAATAGTAATGTAGACACCCCGATTTTGACCCGGGATATTTGACCAAGCACTCCCGATGATGAGAAAACCACCCGTGAATACCTTAGGGTTGAGAGAAAGGCTTGAACTTATCCTAAACCACCCCTAACCATTCCTAAACAACCTAGACCAACCCAAATAACCAAAATACCCTTCAAAATACCAAAATCAACCATTGTGCTCAAGGGGGTTGAGCGCTCAAGCTCTGTCCAGTCTGTTGGTGGCAGAGCATCTAATGATGAGATTCCAACTGATTGACAGCCACCCAGCCGTTTTTCTGTTGCTCGCATGCAACTGATAGACCTCAGGGTGGGCCTATATTACTCCATTAGGTCATCCACTTCAAATCAACACACTTCACCCCCCATTTCACCATATAAAAGAACTCCTTCTACACCATTTGGAGAGGTTAGACATCCTTTCATACCCTGAGTCCTCACTCACTCTCTCTAACTACATTTCCAGAAACTTTCAATCTATTTCATCCACCACTTGAAGCTTAAATCCCTTTTCACTCAACAAACCCATATGATCCTCAAGACCTCTCACTAGAATACACCATCATCCATCCAAAATCAGCCCAAGCCAACTCACACCCAACATAATCTATCCTAAACTACCCATATTGTGTCATCACCCCCCCCCCCCCCCCCCTACAACACTCATCCATCAAGCAAAACCACAAGTCCAAGCTCAAAATCAAAACCAAAAGGTAGAAATCCATGTGAAAGTTGCGGGTTGGCACTCCTGAGGGAGACCAGTGGGTTCATGGAGGTCTTCTATACTTCTAATGGACTCACGAGGTCTCAAATATGCAAGAAAACAATCTTTGAAAATCCCAGCTTCAAACAGCTTGAGCGCTCAATGCTAAGGTCATGAGCGCTCAAGCCGTTTGAACACTCTCTGTGTTCTTGTGGTTTCTGATCATATTTTATCTTGATGACATCATCCTTGTGGTTGTTTGTTGGTTCAATAACCCTCAAATCCGTTGTCTTGTTTTTTATCATCGATCATTGAACCCAAAAGCCACAAGAGTGATGTTTTAGTATCATCAACCGTGGATGATCTCATTCTATGAAATAAACAGTGTATCTTACTCTTTTCAACAATGACCAGTTTGTTTAAGCTCATAAAAGCATCAAAGAGTGATCAGAAACCACAGAAATTCACAGCCCTTGAATGGGGCTTGAGCGCTCAAGGCTAGCCCTATGAGCGCTCAAACCTTGCTTAGTTTTGAAGTTTGAATCTGGTCTACTTTAGTTCTGTATTCTGTTTTCAGTTTATGAAGTGTGTGTTGATGTTTGGCCAAGCCAACCTAATCTCAAAGTGTGTGTGTGTGTGTGTGTGTGTGTGTGTGTTGAGTTGTGTGTGTTGATGTTTGGCTAAGCCAACCTAATATCGGTGTGTGTGCGTGTTGATGTTTGGTTAGGCCAACCTGATCTCCCATCCCTTTCACTCTAATCATGCTTATGTGCGGCCCGATGCTTACTCTTCACTTTTGTGAACACCTCAAGTTTATTTTATCCATGCTTATGAAGATTTTAACCTTCTATGCATCATCATGTACCATTTTGAACTGGTTTATGGTCCAAATAAAGGCAGAATGGAGCAGGATCACTCAAGTCCAAAAGATGGCTTGAGCGCTCAATGTACGTCTTTGAGCGCTCAAACTGTCCTCTGGTTCAATCAAAACTTCTTCTCATTTCAACTTGTTTTTGGCATCTTGAGTATTCTGCAAAGTTTTAAAGCTTTGAGTCTTCATTCCTGTCATGCTAATTGCCTCATCTTGGTCCATGAACGAGTGTTAAACCCATGATCATGTGATTGTGCTATTTTGTTCAATGATCCAAATGCTGTTTCTAAACAGATAATGAGGGCCAAATCTTTTTTTCATCAAATCAAAATCATCAGAAGCATCATAAGCATGTATGGGTGGCCAGCAGTTTGAGCGCTTGAACCCACAGGTTGAGCGCTTGAACCCTTGGCAGTGGGTCAGATTGGTTTAGCCTTGCAGTGGTTTGTGGTGTCATTTTTGGTTATTTTGTTACCATTCTGTATAGTCTAATGTTGTTATTTGTTGTTTGATGTTCTTGTTTGTTCATACTTGCATACCATCGCCATTCATGTAGATTCACGGAGCACAAGCATACACCGTAGCTCATTGTTATGTTCGTCATCGTTATTTGGCTTCCCATCCCTCATTTCCCGTAGTTGTTCAAAGTTGAGTTGCATACATTTCTCACGTAATCCCACAAAAGTCAAGTAGAGACCGGTCTTTGAACCGGGCGAGGGGGGTGCCGTAAAACCCTTCCCCTCTCGTAACTGAGCTCCCGAACCTAAGATAGTATGGTGATGACGGGCCAGTAATCCTTATCCATTGAATGAGGCACGAGTCAATCGAGTTCGGTTTCTCGGGGACAATCCGCTAAAACCCGGGTGGCGACTCCGAATCGATATCGAGATATCCCTCGAGGAGGTGCGTCCACAAGTAATAAAATAAAAGAAGTGAGTGAATAGTGACTCACTTTATTTGTTAAGTTCCTGTAGCTTGAATAAATTGTTGAGGCTTTTTGAAGAGACTGATTTTTTTCATGTTTTTCAAGGTTTTGCTCTTCACTCTAACTTGAAATTTATTTGTTAACTCTGATATTGTTGCTCTAAAACATATATTTCTTTATATAATTTTTTAATTTTGTACCCAAAAAAAATTAAAAATATTCTACGGAAGGACATTTTTTAACTTCCACAAAAATACACGTTTTTCAATGGTATCACTTAAAAAGGGACGGATGTAGTATATAAATATATTAGTGCGGTCCATGTGGACATATATAAACATACATATGCCAATATTTGGTACACTGCCTTGGGGCAACCGAGGTTTTTCTAGTCGTTAATTTCAGGGCTCAAAACTAATAGAAGTGAGTGCAAACTGCCCTGAATATTTGGTTATAAAAGAAAAGATTATTTAGTAACATAAATTTTCTTTTGACCCGTGCTTGGGATTGACCCCATTGATAATTGGAATCGCCACTAAATCGATGTATATAAAATATAACCCGAGCATGCCTTTATATAACTTCATGACTAAGAAGTATAATCAAATAAGAAAAACAAGCATAACAAGGAAACCTAAAATAATTGGGAAACGTTAATAATAACCTTAAATAAGAATCACAATAATAAAACCTTGATAACATGGTAACATAATATTTTTATTTATGCTAACAAATACTGCCAAGCATATTACGTATTTTTAGATAATGGCGGGCATGGGAGCATTGACTATGTTATATAGGAGTACTCTGGGATGCTTTGGGTAAAAAACCAAAAAGTGGTTTTTAAAAAAACCATTTTGTCCTTATTCAAAAAAAAATTGCATTCGTTAGTTTTGCATCAAGATTTTGTGGTTTTTGGATTCCTCTCGACGAGACGAATCTAACAACTATAAATTTATTGTCAAAACTCAAATTTTTTTGAATAAAGCCAAAATACTTGGATTATTGGCCAATAATCCAACTATTTTGGCTTTATTCAAAAAATATTTGGTTTGACCATAAATTTATACTTGTTAGATTCGTCTCGTCGAGAGGAATCCAGAAACCATAAAATCTTGACGCAAAACTAACAAATGCAAAAAATAAATTGAATAAGGACAAAACTGGTTTATTAAAAAACCAGTTTTTGGTTTTTTACCCAAAGCACCCCTCTGTCTCTGCTAGCCAGAAGCCACTATTTCGTTAGACGATTGCATCAGAAGAGTAAGTCCCTAAAAGGAAAATGCTAACGTGTGCCCAATAGGCACACATTAAGTGTATTAAAATGTGTTAAAGTATATAGAGATATGTGAAAGTGTATTGAAAAGTGTAGAAGGTGTATGAAAGTGTGTGCTATTTTTGTTTGTTTGTGTGCTTATTGTGTGCCCATTGGACACATATTAGCAGGACCCTTTCTCAAATGATCCATGACAATAGGGCTTTGATTCCCCTCATTGAAACTAACAAAAATAAATAAATAACTATAACGCCCCATGTATAACACTAACTCAGTACCTTGATTTGATCTACAAGCCACACCACATGGCCCAATGTGCTTAAACCCAAAGTACTAGTAGTCTCTTACATGGTTTGTTATATGTCAAAGATCACTCATTTAAACAACTAATGTGAGACTAAACACCATCTACCCCCAAACCTGGGGTACTACAATCTTCCCCCTTTAGGAATGCAACATCCTCGTTGCATAGTCCCAGCAATCTCCCCTGGTGTCCGTGGCGACAGAGCACATCCTACCCACCACTTGGCTAGGGCGGGGCTTTGATACCATTTGTAACGCCTCATGTAGACCACTAACCCAGTACCTTGATTTGATTCACAAGCCACACCACATGACCCAAAATGCTTAAGCCCAAGGTAGTAGTAGTCTCTTACATGCTTTGTTATATGTCCAAGATCTTCATGTAAACAAACAATGTGGGACTAAACACCATCTACCCCCAAACCTGGGGTATCAAAATAACTAAAGATAAAAATATTTTGAGATAAAATGGCTTTATCAAGAAATGTTGGTACACTTGGACCTTCGGAATAAGAACGCCATGATCGAACTTGCTTCGAGGCACGTTAATATATTGCTTTTCAAAACAATATTTACCCCACCGTTTGGAGTGCACCGGGTTGCAACAAATCTATTTCGAGAATACAACGAAGCCCGATCTAATAATTTTCTGCATGCATCCGTACAAATGAAGGACAAACAGAATATCGAGCAAGAACCAAATGAATCCGGGGCCTGTATCGAACCAGTGTTGTAACTGCCAATACTGAATAGGTACACCTGATCATCGTGGACTGTTCGATCACAATCGATGGCTATGATCGCATCTATTATAATAGGCACACCTAAAGGTCAATTATCTAGAAGAACCCATGTGACTCACCCTCCACATGTGCGCCACACGGCATCCACGCCAGCACCACCTACCTTACTGCCAAGTCACAATAAGAAAGGGTGCCTACAAGGCGCCTCGCACTGAGTGCAAAGTGTGCGGGGGTGCAAACCACAGAGACAAAGCCCTAGCCCCACCAATTGGTACATTGCACCGTAGGAGCCAAGCCACTCTAGAGCTAAACTAATAAATTAAATTTAGTAGAAGTGCTCCCATATATAAGCCATTCAACCTAGAAGCCTTCTCAAGAACAAGAAAGATTTTGACAAACTACTCAAAATAAAACCGAATTTATTTCGATAAATCCCAACAAGAAATATCAAACATAGCATGACATGAACGACGTCATAAATGGGGACCTATTGGTTATACCTTCCGTGTTGAAACATGTTGGATTTGGTTTCTTCAACAGGAGCATTCAGCAAGTGGTGGCTAGATCATGTGGTAGAGTTCTTGGATGCCCCGCATTGCATTCTGGGATTGAGTCCCTTTCCCCGCTCCCCATATAATAGATTAGGAATGGCGAATGGCAAATAAAACAACAGGAGCATTCAACTACAGTACTATATATTAAACCACTCGGAAGTCTTTGTATTTGTTTATTTATGTGAGCAAGGAATATATCTCTGTATACATGATTTCTATGCAATATCCCTTCCTTCGATTGGTGTAACAAGATCTTAGTGATTCTTCTTTTCCCTTTTATTTGGTCCTCTCTAAAGCTTGTCCTTTCCTCCCATGATGTAAAAAAAAGTAAGTAAGCCTAGGAGTACTGTAATTAATCAAGAATATATTTGCTAGCTAACTTTCCGACCAACCAAATTGACAAAGAAACTACACAGTTGAAGTTCTTTATCCAATTACTCGACATTGTTTTATGCTAATATGATATAATGAGAGAAAGCTATGGATGATTAATTTGCTTTCTTTTGGTATGTTACACATTTCTTTGGTTAGTTTGGTATAATATAATGCATGGGTGACCACCATAGTTTACATGTGTTGCAGTAATTTAATAGCTGATGCATCAAGTAGACGATGTCGCATGATATATTGAAAATAAAAAGAGATGGAAAAATAGAAAGAGATAAAAGGGATACCCATTTTCAAAAGTGTTTGCCCAAAGCGGAGCGTGGTTGACTGTGTGCCTCCACTAAAGCTGTAGACAAAGGCCTAATACAATGATTATTGAAAAGATATTCATATTAATTTTTTTAATAACCTGCTATTGGAGCCAACTTTCGCGCATTTCGACTAATTTCAAAGCTCTAAAGTTATACATGGGGCAAACCCTCTGTTGACCCAAAAACTTGGAATGTTTGGCCTTCGTGAGATTTAAATATGCGACCTCGTTCATGGAGGACTATCATTTATGGTTTTCTCATGTCCACTTAACCAAATTCATTTGATTAAGATCTCGTATTAATTAGGTCATGTCTATTGAATAAGGGAGAAAAATCTTTACACCTGCGGCGTTGTTTCTTCTAAATCTATTACATTGCGTTATATGTCCAAATAGTGGTCCCAAAAGATAGAACATGAACACATAGCGCAATGCAATTGATGTAGAAAAAACTTTAATTTACACCGCTGGTGTAAAGAATATTTTTTCATTAAATAATCATTATATCGGTGGTTTTCTACACGCTTGCATACCATCAGCTACCATCCAGGGTTGACAACTAGAAAACAAAATAATGTAAAAATCTCAATAGTGGGGAGTGAATTAGTCATACCTACGAATATAAAACCAAATTGAGCCTCCCAACCAATGAAAGATAGAGATCATGAGAATGTAATAAAGCACCAAAAATGTACCTTGAAAAGTTGTGGAGCACAACCAATAGTGACCAAATCGTGCATTAATAATAGGAAGAGAGAATTCAGGGATCCTTTTTGTAGGGTATAAATTTACTCTTTGGGTATCAAAAGATCGATATACCAGTAAGCTAGATAGCTAGCTAGCTAAGAATTAACATACCTTCCAACTCTCTCCCGTGTAAGTGAATTATTCTCTCCCATAACCCGCCAATTGTGCTTATCTTTTTTTTCTTTTTCTTTTTTGTGCTCATCTTCGTGCTAGCTTTTGCCCATTTCACAGTGCAACTCTCTCTCGCTCGCTCCTAAAGATTAGGAAAAAGTAACTCTCTTCTATTTAACCAAGCTTGCACTTAATCGTATAGGATCGCGGTCGAACAAAAATGTAATGAAAATCAAGTGCAAAGATCGTGAATTAGTAGCATTTAGTCAACTGGATATATAGGAAAATAATAAACCCCCTACAAATTTGATATTTAACGTCACAGATATATTTGGGTGTAACGAAAGCTCAAAACTGGTAGCAGTAACCCTTGTGAAACCTCGCTCGTCTCAGCGCAAGAGCGGATAATTAGCTCATTTTGTTAGGCTCCAATAGAGTAAGCAGGGGAATATAGCTATGCATTACGTGCAAGAAAAACAAAATTGAGATACGGCTTTCTTACTTTATAATTTGTATAAATAATTGCTAACATGTTTTTGAACGGATTCCGATCTCTTCAAAATGAAAGGGCATGCACGTATGTCAATTATAGTTTTCGAAAGCTCTCGCATGCTTTTCATTTTTCTCTTGTACTATTTTTTTATTTTTATTTTTGTCTTATCATTTATGATGAATGAGTTTATTATTATTATTTTTTTTTGCCGATATGTAGAAAAAGAACACGCACGTAAGATTTCAGCAGCGATGCAACGAATATGGGAGCTATTGGTATTTCTCTTATTCACCATGTTCACAAAATTGGTCTACACGAGTGCATACTTGAGACCGAGCGATCCGTTTCCAGACAGTAGCGGAAGGTATTGCTTGAGCTGGAGGCTGGCTGTGGAGGCAAACAATGTTCGCGCTTGGCGCACCGTACCAACTCAATGCCTGCGACATATTGAGAATTACATGACTGGTGGCCAATATGAGCATGACCTAAACTTCATTATAGAGCATATTGAGAGTTATATCGATACGATTCAGATGTCTGACGATGGGTTGGATGCTTGGATCCTTGACGTGGACGATACTTGCATCTCTAATGTCTTGTACTACCGAGGCAAGCGTTTTGGGTACGTACGTGTTTTCGTGGTGTTAAATTGGTAGCTAGCTATGTATCGATTTTATTTTAAAAAGTTCAATTAGGCTTTGTTGATTCCTACTATCATATACTGTAAAAAAGATTGTTGTTTTTATGTTTGTGTGTGCAGGTGTGATCCGTTCGATCC
Organism: Vaccinium vitis-idaea; assembly: GCA_963854785.1. NCBI lineage: Eukaryota > Viridiplantae > Streptophyta > Magnoliopsida > Ericales > Ericaceae > Vaccinium > Vaccinium vitis-idaea. Next base: position 343,262 of record OY978225.1, on the reverse strand, counting down.
GGTCGGGTTTAGGAAATGGGCATTGAGGCGAGGGTGTCCGGCGATACCAGCAGTTCTAAGGTTATTCTACAATTTGGTGGGAAGAGGATTTAAGGTGTTTCTGGTTACGGGTAGAGATGAAGAGACGCTGGGCCAGGCTACGCTTGATAATTTGCACAAACAGGGATTCATTGGTTATGAAAAGCTGATTCTGAGGTAAGAATATTGTTTTTTTTTTTTTTTCTTGATCAGCAAGGTAAGAATATTGTTGCCGGTCCCTCCCTTCAGTAACACACAAAAATTAATTTCTATGGAGGCCAGCAGCTTTGATCTAAAACTCGAGTTGGAGCTACTTTAGGGCTCCGAAAATCGAAAATTTACAGTTGTCTTTGTAGCCCTTCCTATTTGGATGACCCCTCCAACGTAAAGGAAAAGGACAGCCTCTGTTTTAATTTATAGAATATATATGTTTATATACGTGCAGGAGTGCAGAATACAGGGGACAAAGCGCGGTGGCATACAAGTCTGAAATAAGGAAGCAGTTGGAAGGAGGAGGAGGAGGAGGAGGAGGAGGAGGTGAGGATGGTGGTTACAGAATATGGGGTAACGTTGGAGACCAGTGGAGTGATCTTCAAGGGAATTGTACAGGCAATCGGACTTTCAAACTTCCAAATCCCATGTACTTTGTTCCTTGAATTTGGACAAATTAAGCTAGCTAACGCGGCAAAAGTGATCCAGTACTAGTTTTTTGAACAAACTCGTCGTTCAACAGCTACCCCAACTGTAAAAATATACTACTACTACTCCTCCTAGTTATTTCTCATGGATTATACGTACCATGACTGGAAGCCTAATTGGCTCATGGAAATTAATTAATTCTCCAATATAAACTGAATTAATGAAGCTTATCATATATAGCCCGCACATGTTGTAATTTTGCCAACTAAGGACGGACGGACGGACTGACTTAATAATATTTAATGGGTGGGTTTTTAACTAATGCCTCTAATTCCGTTAAGAAAGAACTTAATTACTATGATAAGCTTATCATAGCACATGTTGTGTATTATTAACTTCGAATGAGGGCGGCATGTAATTGACCACTGTCTCAGTTTTTTCCATGTGGTGTTATGTTTGTTATATTCCATTTGATTACACTGATCTAATAGTCATATCAAATTAATGCAAAACTGAGGCAAATACTAATAGGTATCTACCAATTCCACCGCATTTTAGTATAAAGAATAGAATCCTGATACGTACACAACGGAAGGCCACAACGGAAGGCCACAACGGCCCCAAAACGACGTCGTTTTGGGGCCCTTCCCATTAAAAAAAAAAAAACCCCCCAAATTCCCTTCTTTCTTGTTCCAGTCGTAGCACAGAGAGAGAGAGAGAGAGAGAGAGAGAGAGAGAGAGAGAGAGAGAGAGAGGCACGACGAAGAGCGTCCATGCTCGACGATCGCCACCATCACCACTGACTCCAAGCCCGGCTTACGCCACCGCTGCTGCGTCGACCACAGCCGAACACCACCACTGCCATACGACGACGACGTTGTGGCACCACCACTGCCGTACGACGACGACGTTGTGGCACCACCACTGCCAATCGTCCACCTCTCTTCAACGACTCCATTGCCGTTGTCCGCCTTCGCAGCATTGTGTAAGTATCCTCTCCACCCTCCCCTTCCGAAATAAAAAACCCTAACTCCATTTTTTTTGGACAGAGCTAAATCAGCCCTAGCACACCAAGTGTTTGATGTTATTCCTCAAAGAAACTGGTATTGGATTTTCCCATTGCATCTCTCTATGGTTGTCCTGATTATTTTCCCATTGCATCTCTCTATGGTTGGATTTGAACAATTTCAGCCAAGGTGGTCTAATGGTTCTTTCATTTTTCATATCTCATTGCAGAAATGTATGATAATTTGGGAGCCCAGCCTGGGTTGCCGAGACCACCTCTGCTCCCACAGCCAAATCCATTTGGGAATGCATTTGCTGGAGCTGGTTCAGGGCTCATCAGTGGACTAGGTGCTTACGGAGAGAAAATTTTAGGATCAAGCTCTGATTATGTGTAAAGCAATGTAAGTAGCATGCCAAGAGAAGACAAACTTGAACAATCCATGGGATTTAGTTTTCTTTTTTGTTTGTTTTGTGCTTGTTTGTTTTGTTTGTTTGGGTCATGTTCAATCATGTTAGGCAGATGAAATCAATTTAAAAGTTATACTCCATGCATGCATTTTCCTGCTTTTGATTATTATCAGATCAAAATGGTATCTTCACATGGATAATTTTGATGACATGCATCTCACTAGGTCCAAATGATGATTTAACAAAATCTTCATACACCACTTGATTAGGTATATCATTACATAACCATTCAATCAAATCTAAACTACAATTGTGTTGCTAAATTAGCCTCATTATGTGCAAAATCAGTTAGTTCAGCTTATTGGGAGATACTGTAGTTTTTGTCTCTTTATCACCAAGCTTTTGTCCTGACACTTTTGGGAAAAAAAGGATCAGTTCTATGGGTTATGCCATTAATCCACAAGGTAATGCCAAAATCAATGGCATGGTTTATATGATGACAATACATATGTCAAACCCAAGGGTTGGCTAAGTGGTCCAAGGCCTGTGACTTACGGGTTTGTTTATTTCTAAGGTTTTAGATTCAGAACTTGTAAGGTCCTATCAATTTCTTTGAGATTAGTCCATACAGAACTTAGCTCCGGCTTTAATTAAAACCCCCGATCACAAGTGGGTGGCAGGGTTGGTCCCCAAGACTTATCGAAGTATGCATAAACTAGCCCGGCACCTGAGTATAAAAGAAAAATAATACCTATGTCTATCTGTAGAATAAAAAAATTGTTGATTATATTACCATTAGTATCTAAATAAATAATAGATTTTGGTAATGCATGATGGTGTTCCCCTAAGCCTGCGAATTAAAACAGAGGGACGTGGCCTTGAAAGGCATTATTAACATTGTTTTCTTATTAACCATGTGCCTCCCACCCTCCCTCCAAAACTGTCCTGGATTCGAATTGTCAAATACTAGTTGAGGTTTAGATAATTATCTGACACTAACAACATTCTGTGTTCGATTTCACATAAACATAGGAGTATTTTTTATCAGTACATACAAACTGCATGCCAAATGCCAGATAATTTTGAAATGTAGCTGTCCTAGCTTTTTTCTATTTTTTTTAGAGTTGTACTTTGTATGTTAGTAGATGCTGAAAATAGCTTATAAATGCTGAAAATATGAGTAATAGGTGCTGGAACTGGGTTTACAGGTGCTAAAACTGAAGTAATTAGGTGCAGGAAATATCAAGTTAAGGTGCTGAAACTGTGTATTAGTTGCTGGAAATTATAGGTGCTAAAACTGATGTTTTGTTATGAACTACAAATGGCTTTTGTGCTAATTGAGAATGTGTATTTCAGAGGTTGAGATGGGCACATTTTCTCTTGACAGGTCCTGGCCACCAAGAATACAAGGCTCAGAAGGAAAAAAATTGCAGCTCCATTTCAAAACAATGATGCCAGACTCGTTGATAAACAAGGCAGCCAAATTTTGAAGTAATGGTTAAGGCAGCCATACAAAGGCATCTGACTACATAGTTATTTGGTAGACAAGGCAGCCATACAGAAACTAATGAAGACAGATGGGCTCGGAGAAGAGCCAGCAAACCCTTGGAGCGGCTAGCCAAGAATGGCAAAAAGAGATGCTAGCGAAACTTAGGAATTTTTTTGTTTCATTTTCCTTGTATATAGACCTTAAGGTAGATGATGATAATTATGTTCGGCTCATGCCTCTTTTGTAAACATTATGTATTTAATTTGAACATGTGAATGTATTGGAAGAATTTTATAAATGAAGACTTCTATTTCCATTATGAGATGAGAATGATTTGACGTGAATCCAAATTATATGAATTCTGTTTGCTTTTGTTGTTGACTGTTTGATGAGACGCTGAGACGTCGGGTTAGGCAAGATAATAGGGGAGATGCCGTCAAATTTTTTTTAGAACAACCTACTTTTAAACACATTTTCAGCACTAATCATAGGAAATTCTTAAGAAATCGATAGACTCCTTAACAAATCATAGGAAATTCATACAGACACAAGACACATGACACGATACAGGCACAGGACACATGACACGATACAAACTCAGGACACATGACACGATACAGACTCGGGACACATGACACTGTACAGACTCAGGACACATGACACGATACAGACTCAGGACACATGACACGATACAGACTCAGGACACATGACACGATACAGACTCAGGACACATGACACGATACGTGAGCCCACTTCCCTGCCCTTGACTTTGCATCAAAATCAAGGTTGTGGTCCTCTCCAATACTGACGTCGATCTTCCAAACAGTTTGATTGTCCTCCTCCTCCCCAATCTTGATTCCCGGCAATTGTTGATTGACCTCTCCAAACTTGACCATTGATTAAGCTTGCCATGTTGCTTTGTGAGCTTGAAAAAGAAGGCATAAATTGGGGCATACTTGTTCCGGTTGGGTAAAAAGTTGGAGAAAATGGGAGGATACTTCCGCCTTGTGCCATATTTGCTTCCATAAAATGTGGCATCACGTTTGACCACATTGGATGGCCCATGTAGCTTGGGTGACCCTGCCAACCAATAAAGAACGATTATCAATAATTTTTACATGAAACAAGAAATTGTACAATTAAAAATAAAGTTTCTTACATTAGCATTGACAATACTCTCTTGTGTTCCAACCCCATGGGCAACCGCATTGTTGTCAACCTCCTGAAATTAACAAATAGTATAACTATTACACATGCATCGAATAAATGTTGATTGCCCATATTAACTTGATAGCGACAAACAATAAAGAACTTATACCTTGGCTTTTTCCTTCGACAATGTCTTTTTCTTTGTTGCTATTTTCTTCTTAGTAATTTTTTCCACCAAACCTTGTTTCCTTTTACATGGTGGTCTCCCTTGTCGTCGAACACCTTCCGGGTCAAGTATGTTCGCGCTATTCTTGGAAAGTATAGCCTCATCCCCAAGTGAATCAATATGAGGACCCGTGTCATCACCAAGTGAAACCACCACATTACTATCACATACAACCGAATCTTCCATCAACTCTCGTTTGAGCTCGCTTAACCGTGTCATCGCCTTTTCATACTTCTCTTGAGAATCTTCCGCTAAATCGACAACCTCTTTAAATAAAGTGCACAAGTTGTCATGCCGACGCGCTTCAATTGAGGCCGAGGACTTATCATAACTTATCCGAATTTTAGTGTGGAGCCTTTTCACATTTTTACACCATCTTCTCAAGATATACTTGTCGGGCACCCTTTCGATTCCCCTTTCATTCCACACCATCAATTGATGTCTACACACCATTCCTCTGGACTCGAACAATCGACAATTACAATGTGTTTCATTGGTTTCGACATCAAACACGACAGTAAATGGCACTTGTATCCTTTGTCTCTCCTCTCCTTCCCCAAATGTAACCCACTCTTTTACCACATATTCCGACTCATCTTCTTTGCTTGCTTTACAAGACAACTCAAGTCTCCCGACCGCAAATTGTTCATGAAACTCCTTAACCTTCTCATTCGTGTAAACACTTTGAAATTGTTTCTCCAACTCACTTTTAGTTATTAACGGGATATAAGTGTTCCAACTTTTCATATCTTCTAGTTTTTCACTTTCCACCTTATTCGCCAATGCATTTTCGTATTGCTCTACAAATTGTTTCAAAGTGGTCCTTGAAGTAATGTAACCGTCAAAATACGCATTCATACCTTCGCTTCTTTGTGTGGATGCCATTCCCGCCCAAAAGCAGTCATTTAAATAAGCAGGAACCCACCGTTTCCTCTCCTCGTGCAATCCCTCTAACCATGTGTTGCCTTGAAGTTCAAATTTTTTAATGAACCCATCCCAAGCATTCTCAAATTCATCTTCTGTCAATGAATTATAGACTGCCTTACGCATAGACCAACTGATTTTCTCATACTCCTTGTACCCACCAAACTTTTCTGGCACCTTTTTCATTATATGCCATATGCACCATCGATGTCGGGTGTCAGGGAATACACTTTGTATAGCATTCTTCATGGCCATACATTGATCGGTAATAATTGCCCTTGGAGCACAACCCCCCATGCATGTCTTCCAAGTCTCAAATAACCATGAAAATGACTCTGTGTCTTCATGAGAAATGAGCCCGCATCCTAATAAAATCGACTGACCATGATGATTCACGCCCACAAATGGAGCAAAAGGCATCTCATACTTGTTTACCAAGTATGTTGTGTCGAAGGTCACAACATCACCAAACTCCTTGCAAGCTGCCCTACTCCTTGCATCAGCCCAGAATACATTTCTCAGTCGACCCTTATCATTCAAATCCATTGCGAAAAAGAAGTTAGAATTGTCGGCTTTCATTCTCATGAAATAACTATGCATTGCTTGAGCATCTCCTTCCACAAGTCGTAAACGACGAAGTTTGTCCAAGTAATTTCGGCAATCTCTCTCAAGATATGGAGTCTCATCAGGTCCCCCGGCCTCGATTTGAAGTGCGTCATAACTCTTGTTGAGTTTGATCCCGGCTTCATCATTCACTCGAAGCTTTCTTTTTACGTTTTCAGATAATACCCTATTGCTCTTGAAAAACCTCGCCTTTCCCGGGCTCTGTTCATGATTGTGCTCCAAAGCAACCCGATTTAACCTCCACTTTCCATCCGGGTGTATCACAATAGTAACATGTGCTGGACAGCCAATTTTTGTTTGTGGCCGTGGTTTGACCGGATTGCTTGTTCTCTTCCTTGGCTTTCCAGCACGACTGCATTCAAACCCTACGTCCCTCAAGTTTCCATCTTTTCCCTTTCTTGATGTTCTTCTTGCCACATCAAACCCTTTTGCTTTAGCATAACTTGAGTAGTACAAATAAGCTTCATCCGGTGTGTCGAACGCCATTCCCTCCTTCGGTTCTTCAACTCTATCTTCACAATTTCCTATAGCTTCCTTCCCATTCTCATTATTATCTGTCTCATCACACTCATGGTTTGAAGGACCACTCTCTTCTTCATTTTCACTATCTCCACTCCATACATCTTCTTCTTCTTCGCACTCTTTGTTTGGAGGCATTGCCGAATGAACCGACTCTGGCGACATCATCTGCTGGTTCAAAAAAAAGGAAACAAAATTAGATACAATGTGGAAGAAGTCGAGATATAATGTGGACAAAAATTAGATACAAAGGCCACAATAACAAAGTATAGTAGCACAAATACTGAGACTTGAACCCTGAAATTCCTCCAAATAGAGCTACAAATCTGATATTATGTTACTTTTTCCTAAAACCTTAAGCTATTAGAAAATAAGCCCAACAATGAATACCAAGCTATTCTACGATATATCCCATAAAAAATAGTTCACCATACACACATCTGATATTTCAATACCAAAAAGTGTTTGAATCCTTACATTGCCTCAAAACTTGATTCTTTATCACATACTTATATAATGACCTTTGGAGTATATCAAATACACAATATCAGTTCTAAACCACATTTTACATTTTCTTTCAACTGTTGTTTGTCTAATACGATGGGCAGAGTACCAACAAAGATCATCATTCATTTCAAATCTGAAGAATATAAAAACAAAAGCCCCAATTTTATTAACGACGAAGATGAAATCAAAATAGTGCCCTCGCAGCAATACAACACTGACCTGTACAAGTAATGGCCGCGGTGGTGGTATGGCGTGGTGTTCGGCGGTGGTCGACGCGGCGGCAGTAGAGTTCGTCGGGCTTGGAGTTGCTCTTTTCCTGTTACTACTGATGAAGAAAGGGGGAAATCCGAAATGGCGTCGTCGTACGGCAGTGGTGGTGTTCGACGGTGGTTGATGCGGCGGCGGTAGAGTTTGTCGGGCTTGGAGTTGCTGGTGGGTGGGTTTCCTGATGAAGAAAGAAGAAAGAAAAAAGAAGAAAGGATGAAGAAAGAAGAAGAAGAAAGGGGGGAAATCTGAAAATTTTGATCGTGCAACATTTTATTTTTTTTTATTTTTTATTTTTTAATGGGAAGGCCCCAAAACGACGTCGTTTTGGGGCCGTTGTGGCCTTCCGTTGTGGCTCTCCGTTGTGTACGTATCATTTCTCTAAAGAATAGCCCAAGGCTGGTCCTGTGTTCGAGCCTAGAGTCTCAGTGGGAAGCTTAACATAACAGTAATCCACCAGTGGGAAGCTTTTAAAAAAAAAAAAATACTCCGTATTAAATAAGCCAACAAAAGCAGTGCTTGTAAATTAACTAGGATAATAACGGTTGTGTTTGGTTAGATAGCTTAGTTTAGTTTTGATGATGTCAGCAGGTGGAATGAGTGGAGAGAGATAGAGAGAGAAACGAGGGAAATGATGATGTTATCAAAACTAAAACTAAAACTAAACAGGGAAACGAACAAGGCATCATTGCACCCCGCATGAGGTCCAAGATTCCGAGCCGCAGCACAAAAATATGGCTAGGGAATAGGATCTTGAATCCCAATTCCTTCAACAAAACAATGAATGGATCCTTAACAGACGGACGAGGTTGGTGTTGATACACAAACCACCAGTGAAACCCAATAAACCAACGTTTTTTTCAAAAACTACAGCCCCCCTGCTGCTGCTGAGGGGGAAGTCACCATTCTTTCCAGTCTCCTCCCAACCTTCTTTCCCCACTTTAAGAGGACTAAGAAGAAGTATCGAAGAAGATACAGCAGATGGTTAGATTTATCCGGCTGAGGAGGCCCAAGAGAAAGCTAACGAGATCCGTCTCCACCAAGGAGCTGTCCTCTTTCATTCTTCTTCATTATTCTTGATGCTAACCAATACAGCATTACATTTTAGAGCTTAATAGGAACCTATGGTGACATAATTGAGGATCAATGGTATTTGGGTGGATCACAAATTATAATCCAATTGTGTCTGCAGCTTCGCGTAGACGATGCGTTTGTTATTCAAGTTTTCTTGATGTCATGTAGTAGTAGAATTATATTCAAAGATTTAAATAAATTATGGGAGATCTAACTCAAGCTCAATAGACAACAACTCAAGAAATAGCGTCATGCAGGAAAGAAACAACCTAACTACGAAAAACTCGTAAACTCTCAACAACTCCTGCATTCTGTAAGATTTGAACCTTAAGAGTGTATAAGGTGAGCTGGTTGATTTATTTAAGTGTTAGAAGCGTTCTATTTTCTTCTATCTTCTGTCTTTTGTCAAGGACAGAGGAATTACACTATTTCTCCCATCCCGATTTTATAAAGAAATTAAGCAGAAACCACAATCAAATATATAGGACTTCAAGACTGCTGCTACCAACTTTATTTCCCCTAGATGGGTCAATTGAATTTTCTGTTTCCTCTTCCCATTTGTTTGAATTTACTAGGACACAAGCACACATATCTAATTGTGGTTACTGAGTTGATGTTTACACTGTATTAGTAGGTTTGTCCAAGGCATACTCGGACACTAACCAATCAATGCTCGACAATTGATGGGTTTTGGCTCACATTTTTCAGAAGTGACCAACTTAGTTGGTTGGTTCGGTGGTGGTGGTGGTGGTTTGGAATATGAAAGGGTGGAGGTGCAAATAATGCCTCTCATGGTTTCAAAGTCTAGATTCTTACACCATGGGAATTTGTTGATTTATAAATGGGACCTGTTATATTCCAAGGAAACCAAAAGCTTCCATCTCTTTATTTAAGGCTTGGCCAGTGGTTCTTTATTGGTTACAAGGAAAAAAATTAGTGTACAAGTTCTGTGAGCTTGTGTGAGAGGTAAAAGGGTAAGCAAAGTACATACGTGTCAGGTTACCATTGACTCTGTGAATTACACCTTATCTCCAGCCTTTCAACCGCTTAACACACACGTCTTCCACTTCTCTTCCATCATTTTTTTTTCCTTTTGAACTGCTCCCCTTCTCTCCTCTCAATGTTGTGATACAACAGTCGTCTCTCTACATCACAGTGGCTATCAACAGCAGGTAAAAGATTACAGCGACATGGTTGTTGAGAGATCGCTCACACCTCTGTTTCCACTTTTCGAATCCGTTTGTTTGCCCCAAACCTTGAAATAAAGGCGACGGCACATTGACAAGTGAGGGGTCAGGTGACCCCATGCATGGTAGAAAAGGAATTTACTATTGCTCTATTGATTTTTTTTTCTAATTAGCAAATGACCCCATAAAATTTAGTGCTGACACCACTACATTAATTTACTTCCTACCACTGCTCTGACTTGTAAAATTAAGAGGCAGATTAATAAAGAGGGGTTTGAATTGCTATTCTCTTATCATCGACATATGGTTGGAGTTATTTGTTGAAAATAGGTTATTAAGGACTGATTAGGCTAACTTTTTAGTGTTTTCGCACCCTTCGGTCTTTTTACTATTTTCTCCTAATTTTTACTAGACTAGGGTCAAAATTTACATCACACCATTCGGCTTGACGAGATGAATAAAAAAAATACAAAATTGTTGTCCAAAGTTGAGAGAAGTTCGTATAAGACGATACTAATTAAAGTCAATAAGATGGTGCCAAAAAGACACTTAAAAAATAGCCCAGAGGACTCTAATTGTCATTCGTACTATAAATGTTATTTTCTTAGGTTAAAAAAAAAACCTGATATTTATGTTTAATATTGACCCCATGTTCACAATTTCCTAGAGTCGCCATTGCCTTGAATAGCAGGTACTCCTTTCCTCCGTCATTAAAGAAGTAGCTTCTCGAGATTCACAGAACCTGATTTAGTGACCTGCAGATATGGAATGCATCACTATCAAGATAAGTTTCTATACCAACAAGACAAAAAATTTAAAAGCACGCCATAAAATTTTTTTTTCCACCTTTGAAATATCGAACTTCTCCAAACTAAGCATCTTTACGTGCTTCATGCATTCTTTTTTATCTCTCAAAAGAAGTTGTTCTAATAAATGCTCCTCGTCAACCATCCTCCCACTCTTTTGAGCCCAAGAAAGGGATTTTTTTGTGACCTTTTCTCTGTCTACGAGGATATCTATTAATAACAAAGAATAAAAGTTTTTAGTTTTTCACCTACTTTACACAAACTAGAATTTCCTGACTTGCAAAAACAAGAATACTCTCTACCCTGAAAATAAGATTTCAACATATAATCAAATTGAAATGTGAGTTTAATTGATAAACAAAAGTTATACAACTAAGTTCTATATATATTATAACAAATCTACCATCAAATACGTCCAAAAGCTCAATAGACCCTGAATGGGTAGCACCAATCTTTCTGTCAAATCTCTGGCTCAACACAATCTGATCTCTTGCACCTATTTTTCTTTTGGCTTCCAATACAGCCAATTCGAAATCATCCTTTTTCATGTTTGACCCCACCGAGGAAGAACGGTCAAAGATGTACGGCCAAATCCCCTAAGTTAGAAATTAAACAAGCCGGCGTACTCCATCATGAAAGACCTCCTAAACAAAACGATAACGGTCCAATAGCACCCAATGAACCAAATACATCTTCTGCAATTTTAATAACATTAACTATAAACTAAAACAAACAAAAAAAAACAAAAAAACACAACCGGGGCAACAAATACTTTATGTTCGCTTACAATAAATATATATTTGCTCCCCCGGTTGTTTTTTTTTTCTTTTTTTTTTCGAGTTAATTGTTAATGTCATTAAAATTGTAGAAGGCGTATTTGGTTCATTAGGTGCTATTAGACCGTTATCGTTCTGTTGAGGCCTTTCATAACGGAGTACGTCGGCTGGATTAATTTCAGCCTCAGGGGATTTGGGGATTTGGCCTTACATCTTTGACCGTTCTTCCATGACGAAGGATGATTTTGAATTAGTTGTATTGGAAGCCCAAAAAAAAAAAAAAGGTGCAGGAGATCAGATTGTGCTGAGCCAGAGATTCGAGAGGAAGATTGGTGCTGACCCATTCGAGGTCTACCGAGCTTTTAGGCTTAGTCATCCAAGCCCATTTAGGACGTATTTAAAGGTAAATTTGTTATAATATACAACTTAGTCGTATAAATTTTATTTCTCAATTAAACTAATATTTCAATTTGATTATCAGTTGAAATCTTATTTTCAAGGTAGAGGGTGCGTTCTTGTTTCGACAAGTCAAAAAATTCTAGTTTGTGTGAAGCAGGTGAAAATATAAAAACTTTTATTATTTAACATTTATTCTTTGTTATTAATATCTATCCTTGTTGACAGAGAATGGTAACAAAAAGATCCCTTTCTTGGACTCAAAAGAGTGGGAGGATGACTGACAAGGAGCATATATTAGAACTTATTTTGGGAGATGAAAAGGAACACGTAAAGCACGTAAAGATGCTTAGCTTGGAGAAGTTCGATATCTCAAAGGTGAAAAAAGAAATTTTATGTCGTGCAATTAAATTTTTTGTCTTGTTGGTATGGAAATTTATCTTAATAGTGATGCATTCCATACCTACATGTCGCTAAACCAAGACATGGAACAGCACCCCCATGTCATGTACATGAGCTCCTCAGTAAGTGTTGAACTCAGTTTGTTGCATTCTGTAGCCAGCAAGGTTCTGAATGACCTGTCTCTCACGATAAAAAATGGGATTAAACAAAAGAATATTTTTTGCACTATGATTTCTTTTAATTTCAAATAGTACTTTTGTTTAGGTTGATATAACCTGCAATAGCTAGTCTTAGTTAGCATGGAAGTGGTTGCTCCACTTTTTTCGATCTGATAGAATCCAAGAAGGTGAGGTAAACCTCTTATTAAAGGAAGAGCTATTCTTCTCCTTTTTGGTGGAAGCAGTTTAACTTATTTTCCTATTTTAAGGTTTATGAACAATGAACATTGGATGGATAGTATTTCCTTGCCTATTTTAGGTGGGCTGGCCATGAATAAAATTGTTCATTACAATATCTTCAAACACCTGTGTTTAATCAGAGGCCCAGGTTCCTCAATTAACCTAAAACTTCCTTATTACCTACCTAAAACTTCCTTATTATCTTTTTCCTTCCCTATTTCACAATAGGCACCAGCAAAAAGGCCTCAGTATGTAGCAGATTAACCATCTCGAAAAAATCCATATCGTCCATCCGAAAAACGAGTCTCAATTACTATCGTCATCGGAAAAACAAGTCTCAATTACAGCCAACTACACTGTCTGTTTCTATTTACAATCAAATGCATGTTGTGACGTTTTGTACTTGCCTTTGCAAGTTACTGGAGAGCTGTTTGAGCATCTTAGTTGTTGGGATGCGCTACAGGCGGCATTGCCTAGTGGTTCTTGGATATTGACTGTACTTGTAGAAGATGCACGGGTGGACAAAGACACAAAGGAAAACTAAATTAAGGTGGAAACATGTAGAATGAAGTGAAAGCGTACTAGAAATAGTGAATTTCAGACCCACTATTGTCATAAACCCACACTCACCTTCGGTGCCCCACTAACAACTGCACTCGGCAAGGCCACCTGCAGCGCGTCCCAGCAACTAAGATGCTCAAACAACTCTCCAGTAACCTGTAAAGGCAAGTACAAAACGACACAACATGTACAATCAAACGTTTTGCACTTGCCTTTACAGGTTACTGGAGAGCTATTTGAGCATCTTAGTTGCTGGGACGCGCTACAGGCGGCATTGCCTAATGCAGTTGTTAGTGGGGCACCGAAGGTGAGTGTGGGTTTATGACAATAGTGGGTCTGAAATTGCTATTTCTAGTACGCTTTCACTTCATTCTACATGTTTCCACCTTAATTTAGTTTTCCTTTGTGTCTTTGTCCACCTGTGCATCTTCTACAAGTACAGTCAACATGCAAGAACCACCCCTTGCTAACAACTTGAAGATTCGCATGGCCCTCCATCAAATCTTCACCAACAAAACAGAACTCCGATTTACATTATTGTAAATATTTATTATCTGCGTGTTGTTTTTCACACTCATCATCAAAACAGAAAGAGGCCCAATGTTGAATTCCTCCTCTTCATTCTTGGCCTGCCATAAACATGTCCAATAAGGACTATCAATTTAATATCTAGACAAATGAGATAACCGGGAGAATCCCAGGCCGGATGGTCGGACGAGTCCAGTTAATATCACCACTCCTTTCATAGTCCAAATACAGTCAAAACATTTTGAAGTTGCTTTCGGCTACCTCCAAAAATCAGTCGGGCATTATAAAGGCTTAATTTTGAAAAGTCGATTTTCATTTGGGTAACATAACTGTGTATTTTCAAAAGTCCATCTCAAATCGTGCATTATAACAACTACGTGTGTTTTTAAAGAGTAACTTTTCATATTATCGCTAATTATCCACCATAATCTAGACTAGTTACTTCTAATCATGTTTAAGCATTATAACGACATAATTTAAAAGTAAATATGAAATAGTAATCTAGGGTTAGGGTATAGTAACTACCTTAATCCGAGTTTAGTCGGAGCCGATTAGCTAGGTTGATTCTGGCGGCGTAACTGCCACTTGACTTTTGCTCGAACTACTTTCCTACTAACTTTTCTACTACTTCAGAATTGTAGGGTGGTCGAAGTGGTGGAGGGTGGTGGTGTTATGGAAGGACACTTTGAGTTTTTACTTGAAAAACTAAAGAACTTTTCTACTAGAAAGCTACTTTAAGGCCTTGTTTGATAACACAGATTCAGCACTTAAAACTGAATCAATTAAGTAATAAGTCATTAAGTAGGTTTGATAACCACATTTTATGTTACTTAACAAATTAAGTGCCACTTAAAATGTAGGCTAAAAAATTGATAAAAATTAAGTAGCTTTGAGCTACTTAATTCTAGCTGAATTCCTATGTGCTTACAATCAACCATCACACCTCTGCCGCCGCTGTCACCACCACCACCATTACACCACCACCACCACCACTACCACAACATCCACCACCACCACTACCACAACCTCCACCACCACCATCACCACCACCACTACCACAACCTCCACCACCACCACCACCACCACTACTACCACAACCTCCACCACCACCACCACCACCTCCACTGCCACGCCGCCGCCACCACCACAACCACCACCATTGCACCGCCATGCCGCTACCACCACAACCACCATCATTACACCGCCGCCGTCGCCATGCCCTACCACCACAACTACCACCACCACCACTATCACCGTTACCCATATACCACCACCACAACCACCACCATTGCACCACCGCCACCGCCATGCCGCTACCACCATGACCACCACCATTGCACCGCCGCCATGCTGCTACCACCACCACCACTGCCACACCGCCGCCGCCACTATCACCGTTACCCATATACCACCACTACTATTGCCATGCCACCACCATCACTTCACCACCACCACTAGCATTCCACCGAGCCCACCACCACCACTACCACGCCATAACCATCACACTACCACCACTACACCACCAATACTGCACCAGTATTACTCTACTGTCACCACAACTCACCATCATTCCACCACCACCATTACTCCACTGCCATCGCCACCACCCTCGCCACCTCTCAATCACCACTCCACCACTACCACAAATACATGATGACCATTAATAAAATTAAGAGACAATTAAAACCCAATTTTTTTTTTTAATTCAGTGCTTAATTTGTTTTATCAAACAGCTTTTCAACTTAAAAAATTCAGCATTCAGTTTTCAGTACTTAATTTTCAGCTTTCAGCTTTCAGTTTTCAGTTTTATCAAACAACACCTAAGTCTAGCAAAGGAAGAGAGTTTTTTGTGTGGGAAACAAATGAGAGCAAAGGGCTCTATTTATAGGCAATGGTTGGGCACCCCTCTTTCCTCTCTCTTTCTAGGAAATTTCTAGGTAATTTCCTAATTTAATGCCAACTAATAGCCATGGGTCTAATAAAATCTATGAATTAAATGAGAAGATTTAATAGGAACTTTCTAGGAAATTTCTTGGTTGCACTTTAAGGGATTCTAGGCATAAATATGTATAATGTACTTATTCTTAGTGACTAAGTAATTAGGAAGTTTCCTCCCTCCTTCCTTCATGTGCTAAAAATACAAACTAGTGTAATACAAAAATGTATATAGGGCTACTAACTTTAAGGAAACAAATAGGCGTGTTCGAAAATTCCTAGGTAGTCTTCCTAATAATTAGGAGGATTCGAAAAGTACAAAACTTAGGATTTTAATAAAAAGACGGCGCCGAAATGTGCTCGAACGTGTGCACGGAAGTACGCCCATAAAATTACGCGGCCAGGGAAATAGTTTCCCTCCCCTTTTACTCTTCCAACCGACCCCTCTCTCTCCCTCTCTTTCTCTCACAAAAATCCAAAATAAGAGGTAGGCAAGGTGATCAAAATAGGTGATCAAAATAGCCATAAAGGCTTCCAAAAATGGAATATTCCATTTTAGGCAATAAATGAGGATGTGCTAGCTTTTAGAGGACAAGATAAGTGGTGGGGAATTTGTAGGGTTTCTTGGACGCGAAACGGTGTAATACCCGGTACGCACGTGTCGATTTACGGCGCGGAAAAATTAATAAAATGGAATAAACGAATTTTTATTTGAATTATTTAAACTAAATAATAAAGTATTGCAATTCACGATATTAAAATTATATACTCGAATTAATAAATCGAAATTTTTATTTACGAAATTTTGGGTTATTACACCGCTATTTACCCTTATCAATATAATAATACCCACTAACTTTTCAAAAAGAATCTACTTTTTAGGCCAAAATAGGAAATGCACCCACTAACTTTTCAAAACACACACTTATTAAGGGATATCCCAAAATGAAAAGTTAAACACTATAAAAGGGACAGATGGAGTAATAAAGTGGGTGATTTTAGCAAATAGGGAAAGCATTTGCTAAAATTCCCTATTTGCTAAAATCAACCAATAAATAGTTGGGAAAATGACCAATACATGGCAAGGAGGACAAAAAATGACGATTTCATGGTCATGGTTTCAGAAATGACCAATACATGACACGGAGAAAAATAATTCCACATACATGGCATTTTATCATTGCACTGCCCAAAATATCCTTGAGTGTATTTTTTTTCCCCAAATCATACAAAACCCCAAGTGCAATGATTTTGATATAAGGTGCAATGTTAGTTAATACAAGGTGCAAACCTAATTCAGTTACAGTGCAATTTTGAGATTGCCCATCCAAAAAGATTCGATTTAATTTCACACTGGCAAGGCAAGTTGGACTAACGTGAGTGTAGTGCTTTTATTGCACAGTGCAAGGATTTTCATTTACAGTGCAATATTGTTGCATGCACGGTGCAATTTTGAGATTGTCCATCCAAAAGATTTGATTGGATCTCACATTGGCAAGGCAAGTTGGACTAACATGAGTGCAATTTTTTTGTTGCAAGGTGCAAGGGTTTTCATTTACTGTGCAATGTTGTTGCATGCACAGTGCAATTTTGAGATTGTTCGTCCAAAAATATTTGATTTGATATTACATTGGCGAGGCAAGTTGGACTAACATGAGTGCTATTCTTTTGTTGCAAAGTGCAAGGGTTTTCATTTACAGTGCAATGTTGTTGCATGCACAGTGCAATTTTGAGATTGTCCGTCCAAAAATATTTGATTTGATATTACACTGGCAAGACAAGTTGGACTAACATGAGTGCAATTCTTTTATTGGAAGGTGCAAAGGTTTTTCATTCACAGTGCAATGTTGTTGCATGCACGGTGCAACTCTGGTAGCTAATATTTCCAAGAACAATGGAAAGGGGATGTGTGTGTTAGGCTTCAAAAATGAGAATGGTATTTTGGACCTGTAATTTGTTGGTACAATGTATGTGGAATTATTTTTTTCCTTGTCATGTTTTTGGTAATTTCCGAAAACCTTGTCATGAAATCGGAATATTTACTTTTAAAAACCATGTTTTGGTCATTTCCCCTAAATAGTTTTCTCATTTGCTAAAATCAACCAAATTATTTTATGGAATTCTCATTTAAGCAAATGGAAAATGATTCCTTACTTCTGTAGTGACTCTGAAGTGTGGGTAATGGTGCAAAGATTAATTTTAAGGAAGTAATTTAAACACCCTAAATTAATATGCACACTTTTTTTTTGGTCTTATAATAAAAATTTTATTTTAGTGAAAGGTTTTTTGGTATTTTGAAGCTTTTAACAATTGTTTTTGCAAGACCCGAACCGTCCAATGTGTTTAAAAGGTGTTTTCAAGGGTCCCCGCGAGAAATCATCAAAAAAAAAATACCGGGAAGGGCTTGATCCGAGCAATTTTTCACAAAAACTGTATATACAATTTTTAAACACATTGGACGGTTCGGATCATCAAAAAAATAACGGGAACGTGGAGGTCCGGAAATCCGGAGTCCGGACTAGAAGGAGACGTATATATATATATATATATATGGGGGCGGTTTCGTTAACACAACATTTGACACAAATTTTTTTTTTGAACCCCACGCGAATGATCGGAGCCGCTCAATTTATTTAAAAGATGTTTTTAAGATTACCTGTAAAAAAATCAACTCATTTGGATATCGGTAAGGGCTTAATCAGTTCATTTTGTTGATTCCTATCAGATTTTACAAGATAAATTTGAATGAACCGATCAAGCCTTTACCGATATCCAAATGAGTTGATTTTTTACAGGTAATCTTAAAAACATATTTTAAACAACTTGAATGGGTCCGGTTATAAGTGTGGGGCTCTGATTATTGTTGTGTCAAATGTTGTGTTATTCGTTGTGTCCATGGAACTGCCCCGTATATATATATATATATATATGGATAATGATCTATTGAGGGAGTCCTTAGGATAATTCCGTGCGGACCTCACCATTCCGGATCAAATTTTGACGATCCGAACCGCTCAATGTTTTTAAAATGCATTTTTAAGGGTCCACGCGGAAAATCTTCAAAAAAAAATTACCCGGAAGGGGCTTGATCGGATCAGTTTTTGTTAAAAACGCTATATTATAGCGTTTTTAACAAAAACTGATCCGATCAAGCCCTTCCGGGTATTTTTTTTTTGAAGATTTTCCGCGTAGACCTTGGAAAATGCATTTTAAAAACATTGAGCGGTTCGGATCGTCAAAATTTGATCCGGAAAGTCGAAAAATGGTGAGGTCCCGCACGGAATTTTTGTTTGAGGGAGTCCTTAGTAGATCGGGCTTCCATATATTATATATATTACTATATATAGGATTAACTTCCAATAAGGGTCCCTTATTTGAAGTTAAAATGCGGACCTCACCTTTCCGAGCCAAATTTTGACGATCCGAACCGTTCAAATGTTTTTAAAATGCATTTTTAAGGGCCCCCGCGAAGATTCGTCCAAAAAAAAATACCCGTAAGGGCTTCATCCGATCGCGTTTTTGTTAAAAACGTTATATACTTAAAAATGCATTTTAAAAACATTGAACGGTTCGGATCGTCAAAATTTGGTCCGGAAACACAAAAAAGGCTAGGTCCGCATTTTATTTTTCAATAAGGGACCCTTATTGGAAGGGGCTCCTATATATATATATATATATTCTAATCCGGGATCCGGACCTCCGAACCTCCATGATCCGAGCATTTTTTTGACGATCCGAGCCGTCCAATGTGTTCAGAAGGTGTTTTCAAGAGGTCCACGCGGGAAATCTTCAAAAAAAATATCGGGAAGAGGGCTTGATCCAAGCAGTTTTTCGCAAAACTGTAAATATACAGTTTTTGTGAAAAATTTCTTGGATCAAGCCTCTTCCCGGTATTTTTTTTTGAAGATTTCCCGCTTGGACCTCAGAAAACACCTTTTGAACACATTGGACGGCTCGGATTTTACCCAAAAACAATTTGCAACACAAAAAAAAACACCCCAAAATGCTCTAATCCGGGATCCCGGATTAGAACGCCTCACGGTATATAATATATATATACCCTTGCTTCGTGCTCTCTTCTGGGACTGGGGAGGGTTTATAAAGTCTCGGCGGCCAACTGAAACTTTTTGGGATAAAATACACTTTGCCCCTTATGGATAGTCTGTTCTCACTTTGGTCCCCAAAACTCGAACATTTTACCATAGTGGCTCGTAATCTATTGAGTGTTTTCCGATTGGCGCAATTCTGTACTACAACATTGCTAACCCTTTATTCATACTTTTACTCAAATTTGAGTAAAAGTTTCATTTGATGTGAAACGCTCTAATAGATAAATCCAAATCTAAGTACAATTTTAGTAGAAACCTAATTAATGGCATTGTTGTAATTTGAATAGCAAGAAAACAAAGTTCAAAATTCAAATCCCTCCTCCATTCACTATTGTCAATACTCAACACGGCAAAGGAACAAGTACCGTCAAGCTGATGTGCATGACATGGTGATAAGCCTCAAATATTGGATATATCCGAGCTTATCGCGTTCGCATGTTAATGCTTTGAATTGTTTGATATTGCCACGATTGGTGTGTTTTTTCCAAGTTTTTAGGTTAAATGGAATAAAAGGCATATCCTAAAGCTCCAAAATAATCCCCGGTTGTATCCGGAAGTACCCCAAGGTCTCTCAACACCGTGGAGGACAATCGCCGAAGCTTAGAAGTCGATTTAAGGAGCTTTAGGAAGGTTCAAGGAAGGGCCCCGTAACAAAAGGAACAAGAAATCTGATGCATATGAGCCTCAAAGAAATTCGATACACTCTCAAGATACAATAGGCCATGAAGCATGAGGTCAATTGGGTTTGAAAGTAGACTCATAGAGCTTTCCAACGATTCAAAGAAATTGCCTCATTCCGAGTTCGGGACGAAGTCGGGGCAATGCCCGCGAAGTTGAGTAAAAAATCTGCCTTGAATAGAGGGAGTTTGGATCAATCCACTCCTTTTATGGTGGATCGATCTACACTTGTCCTGACAAATTTTGTTAACCTTTTTGGACTTTCCATCTATGGAAAGTCTTACTTTATG
>OY978225.1:0-322150 GCA_963854785.1 Vaccinium vitis-idaea | reverse complement strand
AATATAATGGAAAAAAATAAAAGCTTTCACCAGTGGCAAGAAATCAAATACAAAGCACATGGGTATCCAAAATGCATGTATGAATCCACCAATGTGGTGTATTACCAGGTAACATGATGCAACCAGAGGCGAAGCCACCCTAGAGCCACCGCAGGTATGGGTCCTCACTGAACTTTTTTTTTACAGTTTTAATTTTTTTTCCTTTTGGGAATTTGGTAATTTTAGCTTATTTGGATCAAACAATTATTGCTTTTAATGTAATTCAATCAACTAGCTCTCACAACTACATGAATTTTTTTTTTGAAAAATAAGGTGAATATTAACTACTTTATATAGGATCCATATAGGTTCCACTTGAATAGTCAAAGTCATTTTTTAACGTTTAGCCTTTTAATTATTTTTTATATCTCAACTAGATATCCATTTCATGGTTAATCAAACTATCTAATTTAAAGCAAGACACATGTTATTTGTTCAAATATCTATGAAAGTAAGAATGACTTACAAAATAAGCGCCAATGTTTCAGATCATCAATGTAAAAATCCATCTTGAACTTTTCAAAAGTGAGTAATTTTCACCCAGTAAGGGCAATGAGTAATTTTCACGCAATGTGGGCAATGATTAATGTTCATCCGCTGCTTAGGTGGGTGAATAAAATAATACTCTCAAATCTGAAAACTCTCCTTCTTTTCTCATGATGTAACAACCAGTACGCAAACCACTGTTGCATCGCCATTTGCCAACAATCATCAAGTTGTGGGTCAGTGGCATTTTGTTGGGGGTTGGCTGTCACCGGATTTTTTATTTTTATAGTGCCCCCAATGATGTATTTTCCTGCCTACGCCACTAGATGTAACCTTACCTCTAATGGATTTCCTAAGCAACATAAATTTACTAATGCACAATTTTGATATTCCATATCATTAATGATGATTTCAGATCAACATCTAATGTCACTCATGGTTTTCTCTATTAGAATACTGCTGAAGGGGGGGTGACAAGGCTCACAAGGTGTTTTCTGAGGATAAGAAATGCATTGCAACTTTAAGTCAGCCCTACAATAGGATAGATAAAATATTTTTGGCCCTCAATCATGGAGCACAATCGTTCAAGGAATTTCGCAGCATGATTCACAGTTTTGGAGGTTTTCATTTACATATATATAGAGACACCCTGCATATTTGATTGGCAATGAACTTCGTCAATTTATCACAAAGTTTATGCAGAAATTGAGGGAAAACTTAATATGAACTTTTCTTTACAGAAAATTTAGATTTATAGCAACATAATCTAAAATAAAGGATAAACCTTTCCAACATCATTCCTTCCCAAGTCAACCAGCATAATGTGCTCTGCACATTGCTTTTCATCATGAAGAAGCTGTTTTTCCAACATATAATCTGCTTCGGGTATCTCCCCTCTCCTAACGGTCCCAGCAAGAGGTTGATTAGTGATCTTTCTCTATCAACAAGAGTGTCAATGTTGCTGAACATAAGGAAAAAAAAAAAGTTCAATGTCCACAGGTGACAATATTAATGCTAATGTATACAAATTAATAAAGCAACTACTCCCCATTTGGTGAAGCCTTTTCACTTTTCAAAAAAGGCCCTAACTTTGAATTTAGTTTACATCTATTAACCTGGTAACCACCCTTCTCCACTTGCTCACTCGCCTAGTGAGTGCCACACCGTCTAGATAAGTGATTTAACCATTGCAAAAGTATATGTTTATGAAAACACAATTGTTCTGTGACGAAATACATGTGGATATTGGAACATACACACACAAGAATTTTCTTTGTCATCAAAAGAAGAAAAATAAGACAAGATTGATTTCTAAATTAATACTTCTTGGATTGTTACCCTAGTTTACCTTACTCACACGAGGAAGAATTTCTGGACTTGAAGCAACCAAAATATAGACTTGAAGCTACCAAAACTCCAAGTTTCAAACATCTTTGCACTTTTTCGTTCCTCAAGTTTTGTCTTACAAAAAGTAGTCCATCTTGTATAAAGATGTATAAAGATGAAAAATCCCACCACTGTTAAGTTATATACAATTGTTTGATGGATATATGTATTTTTTAACTTAAAAAATAAGCCTAATTTTATCACGCAGCTGCTAACCCTAAGAAATAGATGAAAGGTAGCACTTCTCACTTCCCATGTAGGATAGATTAGGTTATCTGGTCTGTATGGTTACTATGGTAGACATGGTGCCATGGTGGCAGTTTATTTATCAATTTTTCTTTCTTGAAATCATCAGTTTGAGATTTAGTGGGTATCAGAGCTAGCTTTTGTGCAGTGAGTACTCGATGCAGCTGAATGCATCCCGCATCAAAGTTCTTCAAGCACAAGATGTTCTGGTGAATGCCATGAAGGATTCTGCTTGCAAGGAGCTTTTGCTCGTTTCTAAGAAGAAGAATCCCCATAAAAAGCTTCTCAAAGCCTTGATTGTTGAGATTCTGTCTGTTGAACCATTTAGTTCCATTTAAGAGACCAGTGCAAAAAGATTGATAAAGCAAAGGGTTAATGACCTGGACACCCCCTGCACCCAAAAAATCTACGACAACACCCCCTCTATCTTCCAAACTTTACCTAAACACCCCTTCCGTCACCCTTTCGTCTAAAATCGTCTAGAACCATCAGTTTTTTTTATGATCCAAACCGTTCATTTTGTTTAAAACATGGTTTTAAGTGTACTTGTGAAGAAATCGGCTCAAAATATGGTTTAAAACATGTATGAAAAATTGTTTGGATCAAGCACTTCCCGATCAAATTTTGGGCCGATTTCTCGCGAGTACCCTTAAAACCATGTTTTAAATAACTTGAATGGGTTGGATCATCAAAACATGACCCAGAACTTTGAGATTCGAGACGATTTTAGACGAAAGGGTGATGGGAAGGGGTGTTTAGATAAAGTTTGGTAGATAGAGGGGGTGTCATCGTAGATTTTTTTGGTACAGGGGGTGTTTGGGGGAAAACGTATACGTATAGGGGGTGTCCAGGCCATTAACCCTAAAGCAAAGCTACCCTTAA
Source organism: Vaccinium vitis-idaea (assembly GCA_963854785.1). NCBI lineage: Eukaryota > Viridiplantae > Streptophyta > Magnoliopsida > Ericales > Ericaceae > Vaccinium > Vaccinium vitis-idaea. Next base: position 319,111 of record OY978225.1, on the reverse strand, counting down.
GTCCCAATCATGAACAAAATTCGTTTCTTTCACAGAGTGACAAGTGACAACTAGATATTGTTGACTCTCCACGTCAATTTTTTTTTTTTTAATCTCAAGTCTAAAAAAGATATATGAGGGCCTTTTGGATTATCTTTCCGAAAACCCTTACCTGAGATGTTCTGCTTGCTCAAATGTTCATTGTACTTGCACAATGGTGCCGTCGTCATGTCCAATTTGGGCTCACTGGAAGGAATATCAAATGTTCTTTTTGGTCAAGTTTTTACCTTCTCCATCTCCCCACTCCTTATTTTCCTCCATTATTCATGTCAGGTAAATATGACTTCCTCGAGAAATTTACTGATTTTCATTCAATCTTTATAGTGCACTCATGGGCCTGTTTGCTTGTTCTGCAACCTAATAAATCCATCTCGTCTTGATTCTATTAACTGTAATGTAGTTCTTAGATTTTAGGGACTGAAAACCTGCTTGTTGCAATATGTAGAGTTTATTAAGGTTGAAGGAGCCGTCAGTGCTGTTGCGGTGCCGGGAGATTGATGTTGGGCTCGTTGAGTCTGTTTTGGAGGATGCAAAACGAGCGTATGCTGAGAAAGCACAAGTAAAAGCTCCAGAGGTTGCAATTGACAAGCATGTCTATCTCCCAAGTCCCACCACCCCCAAGTAGTGCCGAATCCCACGAGCCCTCATGGTATTAATTCAGTCACTGGATTATTGCATTGTATGCTCCACTTGGGATGTACCTTGGTCCTTGAGTATAAAGCCTTTGCATTACCACTGCATTGTGTTTGTACCATAATTTTTAAAATTTACACGTGGCAAAGAAATTGGTTGGAAGTTATTTTTATTATAATTCGGATTTAATTTAATGGCCGAATTATCTATAATTTAGGAGATAAGTTTGTTACCTAAATTATAGGGAAGTGGTTTTTATCCAAAGCAAGGTGATAAGGGCCGAAATTAACATGTGCTAATTGTATTGAGAACATGGGTAGTTATTTTCGGCCAATTAAAGGACACATGTCATCTCCTCATGCATTTTCAAGAAGATACCGGAGTGTATGCAAGACATGGGTGCAATGGCTAGAGATCATGGGCGGTTATATTTGGAAGTTACAATTGGACCCAGAGGCTATAAATGAAGACCTTGGTGCAACATTGCAAAGGTCCACGCACCAACAACACTCACAGCAGCAAAGTAATTTAGTATTATCTCCTAACTCTCGAAGTTAGTTGATCGATCCCCTCTTATTCTTCTTCTATCTCCTATCTATGTCTATCTTCTACCTCTCCCCCGTTCTTCTTTCTTCTCCCTCTCTTTCTTCTATGTAATTTTCTTCAATTGTGGAAGTCCTTGTTCAAGGCCCACGAACCGTTGTAACTTTAGTTCAAGTTTCGCAATTTGCTTGAAAGAAGTTGGTAATTTCAGGCGCTTTTCTTTATTCTCTTGGAGACTCACGTCTCCTGGCACGCCCTCGCATCTTCTACACCACCAGGTGTTGACCATTCCCGTTTCTCCTGTCCCTGGAGGAATTGGTGGCAACACATTGAAAAGATAATATGTCGCTCCATATACAGGATAACTACTTTCGATCTTAATACACTGATAAGAAAATCTGGAGATTCCTCCACTTCAAATACCATATTCCTAAGGAAATGCCAAATGCCATTTTCCTAATAGCTGATGGAAGATGGGATGGTTAATAAGTTTAATGGTCTGTTTACTGTTGTTTCTGTGTTGATGATGTAAAAGCTCTGGAGAGGTAGTTTTGGCTTCAGAAGACGGGAAGATTGTCTGTGAGAACACACTGGATGCTCAACTGGATGTTGTCTTCCGGCAGAAACTGCCTGAGGTACGAACTGTCATCATGGAAATATAATCAATATTCTTCTTGGCACGAATCAGACAACATTTTATTAAGAAAAAATGGTTGTTGCATGCTAATCTATAAATTGTTTACCCGACTCCAACCCCCTCCAGAAAAAGAGAGAATAAAACAAAAAACAAAAACCAAAAACAATGCAGAAGTTATGCTCAAACAAGAAGATAAGTGAAGTGATTATGGTTACCAATAGTTTGCATCATATAGACCACTGGCCTTTGGAACTTGGGTTATTCTTGCTTGGACTGAGCGAGCTATTTCCTCTAAGGAAACCCGTCATTCTTCTGCCACTGCCGTCATGCTATCTCTGATTGTGGGAATAAGTTCTCTTATGGTTCTTCTTGGGTAAGTTTTTGAGCCTCTTGGACTTAATTGCCTGATAGATCAGAGTATTATCTGATGTTGGGAATTGGTAATAAAAGTTCTGCTACATTCATTACATAGGTTAAGAGCATTACTACATTTTAATGTAATGTTTTGGATCGGTCAATCCTTAAATGAATAAAAATTGGCCTACAGCCTCTCTCTCTTGAGTGTTCATGTTCACCAAATATTTCATGATTGTGGCCTGCAGGTGGACGCAGGATATGTGAAGGTGTGCATGGATTTGTATGTAAGTTCTTTTCTTTTTCAATTCTATTCCTATATTTGTGCAGGAAAGTAGAACCAAAAAAGTTGAAAGGCTATGACATGATTGTCCGCGACCTTAGATCGCAAATTCGAGGACATTGTTTGCCATCTTTCATCGTTGAATCGTTATAGTTGGAAGCCGAAGTACAGTAATCCCAAAAAGTATCGTGATCCAATTACTGACTCCCGAAAGAAAAGCAGAACTCAGTTTTTGATGTAATAGAGCTTGTTTTTTTGTATAGCTTACAGATTTTCTGTAGCATTTGGTCCAGACAATGTCACCTACAAACTGATATTGCTGGTTGAAGAAACAAGTAGACAACATGATTACGTAGAACAGCAAGCAAAATTACATAGAAAAGCAAGAAGATTGACCCTTACACTAAACCAATAAATCATATGTCAAAATACTTGACAAGTTTTGCTCTGCTCATGGAAGTGTGAACTCTGCTCCAAATTTTGATGTGAATGCTTTTGGGCGGACATCATGTTCTGTTGGGTGTAAACTAGATTGATTCAATTTATGCAACTATAAAAGAGGTGCTACCATGCCCTACCATGGAATGTGAGCCTATGAACTGAGGTGCTACCACTTAAAATCTACTGCCGTTCATGAAAAATCCACTCGTCTACCTCAAAAAAATGCAAAATTTCCCGGAATTGCTGAACATTATAGCTCAAACCTATGCTAAGATAAAGAATACCTCCGACTCCTTCCATTTTTTCCTTCTGATGCCCTGGATTTCCTCCCGGGTTTTTGCTGCTTTCCACCCCCTGGACCATGAAATATTCCTATTCTTCCAATCCCCTTAGATATCGAAGTTAAAAACTTTTTCCCATTCCCTGACTTCTCCATCATCCCTTGTTTCATGACCACCTGTTCCTTTTCCAGTTCACTAAGCCTCACCCTCATTCTTGAAATCTCAAGCTTAAGTTCCCTGTTCTCCCTCCTCAAAGAAGCATAATTATCCCTAGGGGACATGGCCGCACTAGGGATACCGCTGCTGATTTTCTGTGACAAGAATCCGTCTCCTGAACTCCCAGACATGGTGCTCTTCAGACGGAGCTGCTCATAGTAGAGAACCCTCACTGCCATGTGGACTGGGAGCCTGTCATTCTGTGCAGCGTGATTTGAGGCTTCTTGAGAGAGCTTTTGGCAGTCTATGTATTTACAGAGCTGCTTACGTTCGTGCTCTGGTAGCATTGGATGAGCCTAATGGGGAAAACAGGATATAACAAGTCAAGTCAGAAGAGAAGAAGAAAATATTAAGAGCAGTCTAAATTTTTAAGTTTCAGCGAAGACTTGGAGCTACCTCCTAATTCGGTAGCATGAGAAATGTTCATATATATCTCTCCACCCCATAAAAAAAACACAGATACGAGAGTCCTTTAAATTTTCAACTTTGCAAACGAAACACAGTTTTACTACAAGACCCAGGAGTCATGCCACCATACGGTTGCTTTGCATGTTTCCAGTTTTCTGCTGTTTGTAGAAAGCAGGCAACATGTTTTTGTTCTTGTCCAAAGAGAATTTGATGTGCACATGACCTATTTTTATTGTTTATCAGCATAGTTTCACTTGTTCTGCTGGCAAGTGAAAACACTTGTTTTGTGTTTTCATTTTGGAGCCTGTTACAAAATCTACTTTCCAAGACACAAAACATGCACCAAGCATGCTTTAGTTTATCAAAAAAGTTTAGTGAATTAGAGCTTATTGCTTAACATGACAGGTTTGCATTACAGAGACAAAATAATACCTTAAACTTACCTTCAGAAATATATCAACGGCTCTGTATAGCCCATCATCAATCACACGAGCATAGTCAGGCAGTATCTCAATTATTGCAACGAACTTTTGTACACTGAGATACGGATCAGGAGCAATTTCTGCTAAATACGCATCAACAAGCCGTCCAACTTTCAAAACAGACCCATGGCTAGGAGAACCAAGGCCGTCTGATTCATACCCACAATCATCATTTTCTTCCTCTTCAATCCGCTGTAGGAAATGCACCAATATCCTATGCACAGTATCCACATCGAACATAGAGTCACCGGCCTGAATGCACGGTATAAGCAGATCATCAAGCAGAACCATTTCCAACCTAAACGAAATTCTCCTCTCAAGCTCAAGCCTGCAAGCGAGGTTAGCATCAATCATGATTGCCATCCTCAACATTCCAAACAGAAAACTCAACGGAATAGATGAACTCTTATCTGTTGGCATAAGAGACACAAGAGTTTCCACAATTTCCCTCTGGCTGTTTTCCATGGCACCTGGATTTGTTCTAGCAGGGTTCCGGATTTGTTGTTTTCCAATACCCTTTAAAGAAACTTGAGCGTAGTGCATTAAAGACGCAACAATGCTGTCTGATCGTACACCAGTCCTTCCCATAGCAGAGACAACTCTATGATAAGAATCAATATTCAGTCCTGAGAGATCTTCAACCCACCAATCAACACATCCACCCTTTAATTCTATGGATCCACTTTCACAATCTAAACGTGACAACCCTGATACTAACTGCTCCTTACATGCACTCACAGCAATGGCATTAACACACCTGTTTAAAATTCCCAAATCTTCTGCAATAGGAAGTAGTGTCTCGCATGCGGAGAGAACTTCCACTGACTTTTCTAGACTTTGAATAACCACCTCATTCAGATAGGTTTCTGTACGTTCGATGAGATTTACTTCATAATAGTCTTCGGTCATTTCCAAGAATTCGGCAGCACAGCGCAGATGTGATACATTTGAAGAAGTAATCTCAAAGTTCATGCCATAACAGAATTTTGCTGCTAGTTCAAATGTCCGGGCACCACCAGGTAAGTTACAGAGTTCCAACCTTGAAATATTGGAGTCCTTAGCATCTGCCACCATTTTCCGAATCTTTCCACTTCGAGCTACAAGGGGAAACTTTTGTAAACAAGAACAAATATAAAAATTTGATTAGTCTTAAAAAAAAAGCCTAATGTGATTCACCAAGGAAAGTAATCATTTTAAGCCCTTCACTCGGGAAAGGGATAAATTCAACATATGTAATGACAGGCTCCTTAGAGTAAATACATGTTAAGATTTCTACAAATCATACCAGAATTGGAATCTTTGAAATGCCTGATCAACTTAATTATTGATGCCAATTAAGTTCTCAAAATGAGCTTTACTACTATGATCACGATTCTCCGCTAAAACAACTGATGAACATTCATACAGATGTGACAACAGCAGGGCCTTAATTCAGAGAAAGAGCAATAAGTGAAAGCAAATTCACATAAAGAAAGTGACGAACATTCTGCTAGAGCTTAGTATAGTTTTAAATACCGGCAGTTACGTAACGGTTTGGGCTCTCCGATACCGTTACACCCTGTATACCGGCAAGAGTAAAAACCGCATGCGTATCGGTCCATATCTGATTCACGGACTGGTTCACGGCCGATACTTGACCGTTACGGGTTATTTAAGCAATTTAAAATTATTTTTTGCTGAAAAATGATTTTTGAAAATTCATGACCGCTACACCCGATTCCAGTTACGTAACGTTTGATATTACCGAAATCGTTACACTCAAACCGTTACCGTTACGCATCGCGAAACCGTTATTTAAAACCTTGGTGTAGTGTTACGCAGCAGCCACCAGCTGAATTGAGAACAAATATGTTCAAAAGGAGAAATTACCTTGTGGAGTAGGAAAGACTCTCCACCAACCACGACTGTAACATCCCCGGCAACATCTGAAAATATGCTGTACACAAGCGAAAGTATACCATGATCATCTTAGATCTCTGAATATAGAATTTTTAAAGAGCTCAATGCATAAACTTCAATCTTATATCACATATCCAGGAAAACAATTGCAATGAGCCTATAACAAAAACAAATCAAAATATTTACAGAATAAGGGCATGACATATATTATTAGTTTAAAAGATTGCAGAACTGTTCCATAGAAGCCGCAATGTGGTTCTCTAACTTACCGATTAATAAATTATTGACATATCCAGAGTTGTTAGAAACACATGATGAAAAGTTGGAACATTGGAGTTTTTCAGGAGAATCATGGCACTCCAACCCAACTCCATTTGAGGTCTCCAAAAGGGAGACTCAACTTTCGTTCTCCATATATGGAGACTTTCCCACCAAATGGAGACCATCTCCATTTCTCATTTTTCCCAAAATCACCATTTTACCTCCTCTATCTTTTTGATATCAAATTCTAATGACAACATTAATATCCTTAGTTTTTAGAAAATATTTGTAAAACAAGTATAACTTTAAGGTATCCTATTCTTATAAATTGGTACCATAGAGGCATAGAGAAGATATCGACAATACCTTTAAACTGAGTCTAATATGTAATATATTTAATTAAAATTTAAAACATTTGAAGAATTGGAAGAAAATTTTGGAGAGAAGTTTTAGAGATGAAAATAGAGAATGTGGGCTGGAATTGGTGTGAATAGTTGTATTCTCCGTACTCCAAACTTAGTTTTTGAATATAATACCTTTGAGTCTCCAAAAATGGAGATTGTGTGAGAGATGCTCTTAACTTGTTTGTATCCGGCTCAATGGACAAACTAATTCTGGGCTAATCCCACCGTTTACTAGTGGGACCCAATTAAAGCAAGGACTAGAGTCCAAAGAGTCAATTTCAAAAATATACACCTAAGTTTAAAGCTCAAGAAAAAGACTTCAAATCATTGCCGGGAAATTACGTGGCTGACTTTGAACTGATACTTCTAACTAGTGAAGGAAAATATGGAAGGAACAGTAATAGCCAACAATGAGAATAAAACTCCAAAAATGGAAAATTTTGCGGACGGAGAGCACATAGGTTAAGTTGGAAATATGCTTAAAAAAACTGAATTTTTTCATTGAAATTTTAGATAATGATCACTTCACCAATGATGATTATACCTACAGACTAGGAAAATATATATATATAGTACTACCAAGAATTGGGAAAAAAAAAACAACCGGGTACATACATAATCAAGCCCAACCAATGTACCTCTTAATATGTATCGACAGACATATGTATAGTGTGTGTGTGTGTGTGTGTGTGTGAGTGAGAGAGAGAGAGAAAGAGAGAGAGAGAGTACCGGTTAGCGAAGGAGGTGCAGAGCTTGGGAGTGGAAGAGTTAGTGAGAGAGGAGAGGGAATTCTCAGACACCATTTTTGTTCCTTGTTTCAACTTCTTCACCTTCGAACAGCATCTGAAACTGGGTATAGTAGTTGTAGTAGTATAATAGCCAGTGGGAATGATATGAAATATGAACGTTTAATTTCGTTAGTTATTACAGAGGGAATTGCGAATGTTTGTGTTGAATTTACAGTAACACCCTAATCGGGCACTTGGATTTACAACAAAAAAGCGCATACCTCTTTTTCTTGCTGCACAACTTGCTTTTGCTTTTCATTCCTTTGTCTTGTACCCACTGACTAAATTCCCCCAACCCCCAAAAAAAACAATTCTTTTTTTTTTTTTTTTTTATCACTTTTGGTTTTCTGATTCCCTTCAGAAACAGAAGTCACGCGATCCTGAAAAAGAAGGAAGAGTGAGTTCGAAATTTCGAATATGCCATAGACGTTACAGTAATGCCAGCCTGAGAATTTCCCTGCATTTTTCATTTCCTTTCCTTTTTCAAACCCCTTTAACAAGCATTACTCTAAAGTTGGAATTTATGAACTTCAGTTGACTAATTTTCAAATTTTACCAATGGTAGGGCTAAGGTTTCCTTTTTATTCCATTTTTTTCCTCTACCCGTTTTGGCTGTGTTTTTGGGTTGTGGGTGAAACCATTTACGGTGTTTTTGAACAAAATTTTCCTTTTTTATTATTTCGTTCAAAATTTATCCATGATAAATAACCCCACTGGTTATTCCAAACTATTGAATAATTATTCGTCATATTATAACACAAAGTCAAGACATATAAAGTGCAAAATTGCATGTTAGCATCCCGGGGGTTGGAAATCGAAGATTCGGTAATACTAAATTTTGAACCATTGATCATAGAGATAGAGATAGATGACTCGAGTCGTGCATCGCAACTTTGTCGTGCACCCCTGATCTCCGCACTACAAGGCCCGGTTTCCACGGGGTTGGAGTCATTGTTTCGAAAATTGGGGTTCTGCTGTCCTTGAGGGACGATAGACCCTATCATCCTCCAATTCGAATCATTCAAAAACAATTTTTGAATGGTTCTAATTAAAAATAAAATTCTTTTAGTGAAGAAAAAACTTTTTGCTAAAGGAGTTTCATTTTAAATACTCCTATGAACTATTGATTACCGAGACGCAAGGCTCCTTACCGTCTCTTAAGGACAGCAAAGCCCCGGGTCCGTCGTTTCAATGCACTTTAAATGGGCAGGGAGGCAATACGGTTATTAAGTGGAAAGACATTGGGCATTTTGAGGAAGAGGTAAAGCTGCTGAAAGGAAGGTTGGACTGATGGGACAGAAATTAGCACAGAAATCTAGAAAGAAATCAATTATTAGCATGTGAAGCAACGATTGTGGGATTTGGGTTTGTGTCGTGTAGCAAATGCAGGATGCCAATGTTGTCTCTTGGTGGAGCCCTCTCAAAAGTTTAATAATGTCATCCAAATTCCAAGTAGATTTACTAATGTATATAAACCAATTGTGTCGACTCAAGTGGTGAGGACTTCTGCATGTCACTAGGAGGCAAGGAGTTTTTTACACTTCTTATAGTTGTTGGATTATGTCTCTCTTTTGTAGAGTTATTAATTTGATTGTTCTTATAGTGATTGTAGATTTTGTTAACTCTCAACTTACATTTGGGTGTTTTTAATTTGGTGTAATTCATATTGTTATACCAGTATTATTTACCTTACAGAATTATATAAATCAAAATGTTTTTCCTTCTTTCAAAACATTATGTTATGCTTGTTTGACCAAAAGATAGTAGTAGTTAGTTGGATTTTTTGTTATTATGTCTATTCACGGATTTAGTAATGGTCCGAATAAAGCCAGAATCGTTTTCCTTTATCATTGTGTGTTCGTCAACAAAGATAGTGTTTCATTCGAAAGCCATCCCTTACTTTCCATATAGTAAATAACTTGTAATTTTCAAAACGATAAAAAGCAAGCTCTCAACGGATATAAATCTTCTTGAAAAAAAATAAAATGATATACGTCTTTCATTTGTGTTAGTTCTGTTTCGTGCTCTTCTCGTTTGTATGTTGTTGTAATTCTGTTGTCTTTATTTCCGGTAATTTGTAACAACATTTCACAATAAATGAAATTCTCTCTTTTACAAAAATAAAAATAAAAATGAGATGTCCAATGTTTGGATGCAAGCTTGGCTTAGTCTTTTTCTCTAGGCTTCTCAGGTATTAGAAATATTTGGATGGATCTTCATCATTAAGCAAAGAAAAAGGTACATGGTGTGATTGTTCATTGACAATATAGAGACTATATTGTGCCGCGCTCAAGCTGTTGCTCTGATTTGATCTTGCGTAAGATGAACTTCATAGAAAACGAGATAACAATGCAAAGAGAGAATAAAAAATGGCAAGCTTTCAATTGTATGGAAATCAACTTCCTAATTAGGACACAAAAGAATAACGAAAGGTTTGTTAAATAAGTGACCTGTAAATAAGTAGAACCGTCCCTCATAAGATCCACTGCCAGGCAATGAAAACAATCACACTACCCACGGGAATCCAACTTATTCAAGTTTTATCTTTATCACTCTACCGGTTTAAGTTCTATTTTGGTTTGAATCCGCTCTGGTCAAAACCCCAGACATAAAAGCATTCACTAAATGGACAACACAAGAGAGGAACAATAAGTGTTGCTCAAGCATCATCAAGGGCAAGAACTCCAGGAAGCGATTTCCCCTCGAGAAGTTCCAAGCTGGCACCGCCTCCAGTTGAGATGTGGCTCATCTTTTCCGCGAGACCAACCTTCTCCACCGCTGCAACAGAGTCACCTCCTCCAATTATTGTTGTAACCCCCTTCCCACTAAGGTCTGCCAATTTCTTTGCAATTGCCTGTTCATAAACAAAATAGTATTCTATTTAGGGCCCAGGCAAAGAGGGAAGAGGTTTCAACCAAGTAGCAAATGTTTGACCATTCTTGTATAGCATGAGACCAATGTTAATGCTAGATTTAAGAGGGCATGTAAGTTGTTTTGTGTACCTCTGTTCCAGCAGCAAACTTGTCGAACTCAAACACGCCCATAGGTCCATTCCAAATAACAGTTTTGGTGGTATCCAAGGCTTCTCCGAAGGCCTTGATTGAATCAGGTCCAATATCCAATCCCATCCAACCATCAGGGATACCAGATGCTGGAACAATCTACAAGACATAATGAACAATGTTTCAACCCTCCCCGAACAAGAATTAGTAAACAAAATATTTGGATTTAAACACCGAACCAAATCATGCAAAAAAGATCCAAAGGACAGATCTTCTTTCTAATGTTTGAAGGTAACAAGTACTCTATGAAATTGCGGCACGGATGAAGACGTTAAGTTGGATTTCATTTTAAACTACTCATGAAAACCTGGTCAGAAGTTTTAGTTAATCGAAAGGGGTTGAGAAATAATAACCTTGCTATTCGCATCGGCAGCAAACTTGTCAGCAATAACTACATCAGAAGGCAGCATCAAAGACACCCCTTTAGACTTGGCCTTCTCAAGAAGGGATGTTGCAAGATCAAGCTTGTCTTCCTCCACAAGTGATGATCCAACTGAGTGACCTTGGGCCTTGTAAAACGTAAAAATCATACCTCCGCCAAGTAACAAAATGTCAACCTTCTCCAACAATGACTCGATCACACCAATCTTACTTGAAACCTTGGAGCCACCAACAATCGCAGCAAATGGTCTTTTGGGATTTGAGACAGCTCCAACAAGATAGTCAAGTTCCTAAGACCAAAGATGAAGTCAACAAGTCAACTAAAGAAACAGTTGTCACCACTTACCAATAATCAAATAAATAATTCAGTAAGCTCAGCCAGAGCAAATTTCCGTTGGCGCAGAGTAAATAGAAAATTAAGTAGGATAACAAGATGACACCATCAGTCGTGTGGGCTGAACAAGAAAATAAAGTCCAATGAAGTATCTAATGACCAACATGCAGGAATATCTTTTATTTACGTAAGTCAATAGTTCTATGCTTGGTATATCACGTTGGGTCAGTTTTAGACTAGGAAATTAGCTATTGTCAACTGGTGACAGCCTACCCTTCTTTAGCAGCTTCTTTAATCTCATTGCGAGGCAGAAGTACCAAGCTCCAGGCCAACTACTCAAGGCATCTTAACAAACTAGACTACGAAACGAATTGGAAGTTTCAATTGAAGTCCAATAGCAATTTCTCCAATAAGTGAGTTTTCATTGCGCTTATAATGTAGCTCAACTTATGCACACAATACCATGAGATCTTAGCAAATAAAGTCTGAAATTGGAACCGAGCGTATAACACGTGCTACTGCAATTTAGATCACTCTTTATCAATTGACCAGACAATTAAAACATCAAAGCCGTGATTCCGGTATAGTTCCCCAAGAATGGTGCTGGGTTCATATATTTCAACCAAATTTTATTTGCATACATTTGGACGTACAAACCTTCTGCATAAGGAATCCAGCGACTGAAGGCTTCAAGTACTTAGCCACTCCTTCTGTGGAAGCATGTGCTCTATGAGCAGTTCCAAATGCATCATTCACGTAGAGATCAGCGAGTGATGCTAGCTTCTTCGCAAATTCAGGATCATTCTTCTCTTCCTCCTTATAGAACCTCACATTCTCCAGAAGCAGAACACTCCCATCTGGCAATGCAGCCACCGTTTTCCCAACTTCTTCCCCAATACAGTCATTCGCCATCACAACCTGTTGGAGGCACAACAACAAGATTAGCAGATATTCACCTTAATAACCACATTAGTGACTGCAAACAATGTCTAGTTGGATGAGCCTTATACTAAATAGGAATAAACAAACCTCAACACCAAGTAGTTCAGACAACCTAGGCACAAGAGGCTTCAAGCTGTACTTTGGTGTGACACCTTTTGGGCGTCCCTGCAACCCACATTTCAAAAAGAATTGCTGAATGAGTTTCTTCTTCAGCACAACTTATGGTATAAATTACTGAATGAAATCATAGCATACTTGCAAAAGGGAATAGAAACTAAACACAAAGACGGCCTCCTTTTGCATGACTGAAAAACACATCTAGCCACCCATAGGAAAAATTTAGATGAAGACAGGATTCCGTTGCGGAGTTTCTTCTTCTTCCCTTCCCCATCCCACATCCCTCAGACCAAACACAAAATCTCATCACAAACGTAAACAAACTTTGTGATCCTCAGCCACTACTGGTGAAACAAAAACTAGCAGCACTCTGGGTGTTACTCTTTCAACAAAACAGTGGATAATTTCCCTGACAAGCAACTAAAGGGAAAACTAATACCACATAAAAGGAACGAGTCTCAATAAAACAACGGAAAAAACCAATAACAGAAAAATCTAACAATTGATTCAGGTATATTGTGAAGTCAGGACAACAATCATTCATCAAACATGCAGTAGCTTCGAAAAATAAACATATTACGGAAAGAAACAGATATGCAATTCAATACGCGCAATGTCCGGCACAAGCCATAAAAGGTACTAAACTCTACATCATACCACACATCAATAAGAATTCAAGCAAACAAAATGGTTCACATAGCCCCAGAAAAACACCACATATCAACTACGATGCCTACCTAAACTTTGTAGCTTTCCATAGGTAATTCAACAAACAAATAGATCACAATAACCCTAGAAGAATAAAGCTACAAACTAGGACAAAATCCAGTCCAAGAAGCAGTATTCGCTATCCTCAAAAGTTCCATCTCCCAGGAGATAAGTTCATACGCTTTGCAACAATGTTGCACAGTCTGTCCACAGTTCAACTGAAACACAAATTCATCCACCAAATAAGTTATAACAAACTGGAAACTTAAAACATTCCTGAAAAATACAAACTATGGCTCCAACTACACCCTTCTCCTTCAAAATTCCACGGACGGTTTTTTCCAACGTTACAGAAGAAAGCTGGAACCCAAGCACTCCTATGAACCTCTAATAGTCCGAATAGGAAACACAAGGGATGTGAGCAAAAATGATTCTTACAAGTCACAAGTTATTTAAAAGAGAGAACGTTGATCTAAACAAGTAAATACTCCACTGTTCCTTGATCGGCAAAAAACGACGACACAAAGATATGGCTGAAATCCAATAAGTAAAGACCATTTTCCAAAAGAAATTAGGCGGTGCAAAATACACTCCGCCAATTTAGTTTCAAAATCAATTCCAAATATGATATGGACAACAGCATTTGAGTGTTATCACATACTGCCCCTAAATATGAAGTGATCTGTGCAATTAAAATATGCATCTCTTGTATAAACGACCATAAAATAAAACAAAGAGATATATGATAAACCCAATATCAAAAAGAGTAGAGGGGTTTTACCAGATGGGAAGAGAGGATGACTTTGGCACCATGACCCATCAAGTACTTGATAGTTGGGACAGCTGCTCGGATTCTGGTATCATCAGTGATATTGAAATTGTCATCCAAAGGAACATTGAGATCAACCCTCACAAACACCTTCTTCCCCTTCAGATCTGCTTCCTTCAGATCACCTACACTCCTCTTTGTCACCATTCCGACTCTTTGAACGCACAATTGAATCAGCAAGCGGATAAATCAAACTATTACATGCATGATGTTGTATGTATACAAAAGGAAGGATTTTGAACTTACTAAGATAACAAAGATGAGATTAAACAAGTTATTAGAGATGAGACGATCCTGGAAGCGCGATAAAAGAACAGCAGTCAGTCACAGGGCAGGCTAATGGTGAAGAAGGAATATGCGGAAGATAGCGCAGGATAAGAAGGTGGATTCTATAAAGAGCCTGCTGCGCACCTACTTTCCATTTGTTTTGGGCTTGATTTTTGAGAAAAGAAGAAGAAAAAGAATTGGGCTCAGTCGGACTGGATCCAGAATCCATATTATTGATGTTTCGGCCCGACAGACAAATAAATAAAAATAATTCGCATCCCCAACTACGGAGCATCATCAGTTTTTTTACTACTCTCTCTCTCTCTCTCTCTCTCTCTCATAATCAAATCCAATCCAACTACTGATTTGAGACTGGAGATTTATCGACCACTGTAATCACTAATCTAGCTCCTCCACAAAAGCTCCCGTGGCCGTGAAAAGCATGGTTGTAATGCAAATCTACGGCGCCGTCTCACCGTCTCCGCCGTAAGTGCTTCTCTTTGGTCTCTCTCTCTCTCTCTCTCGAAAGTAGTTGTTCGCTTTGACGTAGAATCAAAAATTACTCTGCGTAGTCGGCGAGGGGACTTTTGAGAATCTGCTGATTGCATTTGCACCTCTGTTGGTATTGTTTTTTGACTTTGTGGATTGGCCCCCCGAATATTGAATCTTCTATTTGTGGAGCTTCAGTTGACTTTCATGGAGGTTTGTTAATTTCTGTTGGGATTACTAACTCTCTTGCACCTGCTTGTGTTGCAGCCGTGCTATTTTTTCCATGGTTTGTTGCCCATGTCAAATATCAAACCGATTACAATTTCCTTGCAAAGTAGACACTGGGTTTAGAGGAGGTCTCTCTCTCTCTCTCTCTCTCTCTCTCTCTCTCTCTCTCTCTCTCTCTCTCTCATTTTTTCGAATTGCTCACTGAAGTTACAAAGCATCTTATATTCCATTTCGGGGGTGCTATGCATCCCATGTTGAGGACGAAGTCATTCCATACAACAGGGAAAATGGATGATTCGTTTCTTTTTGTTTGGTGAGTAAGTGAATTGAGAAGGAAATCTGCAAGAAAAGATTTGCACCAAGCAGCAAAATTTCTCCTCAAACTGAAACCAAATAAGGCCCCCTTCCTTGTGTGGATGCATGCTCATGCAAGGGTTTGCACTTGCCTTATGTTTAGAACTTGCTCAATACTACACTTACATTAGTTGAGCTTATTGTTTCATATGAGTTTCGTTCAGAAGGTTGTTTCTAATGAACTGATTGTGCAATTTCAAATTTTCGTTGTTTTAATTTCATTGTCATTTACATCATATCTTTATAGGAATCAGAAAGCTAAAGGTTGCACACTTGACGGCTGCCTTCTGGGAATCCATCAAATCTGGGTAATGCTCTGTAACGAATGTACACCTGCATACATAAGTAAAATCTTCAGTTGGGAAATCAGCTTATGGTAGCATGGTCATTTTAAGTTCTTTTGTCTTGTTCTTCACTTATTATTCTCTCTCTTTGTTTTAACCCAATGGTCTTATTATCAATTTGGGTTTTACATGTATTTATAATATTGCAAATGCCACTCAAAAAGTAATGTAAAGGTTAAAGAGGACTGTTACCAGTCTGACACTTTGACTTGTTTTGCTGTTCTACAAGTCTATGAGTTTGCAGCCATAGCTGTTTCAGCCTTATGGCACGTTTCTTCCATGCCTCAGATTACTCAATATGTTGAAAATGTTTAGTAACTCTGATTTTTCATTACTGATCTTGATTTGTACATTTCTCTGTATAGATAACTGTAGAGCGTTTAAACTAATAGAAGACTCCTACAGCAGTTTCTCAAGTGTTTGCTGACTTCACTCATAATGATCGTAAACAAATACAATTGACGCCCTTTCTCTGCTAGATTATGTTCTATTTGATCATGTTTTTTCTGTGCCCTAAGCAACCAGAATGTATAAATGTCTGCATTAGCACTCCGTATGAACTATGAAGCCTGTTACGTTCAATGCTGAATGCCTGCCATGCAATTTGCCGAGCAATTTGTCCGTTTTTTAACCCTTTTACAGTTCTTTCCATGTCGATCAAGTAATTATTGTCTTTGACACTATAGTTCATTTGCAAGGAAGAAGGGTCACTTCAGGCGGAAAACCCAAAATAGGAAACTTGTTTGCAACGTATGAGGGTTACTTCAAAGTCCATTCTGTTGTTTTATTATCTGTCGATCTGTTTGATGCTTGGAATTGAAGACATGTATTTGTAGTAGTTGTAGTACTTCCAATAAAAAAATTCTATATGTAGTACTAGGCCCTAGACGCATATTGTTATTACTACAGACCTGATAAGTATTTTTGTTAATAGAGAGTAAAGTTAAATAGGGGTTTTAATCTTTCACTTCAGGTGAAAAACAGGGACGAACCTTCTTGCCTATGAGAGCCTAATTTTTTTCATCACCACATGTGTTGGACTGGAGTTTTCAGCTGGAATACATTATTGGTGGAATGGAGGGATATTTCTTTTGCTCAACACTTCCACAATATTATTCCACTGCCAGAAACAAATACATACGCTTGAGAACTCACGCTGAGTTTCTCTCTCTCTCTCTCTCTCTCTCTCTCTCTCTCTCAAACATACGCACACGCTTACACACAATACAGGTATGTTTTGAACGAAGATTACACATAACACAAATGCTACAACTACTATAAGAGAGGCTTCATAAGAAACCTCCCAGCCCCCATCACAATAATCCACAATCAGGCGTAATTATTTCTAACATGTGTGTCTGACACCTGCGGCTGATACAGTCTATGTAGCAAATGCTGCAATGTGTAATATAGATTCGGGCATGCAGTGTGCTAAAAAGATAGTGTGGTGTAAAGGGGCTCATGGTTCCCTGTATTGTAAGCAGGCTATTCCGTAGTGATACTCCTCCATTAAATCTTCTGTGCTTGCATTCTGCATTAGTTTCTGGATTTTTTATCAGCCTTTTTCTAACAGTATAGCATTATTAAATGCATCAAACTGCTCCATGTATAGCTATGAGAGCAGTTGTATTATTCCCCCACTTCCATATCTATCGTTTTGTTAGTTAGCTTTTTGCTGATGTTTGCATCATAATGCAAGATGCGTACTGCCATCCAGCTGATTTAGCTCATGGATAGGTTAAAGGGCCTTATCTTGCTTTATGTTGCAGATTATTGAAGAATCCTACACAAGTTATTGAAGCACCTTCCACTGTGGAAGAGGAGGAAGAACCATTACCTGAAGAGTTGGTTCTGGTTGAGAAGACTCACCCAGATGGATCAATTGAACAGATAATTTTTTCTTCCGGTGGAGATGTGGACGTGTATGATCTCGAAGCCTTAAGTGATAAGGTAATTTTCTCCAGAACCTTTCTGTAAACATGCGGAGTTGGACAAATGAATCCCTTTTAAGTAGTTTGATGTAGTAGGTGCATGAGCATGAAATTAGCTTGCATGCATCAATTTTGTGCGTGCATGCATGCTGCTGCGTAAAACTATGTCCTGATTTCCTTTACCCTCGGGTCTTTGGCTCTCCCTTTTCTCAAATAAGCTCACCCTTTTAGTAACTTGTGAGGTTTTTTTAAGGAGTTGTCATGGTTGAACCAGTAAAGAAACTTCTTGTAGGTCTTCAAAACCGTTATTTTATGAGTACCTCTCTCTCTCTCTCTCTCTCTCTCTCTCTCTCTCTCTCTCTCTCTCTCTGAGTTTTTTGAAGTTCAAAGCTTGCTTGCCCTGGTTTACTAATTTTGTTTGTTTGCACTATGCTATTAGCATTTGAGAAAATTCAGATGTTATTTCATCATGGATTAATAGGTGGGCTGGCCTCGGAGGCCACTGTCAAAAATAGCGGCTGCTTTGAAAAATAGCTACATGGTAGCTGCATTACATTCAGTAAGAAAGTCGCCTGGAAAAGGTACTTAGTAAATGAGACTATAGAAGTTAGTTGCAGTCATCATATGAGTTTAATTAAATAGGTGTTCAGCTGAGATTTAGTATTCCCTTGTTATAAGAAATGATGAACATCTTAGTGTACTTGGAAAGTTACTTGGCAGAGGAAAATGGCCCAAAAAAGCTTATAGGCATGGCTCGTGCAACTTCAGATCACGCATTCAATGCAACCATTTGGGATGTCTTGGTGGATCCCGACTATCAGGTATTCTTTGTTAGTTTTTGGGGACAAACATGCTGTAAGTATGAAGAAAATTGAAGCATCTGTAAAGTATTGCCCTCTGGGCATTGCTAAGAATCAATAACTACGATGTCTAGTGTCTACAATGGAATCAAGCTTACCCACTCAAGTACTGTTCAGTGGCGGACGCAGAATTCTTAATGCGGGGGACCAAATCACATGTATTCATAAATTAACAACAAAATATCATCCTTATATACTAGTTACACAATTTTGAGGGAACGAACCTTCATAATTTTTACAAATGAAACCTAAAATATAGTAGAACTAATGGGATAATTGGGAGGTGTGCCGGGGCCGGGGCCCGGGCCCTCACTTGCACCCCGTAGGTCCGCACGTGAGTACTTTGCCCACTGTGGTCTGGGATGTGGTATTTAGGGGCCATCTAGCTAGTTTTCCAAAATTCCAACAAGTCTTGGGTCCTAATCACAGTTTCGTTTGAAGTTTAGTTGGTCTAGTAATGGTTTCAGTCCTACAGATAGCACACACATCTTTTCGATGAATTAGAGAGAACATAAGAGTTCTTAGGATGTGTTGCACCTAAATACTTTGTGCATGTTATAACAAATTACTTTCCTTGGAATTTATGTGAACTGCAGAATCACTGCTTTACGAGTTCTGTTATCTATTCGATGCAGGGCCAAGGTCTTGGAAAGGCTCTTGTTGAAAAGCTCATAAGGGCTCTTTTGCAAAGGGACATTGGCAATATTACTCTCTTTGCAGATAGTCAAGGTATAGCCACTATTGTTGTAGTCTTGATATGATAAAAGTCAGGGTTATATATGTATAATCCCGAACAAGTATACGTTCATCAGGAGATTCTGAAGCCATGTCCTATGTATCGTAATGTTCTTCTTGTTTCTTTTTTTTTTCTTATTAATCGACCAATTTAAGCTTGTATCAACTTCAATGATAAAGAGCACAAGAAATGTCCATGGCAACTCTGGTCCTCTCATTGCACAGTTCTTTATAATGAATTTGATTTCTTCTATATTGTTTTTTACTTTGTTCTGCTACAATGTCATTGCAGTTGTGGAATTCTATCGGAATCTGGGTTTTCAACCTGACCCAGAGGGCATTAAAGGGATGTTTTGGTATCCAAGGTATTAGTTGATGCCCCAAGGCGAGGAAAGATATGTTTAGTAACATTGCAATGACTATGTTGCAAGATCAGACGGATGGGTGGTGGTGGTGGTGGTTTTGGGATCCTGTATGTATATCTCAAAAGGGGCATGGAATTTGTAACTTTGTTAATGACATTAAAGCTTCAAGTGTTGTTTTTATAGCTTGTGATATGTACACATCAAACTTTTTTCCCTCGTGCAGTTTAACCATTCATTTTAGGGGCATGCCTTTGATGTTGAATGTAATGTCGTTCCCAATGAGTATGAGGTTGGTTGAACCTTAGTTTCTGACCCCCATTATTCTTTTGTTGAATCTTATTTTCTTCCGCGGAAGGCATTATCTCTTGAAATGCACCTGATCTTCAGCCTACTGCTAGCTTTGCTTGAATCCAAACAGAAAAAACTCACCAAACAAATATACGCAGAAACAAAACAAATTTTTACCTGGTTCGGCAATCGCCTACTTGACGGAGCTGACAAACAGATTTTTATGTGGTCCGATGGGAATTGTTAGTTTGAATCCCACACTTCAGGCAAGTCCTTTGCTCCTGGTAGCTGGGAGAAGACTTTGAGACGCTACATCACTTCAAATATCAGCCTTGGTGTGTTGAGTGAACAGCCTCCACAGTCAACATTAAATGCCAGGGTCAAATCCACGCCAGCACCATTACAAAATACTCGCGACTCGATATCTTCTTTTTTTGTGGTTAATTTATTTTTTTTTTTGAACTGGAAGACATTTCTATTAAACAAAATTTCTCAAAGAGGCATCCACATTACAAATACTAGACAGGGTGTGACTATCCAATGAGGAGCCCTATTACAACTATGGGCCCAGGAAAAAGAGCAAAGAACAACCGAAGAAAGCTTTCTAATATCATCTATAATCGTCGCACACTCCCAGGGAGGGACATTCTTGGTAGAGCAGAGCTTGATGATTGTTTGGTTATCACTTTCAATGATAGCCTCCTTGAGATGGTTAGCAGAGAGGAGGGAACTCGCTAAACAAACAGCAAGGGCCTCCCCTTGAATCACTGAAGATGCCCGAACCATAGATACTCGCCCATCCACAATATTACCTTTGTGATCTCTGAGAAGTGCAGCAATTGCTGCCTTGGAGCATCCTGACTTCATTACCACATCACAGTTTACCTTCATCAGTCCCTCATGAGGAGGTGTCCAGCAAAAACCATCCTCATTTTGATCTGTGGGCTGCCCTTGATTTGTATGGTTCATCTTGCAATCATGGAACTCTTTCCACATAAATGAGGCCTTAGCCATCACTGTCTTAGGGTCAACTGGAATAGAGTCAAAGATCCAATCGTTTCTTGCTTTCCAAATATGCCTAGCCAGACAAATACATTTGCTCAAAATGTCATGACAATCTAAAGCTGAATTAAAATGTTCCATAATAGAAATGGCCCATTTCATGACAAACGAGATCGCCAAAGTATCCACCTTGTAACTTAAATTACTTCCCAACCAAACTGTTGTAGTCTAGTTACAACGGAACAGGAGGTGTTCAACAGATTCAGTTTCCCAACAATAGATAGAGCACATGGGAGAAGGGTTGCACTTACGTTTATGAAGATTCTCTTTGCTAGCTAGAAAATTGCAACATGCTTTCCACCAAAAATGCTTGAGCTTAGGAGGGACCTTTAGATTCCAAATGAACTTCCATAGGCTTTTTGGAGGTTCAAAGGAAGATGATGCCTTAGAGGGAAGCTTTGCATTATGCTCGGCTAATGCTATTTGATACCCAGATTTCACCAAGTAGATTCCCCTTGAAATCTGGGTATAGGAATGCTTAAAATTTGGTCAGCCTCTTCCTTAGAGACTAGGGCTCAAATTTCCTTCTCTTTCCAAGACTTGGATCTCTAATCAATGACCTCGTGAACAAATTCCACCGTGCAATTAGGAGGCCTAGCTGAATGTATCTTATAATCCTTTGAGAAATGGACCCAGCTGTCTGACCAAAACCGAATATTAGACCCATTAGCAACCTGCCATCTAATGCCCTTCAACAAAATTTCTCTACTTTTGATGATGCTTGTCCAAGCCCAAGATGGGTGTCTACTTTTGCCCGCATGAAGAAAACCCGAGTTTGGAAAGTGGAGACCTTTCATGAATTTTCCCCAGTGTGAGTTTGGGTTAATCAAAAAGCCACCAGCCTTGTCTCGCAAGCATAGCAAGGTTGAAAGATCTAAATTCTCAAAAGCCCAGCCCCCCATGAAGTTTAGATTGCGTGGCACAACTCCGAGAAGCCCAGTGGATGCCATTACTCTCCGGATCTCTACCCCACCAGAAGTTAGAGATGCAGGCATTAAGTTTGTTGCAAAATTTTTTGGGAAGGGCAAAACACGCCATAGTATAGGAGGGAATGGCTTTCACCACATACTTGATCATCACTTCCTTACCCGCTTGAGTGATTTGTTTTTGCTTCCAACCTTGGAGCTTGAGGAGGGTTCTTTCAAGGAGAAAATTATACACTTCCACCTTTGAACTCCCCAAGAAGGCAGGCAAGCCCAGGTACTTGACTGATTTGCTTAATTGAGGCATGCCTATGGTATCACATAATTCCTTCTTTAGATCAGAAGAAGTATTGGAAGAGAAACTAACCCCCGATTTGTTAAAATTCACGAGTTGGCCCAAGGCAAAATTATATATCTCCAGAATTTTCACAATATGACCACATTCCTCTTTGTTGGCTTTTAAAAATAGAATGGCATCATCTGCAAAAAAAGAGATGCGACAGGGTAGGGCAAGAAGGTTTCAGTTTGATACCTGAGATTCTTTGGTCAGACAACTCCTTAGACAAGAACTTGGAGAGAACATCAATGACCAGCAAAAATAGATATGGGGAAAGCGAATCGCCTTGGCAGAGACCTCGAGAAGGGTTGACTGAAGCTCTTTTCTCCCCATTAGCAAAGATATGGAATTTGACTGTCGAGAAGGGTTATGCAATGGAAACGCATTGCATAACCCATCTAATCCAGGTTTCATGAAAGCCCATCTTTACCATCATTGCCTCCAAGAAATCCCATTCAACTCTATCGTAGGCTTCGTTGAAGTCCAAACTAATAGCCATACTAGCTTGCCCACCTCTTCTGTTAATCTCCATGTGATGGAAAGCCTCATGGGCAATGATTATGCTATCTTGAATAAAACGCCTAGGAACAAAAGCAGATTGCTAGGGGGAGATGATATTACCCAAGAGAGGTTTGAGTCGATTAACCAACACCTTAGTAATGATTTTAAGGCTCAAGTTGCAAAGAGAGATAGGGCGAAATTGATTGAGCATTTCAGGGGTAGGAGATTTTGGGATGAGGACCAAATTAGTACTCCCTCCGTCCCTTTTTAAGTGATCCACTTGGGAAACGTGTATTTTTGCGGACGTTTAAAAATATACTTTCGCATATCGTTTTTAAATTTTTTTTGCACCAAATTAAAGTACTCAATGAGCACTTTAATTTGGTATAAAACAAATTAAAAAGTTATATAGAGAAATATGTTTTTTAGGGGTTTGAAATTGCACGTATTCCCGTATGAATCACTTAAAAAGGGACAGAGGGAGTAACATTTAACTCCTTAAGAAGAAAACCTGACTAAAAAAAACTCTTAACAGTTGAGATGGTTGAGGATTTAACCGCGTCCTAATAGGTTTGGTAGAAGAAACTTGGGTAACCATCTGGCCTTGGGGCCTTAAGAGCTCCTAACTGGAATACATCAACCTCAATTTCAGCGTTAGTAACCATGCAAGTTACGGACGAATTCATAGAAAGGGAGATAACCGGAGAAATAACTGATAAGGCTTCATTCATATCCCTGCTATCATTGCTATGGAAAAGATTGGAAAAATAATTTCCCAGTTGGCCATTGATCTCACTCTCCGATTCAAGCCAGACCCCATTATCATCCTTTAGTCTAAGAAGTAGTTGGTTCCTCTGTCTCCTTCGAATCATAGAAGCATGGAAAAAGGAGGTGTTCCTATCTTAATAAGAAAGCCATCGAATTCTTGATCGTTGGTGGAAAAACGTCTCCTCCCTATCAAGGAGAAGCTCAATTTCGCTTTGGATTTGCTGTTGTTGAGAATCCAAGATGTCCGAGTGAGCACATGCTTGGATGGAGGCAAGTTGATCCCTTAATTGATCCAGCTTCACTTTGTGTAGGAAAGATCAGCGCGTCGGATGACAGGATGACAGGGCGGTTGACCAACCTATAATAAATGGCCACGTGGCTCGAAAAAGTCCCAAAGGACACGTCATAATTCAGTAGCTAATAATGGCTAAGCAAAACCCCACCGCGAGGGCTATAACCTCGCGGAAGAATATAACAGAGCTGGAAGGGAGGAACCACCTACTAGAAGTCCACCCCTCGCGACGTCTTCAGCGAAGAGGATGGGCGCGACGGAAAGGAATGAATACCTACGCGAATACGCGAATTGAGCTCGCGACTGCACCTGACCAAAAGGCAGGGGTAGGGAAGTCGATACGAGTCTTGAGCAAGGGTTTGGCGCGAGCCAAAGGGCTCGCGACCATGCCTACCATAGCGGGAATAGGGGAGATACAAGTGGCTTGGTGGCTTTAAAGGATTAAGGATCGCCGCGAGGGGATGGCGCGCACTGAATTAGCCCAAGGAATCTTCCTAACGGCCAGTGACGTCACCCACGTCGCCCGGATATACGGAAAGAGCACGTGTCACCATATTATTGGGGAAATGTCTGCAGCCCAATGATTGGGTGCAAATCCCTATAATTATGGGACATTCCTTCATAAACCGAGAGATTGATTCATTCCCAAGGCACGGAAATCCTAGGAGAAGGAAGTGGCCCAGAGCTCTGGAATTAAGAACACTGTTCTTGCTAGCCCTCACGAGCCTGTCTTCCCTTCTAGGACTGTGATTTAATGATGATGATGATCTAAAACGTGAATGGATTGAACACTGCTGCCTTCTCTTTCTGTATATTTGGCTTAATCCTTCGCCCCTACACACACTCTCTTATTCCTTGATTGACCATTAGCTATTGTTTGCCTCTCCAAATCAACTTTATTGGATTGCAACAAAGAACCTCTCTTACACTTTGTTATTTCCAAATTCCTCTTTACTCTAGGAAATTAATCTACGACGGCACGATTTTAGTTGTTGAACAAATTTGAACATCTTTGACCCAGAAACTGTGTCAATCCAAGCCGAAGAGATTATGTCGTTGCAGTTAGGACGAGTGGACCACATGGACTCAAATTTGAATAATCTTGGGATCTTCTTTAAGGAGAGTATGGTTGATAATGAGGGGACAGTGGTCAGAGCCAAGGACAACACCATGGAAAACCCGGGCTTTTGGAAATTTCTGCCGCCATTCAACATTGGCCATGGCTCTGTCAATGCGTTCCCAGATATTTGCTTCTCCCCTTTGATTGTTAGTCCAGGTGTAGGCACTGCCTTTGAATTCCAAATCCATTAGATTACACTCCGAGATGACATTTTAAAAATTCTCGATATGGTTGCTGTTGCAAGGAGCCCCCCTTGTTTTTCCGAAACACAGAGCCAATTTCATTAAAATTGCCAACACACATCCAAGGTAACTGGTTTTCTCTGGCCATTTTGATAAAAGCCTTCCAGAAAGTAGATCTTTTATCGGATGGTGCTCAAGACTGCTGCTTCATGCGAATAATAACATGAGTATGGGACTGCTGCTTCAATCAAGTGAGGAAAGAAAGAGAGGTTGCCAACCCCAGTATTAGTCCCCGCTGATGGAGCGAGCAGGCAAAATTCTCGTATTGGACTTCACAAAGTACTCCTATGTGGCCCTATGCGTCTTCCTTAGTCCCTTGAATTTTACATCCTTAATTTCGTCCGTGAAAAAAATTCGGCTGAGATGCTTTGTTTTACTAATTGGCTTGAGTTTGTATTCAAGAATAAGTACAATGGTCTGGCTCAGTGGTCCTGTAGGACCGGTTTTGTGTTGTGTGAGGTCTTTATTTGAACTAATAAAACAAAATGGAAACTAACTAAAAAAAATTAGTTGCGGAGCTCTGCTTTTATATATGGTGTTTTTTAGGTGTGATTAGGGATGACAATCTCAACCAAACCGTAGGTTAACTGAAACATATCTAATCGATTGGTGCAGGTTTTTAACAGATTTTTATTGAAATGGAGTAGTATTTTTATTTCTGCAAATGATAGTCAAATGACTCAAATGATTCGTAATCTGAATGGTAGTTGGGATCATCACATATTCTCTGTGGTAATTTATTATCGTTGCTGGCTTGATTAATTAGTGGTGCTCTAATTTCAGCTCTAACTTCTCATAAATTATTCTCCAAATTCTTGTTTTTGTTGGGAAATTTGAGAAGTCAGTAACATCGATCATCTTCAAACCATCCTCCCCAACCCACATTCAAATTCTCTTGACATATACCCACCTAAGCAGCAGTGTTAGTCAAGCTCAATAACAACTAGACTGGATTAGGTGTTTAACCAACTATTTACCATGTGGCGGAGTAGAAATCCGTATCCCAAAAGATTGCAAAAATAAATCAATTCGAAATCCCAATTGTGCAATGAAAACCTAACAAATGGAAAAATCAAATGGCATATCTTGAAAAATGGCAAAAATTCAGCAACATTCACCTAAAAATTGGAAAATCTCCTATCATACTTGGTATGCTCTACCTCGTACCACATCATTATCGTACCACATCATTATCGTACCACATCATTATATCTCTATATACAGAACCTGAACTCGGAAGTAAATTTATATTTCATAAATTCTGAATGGCACATTCAAGGGCCTCAAGTTTTTTCTCACACTCTATTTGCTCATCATCAGGATAACTATCAGCCACAATACCGGATCCAAAAAATGATTGGAATCGTTCTTGATCAACTTGTCGAGAAGAGTCAAACACCAAAAAACAGTTCGATAGGAGTTTGTTTGATACATGAACAAATCATATTAGTGAGGGAAAAAAAGAAGAAAGCAAAATATTGTTTGAAATTTTAAATGTCTTTTGTTTTTCCTGCACAAACACGATTCAATCATGTATCAAATGAACTCTAATCGAACTTTTTTTTGAAGTGCTTACTCGTCTTGACGAGTTCAAAATAAATGAGCAATTTTTTTTCACAAACACGATTCGATGGTGTATCAAATGAACTCTAATCGAACTGATTGTTGGAGTGCGTACTTCTCGATGAGTTCTAAAAAATAAACGATTCCAATTATTTTTTGAGATTTGGAATGAATCCAAAAAAATAAAAATAAAACTAGAGGGGGACTAGTGCGGGAAAAAAAACTTGTCGAGACTAAGGGTGATCTAATCAAGATTCTCTCAATGTGATTTCCAAATATAATTTTCATGTGATGTAAATAATTCTGTTCATTTGAGTGGTGGCAAACTCAGATTTCCAAAGTTCATTTAGCAAATGAAAAACTAAGTCTAATTCTCACCATCCCATTCATTATGTTTTGGCACCGCTCAGCTTAGACTATAAAATAATTCGTAAGAGATTAAAGCGTTAGTTTTGTAATGAAAGGAAGATGGAAAGTTATTATATAATAAAGGTCATATAAGTTTTGTCGGAAACACTTTCAATTTTGGCATTATCATTTGTCTTCAAGTTTTTTTCCCTTACCTTAGCAATATGGATAAGGATTACAGAACATCTACTCCCTCCGTCCCAATTTTATAGTCTTAGTTGACACTTTTTGTTGTCCCAAAAAAATTGTCCCACTTCAAAACTAAATGGGTAATTGTTAAGGAATTTCCTCTTATACCCTTATAGTTTGAAATTTAAAATAATAAAAAAGTAAGAAAGTGTAATGATTGAAGGGTAAAATAAGAAAAACATGTTTTCAAAAGTACAATGATTATGTCTCTTTATTAAGTTGGAATTCTCAAAAGGGACTACAAAATTGGGACGGATGGAGTAAAAAAAAAAAGGAAAGATAAAGGAAATTTTTTGGGACGGTATTCCAATGCAATTCCTTGCTTGGGGATTGGTGGAATAAAGGGGAAACTCGTTTTCTACCAAAAACTGACTGGATTATAGTAGTACTCTCCGGCCATGATGATGATGGAATCTTCGTGGTGGAACTGGAAAGCAGCATATGATTGCAATTTTGAGTTTAATTTAAGAGATAATTATCACACCACCACCACCACCACCACAACCGCGAAGATACCAATCATAAAAATGACAAAAGTAGTACAGGCAGGCAGGCAGGTTGATGACACAGCCGGTCAAAAGGGAGGCGCGTGGATGGAATCTTCTTGTGTACTCCACATATATATACTAGTGGAGTATTTATTTTCTCCGAGCAGGTACAGAAAAGTCCATGTCTTATTATCTGCTGACCAAGACCTTCAAGAACATCTACCCGACAAATGCACTTGAAATATCTTTCTCCCCCTCTCTGTGTGTACATGGATGGATATATCGTACCGTGCGTGCTTACTGATCAACCAACCGTGACGAAAGTCGTCATTTTGGGAATTGTTTTTTTGCTGGAAGATTCAAATTGTTGTCCTTGTCACGTACTTTGACGTATGCTCTACTTTTACTCCCATTTCCACACAATCCAACTTCTTCTTGATTGATTTCTGATAAGCAATCTCGTGGTGTATACTGTATATTATTAGCCAGCCAAAGCACTTTGTATTCCACTTGCTGATTGCAACTAGTATTATTATTTTTTAGTAGTACTGTATATTTGACTGTCTGAGTCTTTTAAGGTCACTCCTACTTTTTTCTTCTCTCTTTTCTCTTTTCTTTAGTATTGTTTATTATAAGTGCGAATCTCAATTTCCTATTGATTCTCATTGAGGTCGTGTATTGAGCTGCTTGTAATCACGGGTGACCAGAACTTCACTTCATTTTCGCTAATCAAAGGAAGAACAAACCAAAATTAAAGGTAAGCATATGTAGTTTGATTTTTCCTATTCTTTTCCATCCTATTACCCGTTTTCATGTTGAAAAACGACATACAGATGATGATTTATACTACTAGTTTGTAGATACATATTAGTTTGTAGTAATCTGGTGATGGTAATTTATTGAATAATTTTTATTTCTCTACCTGCCTTGTGAATATACATATGTACATGGGTCTCTCTCACACAGGCAATTTGATTTGGAAAGCTTCACAATTTAGGTTGATTATTGACTACATGAAATAATCAACTTCTATTATGTTCTTTCTTGATCTTCAGGAAAGATGAGACTGAGATATTGGGAATGTATTTATGCACTGTCGTTTTGTTTCTTCAAGCTAATCGCAGTTGCACAAATTACCGACCCCGCTGAAGGTGGACTGGCCTGTCTTGACTTCTATTTGTTCTTTCTTTAAAGTAACTCTGTGTCATTAACTGTAATCCAGTTTTAGTTCTATACTGTATACATCACAATCAGCTGATGTATTTTTCCCATTTCCAGTTTCAGCACTCCTGGCTATCAAGAGTAGTTTACTTGATCCCTCAAAGCATCTTAAGAATTGGAACAAAGGGGATCCCTGTGTATCCAACTGGACCGGAGTCTTATGCTTTCCCTCAGTCATGACTAACGGTTATTTACATGTCCGAGAGCTGTATGTTCGTTAGTGTCTCTGATTTCACAACAGTTCTTTTCATTCTTGATATAGGTAATCGTCTGATTTAGAAAATTTCCTCATTATGTTTCTGTTTTTGCCACAGCCAACTACTAAATATGGACCTATCTGGAACTTTAGTACCCGAGCTTGGCCAATTCTCTCAACTTAAGATTTTGTGAGTTTTTTTTTTTCAACAAAAAATGGTATTGTTGTTTTATGATGCTGTAACCAACCATGCGATTCTCCCATTAATGCTAATCCTTATATTTTTGCATTCCTTTGGAAGAGATTTCATGTGGAATGACTTAAGGGGCAACATACCGAAAGAGATTGGAAATATTGCATCTTTGAAACTCCTGTAAGTTCAAGGGGGTCTTGAAAATAACGCTTCGTTTTAGATAGTATTAGCTCTTACTGTTGTGAGGTTGACCACGCGTGTGTTGTCTGTGCAGCCTCTTGAATGGAAACAAGTTATCAGGTTCTTTACCTGCAGAGCTTGGGTATCTATGCAATTTAAATAGACTCCAAGTAGACCTGAACAACATATCAGGAACAATACCAGAATCATTTTCAAATTTGAACAGTATTAAGCATCTGTGAGTGGGTTTCAAGCTAAACTTTATGAAAGCTTGAAAGGATTTTTTGCTTTATGTTTTTTTTTTCTTTCCCTTTTCCGTTATTTATGCGCATGCATGCAACTTTTGCAGCCACTTGAACAATAACTCTCTCAGTGGTCAAATTCCTCCTCAACTTTCCAACCTATCCACTCTTCTTCACATGTGAGTTATATAGAAGATTCCTCTCTCTCACTCTCTCCCCAAGTAATACTATTTTAGTGCTAATTCTTTCATCTAGAAATTTTTTGACTTCTTCTGTGGGTTTATCATATTGCACGTTGTTAAAAAAGGCTGTTGGACAATAACAACTTAACTGGATATCTTCCACCAGAGTTCTCCAACCTTTCAGACTTACGTATACTGTAAGTTACTTTTAAGTATCATTAGGTCCTTCTCTACTCGATTTCTGTTTTGATGTCTCCACTTTTGGCTGTTATTGCGCATTCTTGATGGCAACTTGTCATGTATATATTTTGGCCAAGCATGTACATTCCTCTCTGGAGTTTTTTCATTTTATAGCCATCATTGAGTTTACACTTGAGATTTTTCGACGTTGCCTCAATAAGTTGGGAGACGTATGAGTCCTTGTAACTTATTCCATATCATGCAGTTAAGTGGTATGTTCTCATCTTCTAGTATGGGAGCTTGTGGTATCCGCTCCACTCAATGGTTTTACAAATCCTTAGTTGTATCATTTAGGTTTTGACCTTGTCCAGCCAAAGGAAAAGGGACAACTAACTAATGTTAATTTTCATGTTTTACCCTTGCAGTCAACTTGATAACAACAATTTCAGTGGGGCTGAAATTCCAACATCTTATGGAAGGCTATCAGTACTAGCGAAGTTGTAAGTGCTATATATAGGATGTCTGCTGTTTAGCTGTTTTGTATTCCATTAAGTGAAGAGAGAAACTTTTGTACAGCCGCGATATTCTTTCACATTACTCAAAAACCGGTTTTGGAGATAACAGTGGCTGTGTTCATTTGAGGAGTTTTGGGGAATTTAGTTTTGTTTGGTTTGGTAACGAGTGGAAGGAGAAATAAGGTAATAATTGGAGATAGGGTGTAGACACCCCAATTTTGACCTAGGAATGCTCAAAAGCATCCCCGATGATGAGGATAAGTCGAAAACAGTTCATAAGCTTGAACAGGGTTTCAAACCCCTCAAACCCAACCCAAAAACCCAACAAAAACTCTGAACCCTCTGAAACCACTTGAGCACTCAAGTGGAGGCAGCCCCAGTGCTCAAGTAAGCCCTTGACCTGAGCGCTCAAGTCCCACTTGAGTGCTCAAGTTGCCTGAACGCACCAGAACTTTTTATAGCATCTTTCAGTTGGCCATGATGGGATTTTCTGCATTTTTTACCGCGTCAGACCTCTCTCCCCTCCCCCAGATCTTGACCCATCATGATATTTCCCTCTATTTTGAATTTCAAGACCATTTTCCTTCTCAAACCTCTCTATAAATACCACCTTTTACCCCTCTTGGCTGATCTCTTCCTCTCTCCTCCACCCCTTCCACCATACTACACATTAGCCACAATACTCTGAAAAGCCAGCCATGTACACTCCCAAATACTCATCAAAATCCTCCAAAAACCTCTAAAAAATCCTCAAAATACTTGAACAGCTTCCACCATGTTGTTTAGATGAGAGAGAGAGAGAGATGGAAAGGAAGAGAAGTGTGTAAGGTGTTAACGAACCCTACCACACAAACCTTTATTTATATTATGAGAGAGACTAATACATTACGTAGCTACCCAATGTGGGACAACTAACAATAAACATATTCTAACACTCCCCGTCAAGCTGGAGAATAAATATCAAAAAGTCCCAGTTTGTTACATAGCAACTCTAACCGCGGCTTGAATAATGATTTGGTAAACATGTCGGCCAACTGAGCACCCGTAGATACATATGGAGTAGATATCACACCACCAGTCAGCTTCTCACGCACTAGATGACAATAAACCTCAATATGCTTAGTCCTCTCATGAAATACTGGATTTGCGGCAATGTGAATAGCCGTTTGATTATCACAATACAGAGGCATAGGCAGTTGCACACTAAATCCAATCTCTTCAAGAAATGATCGCAGCCACACAACCTCACATGTCGTGTGTGCCATTGCTCTATACTCTGCTTCTGCACTGGACCGGGCTACTACTGTCTGCTTCTTGCTTTTCCAATTAACAAGATTTCCACCAAGAAAGACACAATAACCAGTAGTAGATCTCCTATCAGACGGTCCTCCTGCCCAATCAGAATCAGTAAACGCCTCAACGCGTAAGTGTCCACTAGCTCGATACAATAAACCCCGTCCTGGATGTAGCTTAAGATACTTCACAATTCTAAGGACAGCCTCCCAATGTGGATAACGAGGAGCTGACATAAACTGACTCACCAAACTAACCGCAAATGAGATATCCGGACGTGTAATCGTGAGATAGTTTAACTTACCAACCAACCGATGATACTGATCAGGATTATGAAGCAACTCCCCCTGGTCCACATACAGTTTGACATTGGGATCCATAGGAGTCTCAACAGGCCTAGCTCCCAACAAACCTGTATCCTCAAGAATATCCAGTACATACTTTCTCTGTGATAAGCTAATACCTTCTTTGGACCTGGCCACTTCAATACCTAAAAAGTACCGAAGTTTTCCCAAATCCTTAGTATGAAATTGCTGATGTAAGAAGGTTTTTAACTCATCAATACCTCGCTGGTCATTACCAGTAATGATAATGTCATCCACATATACAATCAACAATACTTTCCCTCGATCAGATGTGAGGGAAAACACAGAATGGTCAGTCTGACTACGATGCATGCCAAATCTCAAAACTACATCACTAAACTTGCCAAACTAGGCCCGAGGAGACTGCTTGAGGCCATAAAGAGCTTTACGAAGCCGACATACCTGATTACGCTCCCCCTGAGCAACAAACCCAGGTGGTTGCTCCATGTAAACCTCCTCTTGAAGATCCCCATGGAGAAAGGCATTCTTGACATCCAATTGAAATAATGGCCAACCAAGATTTGCAGCTAGAGAAATAAGAACGCGAACAGAGCCAAGTTTAGCAACAGGCGAGAATGTCTCCGAATAATCAACACCATAAGTCTGGGTGTAGCCTTTGGCAACAAGTCGCGCCTTATAGCGCTCAACAGTACCATCAGGAAGATACTTGACAGTGAATACCCAACGACAGCCAACAGTTGTCTTACCAGCAGGAAGAGGAACCAGGTCCCAAGTACCATTATGATGAAGGGCAGACATCTCATCCTCCATAGCTGTCCGCCACTTAGACACAGATAAGGCCTCCTGAACAGACTTAGGAACAAACACAGAAGAAACCGAGGTAGTAAAAGCTTGAAGAGACGGTGACAAATGATCATAGGAAACAAAATGAGCAATAGGATGGAGAGTGCAGGACCGAATACCTTTACGGTGGGCAATAGGAAGATCAAGGTTGTCTGGATCCCGCAACGGAGAAGAGGATGGCGCGGTGGGTGAAAGCAGTGCTGCTGGCGTAGATGGCTCTGGTTGGGGCTCTGGTTGGGGCTCTGGCTGAGGCGCTGACTGAGATGGTGCTGGCTGAGGCACAACTGGTGGATTTTTAGGACGACGATGATACACCTGCAAAGGTTTTGGTGGAGGAACGGTACTAGATGGGACAGCTAGAGGACACATAGACTCATATGCAGGCAAATCAGTAGTGGGGACAGACTCCGAATAAAAAGGAAGAGACTCATTAAATGTGACATCAGCACACACAAAATGACGACGTAAAGATGGGGAGTAACATTTATATCCTTTCTGAGTGCGAGAATAACCAAGAAAAATGCATTTAATGGACCGCGGGTCCAATTTACTCTGGTCGGGATCCAGAGCATGAACATAACATGTACACCCAAAAACCCGAGGGGGTAATGGGTGGAGAGGCCGACCGGGAAACAGGACTGTCTGGGGTATCTGACCCCCAAGGATAGTAGAGGGCATACGATTGATCAAATAGCATGCAGTAAGAACCGCGTCACTCCAGTAAGACTTAGGAACCCTCATTTGAAATAACATGGCACGCATAACTTCTGATAAGTGTCGAATCTTGCGTTCGGCAACCCCATTTTGCTGTGGAGTCCGAGCGCAGGATGACTGATGAATAATCCCATGATCATCAAAAAATTGAGATAAAGTACTATGAAAAAATTCACGTGCATTATCAGACCGAAACATACGAATGCAAGTATTAAACTGAGTCTTTATTTCCATGTAAAATGATTTAAAAATAGTCTTTAACTCAGATCTCTCTTTCATAAGATAAAGATATGTAATACGAGAGAAATCATCAACAAAAATAACATAATACTGAAAACCAAAAACACTGGGCACATGAATAGGACCCCAAATATCTGAATGAACTAACTGAAAAGGATGTGACACACGACGCTCAACCCTAGGATAAAATGACACTCTATGATGTTTACTAAACTCACAGACTTCACAAGATAACTCCTTAACAGAACTACACGAGGGCACTAGACGCTTCAAATTCTGAAGAGATGGATGACCAAGCCGACAATGTTGTTGATATAAGGACTCTGATGACTGGAGAGCAACTGGTTGAACACCACCACTGGTTAGGTAATACAGACCACCACGCTCAACACCGGCACCAATCGTCCTCCCCGTCTTGAGATCCTGAAATACACAACCATGTGGAAGAAATGTGACCGAACAATTTAAGGATTTTGTAAGTTGACTAATAGACACAAGGTTAAAGGGTAAACGAGGAACATGCAACACAGAGTTTAAAGTAAACGATGGAGAGACAGAAACTGAACCCAAACCAGTAACCTCAGTGGTAGAACCATCTGCTAAGGTAACATGAAAGGTTTTATCCATGGGCTGGCAAGTAGAAAAGAATTTAGAAGTACCAGTCATATGATTAGTAGCACCAGAATCGATAACCCAAGGAGAGGAAAAAGATGATGCAACACAAGCAACGGAGGGACCTGTCTGAGCGAACGTAGCTGTGGAAGATGAAGCTGCAACAGCGGAAGGCTGAATGGACATAAGACGCTGATACTCCTCTGCTGAGATAGTCACACTGCTATCAGTAGAATGAGTAAACTGCCTAGTATCCTCAGAATGAGCAACCTGATGAGCCTGGGGAAAACCATGAAGATCATAACAATAGTCCACTGTATGATTTGTACCCCGACAATGAGTACAGAACTTGGTACCACGCCCACGACCAGAACCACCGCGACCAGAACTACTTCCCCCTGACGTGCGACCACGACTATTTCCACCACGACCATTGAACCCAGAATCACCGCGACCACCAGAACTGTTACCTGAATCATAGCCACCAGAACTTCGACTACCAGAACCACGACCACGACTGCCAAACCCAGAATCACGGCCGCGACCACGGCCAGTACTCGACCCAAAACCACTAGAACCCACTGAAGCTAAAGCAGAACGATCAAATGGTGATTGAGAGGTAGAACCAACATCTGAGATAGAAGCCTGGCGAAGACGACTAAACACCTCATCGAGAGATGGCAACTCCCGCTCTTCCAATATCTGAGACCGAACTGGATCATAAAATGATGGTAAACCATACAAAAAACGAGCAACCTCCAAACGCTCACGCTGACTCGCCATAACCTGAGGATCACTAGAGATAGGCTCATAAACCCGGAGTTCCTCACAAATACCACGAAATCTGGCATAGTAGTCCTCCAACGATCCAGTACCAAATGACAGAGAAAAGAACTGATTATGGAGATCATATGTACAACGAAGATTATTAAACCCTGAATACATCCTGGCAACCCGATCCCACACTTCCTTGGCACTATCAAGGTAAAACAGAGGGCCACTGATCTGAGGTTCCATACTATTCCACAACTCAACTCGAATATGACAATCCTCAGCTTCCCAGTCACTATAATCCTTAGCATCTTTATTTGGAGGACTGTCTGTCAAATAACGAAATTTTCTCTCACCCATATAATAAACTTTGACAGCACGAGACCAAATAGCATAATTGTTGCCATTCAAAGGAATGGACGTAATGGAATCCTTCTCACAACGCCGAGAAGTGCCAGAAGAACTACCAATAATTATAGAACCAGAATTAGAGCCAGATGCAGACTTTTCTTCAGACATAATTACCGATCACCACAAAATACCCCCACCAGTAAAAAGATAACCAACTGTCTCGACAAAACAACCAAACAAACCAACGAAGCAACAACCAATAACCAATACTAAATGAAACCACTGAAAGTCTGCATCTACTACTAGATCATACCAATCAGACAAGTTCGAGCATCAACAGAGCACTAGGTGTGGATTTCGAGCATCAACAGAGCACAGGATGTGGATTTCGAGAATCAATAGTGAATTTCGCGCAGCAACAGTGGATTTCGAGCATCAACAGAGCACAGGATGTGGATTTCGAGCATCAACAGTGAATTTCGAGCAGCAACAGTGGATTTCGAGCATCAATCAGTGGATTTCGAGCAGCAACAGTGGATTTCGAGCATCAATCAGTGGATTTCGAAGGTTTTTAGGGCTTGTACGATCTCATATGGGGTTTTCGAAGGTCGTCTATGGGTTGTATAGATCTCGTATGGTGTTTTTGAAGGTCGTCTATGGCTGTATAGGTCTCGGTTTGGTACTGATTTAGGGTCTGGTTTAGGATCTCGAGGTAGATGATGGTTTAGGCTTGATTTAGGGTCTGATTTAGGGCAGCAAGGTAGACGATGGTTTAGGGTTTCGAGTTAGACGATGATTTGGGGTCTGGTTTTAGGGTTTCGGCTGGTTTAGGGTTTCGAGGTTGTCGGCTGAGGAAGATGATGGTGACGTCAATGCTAGGTAGGGTAGGGTTAGGTAGAATTAGGTTATGGGTTAAGAACCCGCTCTGATACCATGTTGTTTAGATGAGAGAGAGAGAGAGATGGAAAGGAAGAGAAGTGTGTAAGGTGTTAACGAACCCTACCACACAAACCTTTATTTATATTATGAGAGAGACTAATACATTACGTAGCTACCCAATGTGGGACAACTAACAATAAACATATTCTAACACACCACACTCCTACACTCCATCTTCTTCAAGTCTCTACCTTCAAACTACAAAAAAAACCAGGTCCTACCAGTCTCCCCACCACCCCGAAAATCCATACTACTTTGAAAAACCATTAAAAAATCCTTCATCAAGCTTAGGTGTTGGTCAAAACATTGTTCAATCAGTGAAGCCCACTTTCATACACCCTAATGCCCATCACCTAGTCCAAAACCACTCACTCATTCCATTGATTCTCAAAATCACTAGCCAAAAGTGCCTTGTTCAAGCTTAAAAAGGTAGAAATACCTTCCAAACGTACTGTTCTTGTATCCTGAGGGAAGCCATTAGGCCTAGACTGGTTCCCATACCAGCTTTAGGCTTGCTTTGGCCATTTAATAACACAAAATCAGTTTTTGAGGTTCACTACTTGCTGCTCACTTGAGCACTCAAGTCCCCTTCCTTTATATTTTTCTGTTTTCTTCCTTAAAGCTGTGGAAAATCCTTTTGTTCATTTCTGTTCATTGTTAGTACTAAGAAGGGGTCTGTTTATGATCTGATCAGCCCATGTAATGGGTTAAAACTTTAAAACTAAGTTTTTCGAAGCTCGCCTATCCTGAAAACAGAGGTTATAAGTCAGACAACATGATGAACAGAAGGAAACATAATCATTTTTTAGAAAGGAACTGAGAACAGAGGCAGCAAGAGGCGATGGCTTGAGGGCTCAAGTCAGCCACTTGAGCGCTCAATTCAGAAACAGTGGACAAATCCTTTTTTGATGAAAGAGTCTCTATTTGTCATGTTTCTTGTTATTTAGTTTTTGGTCCTCATATGTAGCTAGTTTCTCTTGAAGTATGTTGTATATCCCACGTGTATCATGCATCTCATGTCATTAAAACCATCATATATAGTCATTTTATACAAGTTCACACAAGCATCCACCATTTCACGTGCATATTTACTTGTAATCATCCCCCATCCCCTTTATGTGAGCAAAAAGTTGAATCATAAACATTTTATAAATCTCACAAACACTTAGTAGAGACCGACTTTCGGATCGGGCAAGGGGGGTTCCATAAAACCCTTCCCCTCTCATATCTTAGCTCTCGAACATAAGATATTATGGTGATGACGGACTAGTAAATAAAACCTTATCCAAAAATGAGGCACGAGTCATTCAAGTTCGGTTCCTGGGGTGCAAACCTCAAATCCGGGTGGCGACTCCGAATCGAATGCGCTCCAGAGGGTCAGCCACATAGGGGGAATGAGTGGAGTTAGATAGAGAGAGAAATGAGAGTAATAATTGGAAAAGAGAGGGTAATGATTGGAAAGAGAAATAGGGTAATGATTGAAAAATTAAACTAAACTAAAATGTCTAAACGAACACAGCCAGTATGATTCTGCCCGTTTTTCACATTTTCCGGTTTATTGTATCCTACTTTTAGGGTTAATATAAGATTCAATTGGATATTTAGGTTCAAGAGTGCTCATAAATTGTTAAGAGTTACTAATCCTGCTCCAAATGTATGCTCTTTGGTTTTTTTTTGGTACCAACTACCAAGGAACTCTTCAAGGCAGGACTACTTTGGTAGCAAGCCACATGTATCGGGCCAGCCAGTGAGAGTTGAACAAAACAGCTCCGAGTTTATGGTTAGTCCCAATGACAACATTCTTAAACTGCTGGGCTACCCTGATGGATTTTGTAGAAGTATGCTTCATATCCTCGTATTGTGGATATTGAGATCTGGGGGCGAAAATTGTGTCAAAGTCTCATTTTATGGATTGTACAATACAACTGCCGACTTGTAGATGCTATTGAAGATCTACAAAGGATTCATAGTAACTGAGTACTACAAGCTTAACACCAACATGTCCCATGGAGAGGCTAATGTTATTAGAGGACTTAACTGTTCAGAAAGTTGGAAAGGCTAATGCTTTTAGGACTCATTTTGGTCTCGAGGTGAATGTGGGAAGGTTTCTGATCATTCCCATGGGTGAGGTTGTTGATTGACTTATTGGTAGATGTCCTGGGTTGCAAGGCGGCTTCTTTTCCTTCATCTTATCTGGGTGACCCATTCAAGTCTAAAGCGGCTTGGGATTCGATGGTTGAGAGATTAGAAAAGCTTGCGGGTTGGAAAATGTAGTACTTGTCGAAAGAGAGTAGAATGACTCTTACCAAAAGCACATTGTTGAGCCTGCCTACATAGTTCATATCAGTCTTTAACATTCGCATTTCAGTGGCAAAATGACTAGTAGTTACAAAGAGATTTCCTTTGGGAACGTTTGGGGAGGAGTTTAATTTCATCTTAATGGATTGGGATACTGTCTTTTCTCCGGTTTGGAAAGGGGGTTAAGGAGTGGGAGTTACAAAGATATTTCCTTTGAAAACATTTGGGGAGGAGTTTAAGTTCATCTTAATGGATTGGGATCTTCTCTCCAGTCTGGAAAGGGGGTTTAGGAAGGGGAGTCACTGTTTTTAATTAAAGCTTATTGGAGAAATGACTATGGAGGAAAGTGATGTGTGCTAGGCATGGGGAAGGTTGGGGTGCATGGTCCTCATAGGAAATTCATCTGCAACATGGGGTGGGCCTTTGGAAGAGAATTAGGAGAGGATGGGGTGAATTTCTAGGCATACACATATAAAACTGGTGGTGGAGAGGAAGGTGAAGTTCTGGGAGCATGTTTGGTGGGGGGATGTAAGGTTAAAAGATGCTTATCTGCTATATTTCAGTTGATGGCGGACGGGGGTGAGACGGTGGCGGATTATCTTAGGATGGGCAGAGAGTTGATGGGTTGAGATATTGTGTTTTGCAAGTGTTAATATTAAGTGAAAATTTCAAAAATACCCCTAACCTTTGGACTCAATATCCCATACACACCTGAACTTCAATAAACGTTAATTAAGCCCCTGACCTTGAGACTCCGTCATCAATTCCCACCCTCGGTCCATTTGCCGTCCAATACCTAACGAAGACTCCTAGCTGGCACCCAAAACGACATCTTTTTTGGGATTTGTCATGGACTTCCAAATTTGTTCGTTATATGTTGTCTTGTGGTGCCAACTTCAGGGGTCCCACACAAGCGATCTGAACCGCTTCAATGATTTTAAAGTATTTAATCGAATGGTCTTGTAAAAAATTAGGCCCATCTGATATTTTGATCTGAGTAGTCAGTAGTTCATTTTTTCATTGAGAATCAAGACCCTATAATCTGGAAGAATTTTGGAAAAAATTATACAATTGTACGCTCGATATCCCCTTGATCTGAACCTTAGGTATCGAAGCGCTTGTTGAGAGGAGCATTTGCTAAAAAAATTATCTTGATCGGACATCGATAGATATCAAAACAAGTCCATAATTTTTACGTTTTGAATCAGGACCCTATCGATGGAACAAATTCTTAACATCATGGTTGTGTAAGTTTTTGAAATACTAGGTTTGTGAAGATGGTAATCGTTGGAAAAATACTAATAGAACAGAAATAGAAGCTGTATTATAAAATGCCTAGACAATGACAAGATAATATATCCTATCTTTTTGTGGTTGCTAGATTCCTTAATGGCTTTTTTTTTTGTCTATCTTGTAGTGTCAATATTACAGAGAAGAATTTTCCATCAAAGAAGCAGTGCTTATGCTATTTATTTTTCTCTTTCTTGGCAGAAGTCTAAGAAATTGCGGCTTGCAAGGAGCTGTTCCTGATCTCAGCAGGATACCAAACCTTAGCTATTTGTAAGTTGGAGGCTTGGAGCGTTTATCAACTTCACTAGGTTGTTTTAATGTTGATTTTCTTTAGGCACCACTTGGATATATTTAGGAAAAGGCACAAGTGTATTTATCCTCTTTATGCTTTTTGGCTGTTAATTCTCTCCTGCTAACAGTGCACTATAATTACAGGGATCTCAGTCAGAATCAGCTCACTGGACACATACCATCAAGTCCACTTTCTCCAAATATGACAACGATGTATGTAAATGGACAGTTACTACAGGCTAGTCGTTGCATACGTGTAGAAATTGCTCTACATGTGATTGGTGCTTCATCATCTCATTTTATTGCAAAGTCTATAGATAAAACTGCATGCAATTCGAATATTCATATTACGAACACTCAAATTGTCAACTTGAGCACTATGTGATGAAGAGTTTTTACTAATTTCTTGTGCAGCGACCTGTCAAATAACCAACTTAGTGGTTCTATTCCAGATAGTTTATCAAATCTTCCTGCTCTGCAGAAACTGTGAGTTTCGTCATTCTTTTTGGTATTTTGTCTCCTTTTACAACAAATTTGTATATGATAATCATCTTGGGATACTCACATAATAACCCTATGGGGTATTGAGGAAATATGTGCATTTTAAACTTTGTGGAAATCAATTATAAATTTTTAGCCTTTTCAAATGCTCTTCCATGCATACTTTGTAATGGGATTGCTTATTACAGGTCTCTTGAGAATAACAATTTGACTGGTTCTGTCCCTGCTAGAATTTGGCAGAATATCTCCTTCAGTGCAAAGGCTACACTTTTACTGTAAGAGCTTGAAGCGTAGAACTAGTGTCACCGTTTGGAGTAAACAAGTGTTTACTTCGTTGATGTGGTTATCATATATTGCTTAGGCCCTATTTGAAAGCTGTGACTTGCTAATTTCCATTCCATGTACTTAACAATGCAGTGATCTTCGGAACAATTCACTCTCAGAAATTGTAGGAGATCTCAATCCTCCGAAAAATGTTGCCCTCAGGTTGGTTTCTTTTTATAGTGGCCATTTTACTGTGTGAAAGAGTCACTCTTTTGCAGAGCTTTTTTGAGGTATTGACTGATAATTCTCATCATGTGGTAGTCATATAATTGTCATTGTGCATTTGGTTTGTACTTATTAGTATGTTTCGTTGTGCCTCTGTGTGCTTATCATCTTATCAGCTGTTCTTCAGGCTGCAAGGCAATCCTATCTGCAGCACTGCAAATATAAGAAACAAAGACCAACTCTGTGGACCTGGAGCTGGAGGGGACGATTTTGCTCAGAAGTCAACAAATTCAAGCGTGATTTGTCCTATTCATGCATGTCCTACAGATAATAACTTTGAATATGTCCCAGCATCTCCACTGCCATGCTTTTGTGCATCACCCCTTTGGATTGGGTATCGGCTGAAGAGTCCAAGTTTCTCTTATTTTGCCCCATATGCATATGCATTTGAGATGTACGTGACACGTTCTCTTAACTTGGACCTTTATCAACTTTCCATTGATTCATTTGTCTGGGAAAAAGGACCACGTCTAATAATGTATTTGAAG
This sequence comes from Vaccinium vitis-idaea, assembly GCA_963854785.1. NCBI lineage: Eukaryota > Viridiplantae > Streptophyta > Magnoliopsida > Ericales > Ericaceae > Vaccinium > Vaccinium vitis-idaea. The sequence continues at coordinate 276,900 of OY978225.1, read as the reverse complement.
CTTTTCCCTCTGGAAAGCAATCTTCATATACATACATTCAATACAAGTGAGATTCTGAGAATTAGAGACATATTCACATCTTGGGAATTTCCTGGAAGTGACTTTTTTGGTCCTTATGAGCTTCTCGACTTCACTCTTCTTGGACCCTACTCATACGGTAAGCTCTCAAGCTGAGAACTTTTTCCTGGTTGAATTGAAGTTTCAAGAACCCCATGTTTTGAGAATCATTTTCCTTTTATCTTTTTTTTTTTTTTTGTGGTTGAATTTGAAGAACCACTGCCTTTGAAAACTATTTTTTGTCTGTGGACTTCGGAAGAGGATTCTGGCAGCCACCCCAAGTAGTTCACTTTATGGCTTGTCTGAGTTGTGCTTGGTTATAATTATATGCACATATTACTCACATGGGATGGTACCATATTACGGTATGTTTTTCATGTGGTACAGACTAGCATTTTTAGACCTCTTGCTTTTGAGAGTAAAATGAGGGAGTTTTCACTCCCAAGGCAAAAGGGAAAACCTGTTCAAGTCGGTAATCATGTGAAGTTTAAAGGTATAGATTTTGTAGTTGCATCCAGGTGTGAGTGATACATCTCATGTATTACTCTAAGCTGGCCACATGCGCATTGATTTCATTAGGATAATGAAGGGTTTCTTCTGACAGGACATCATAAGAACTTGGTAACTAGCTGGCATTGCATTCCCAGAGTGGAAATTGTGTGGATTAACAAAATTAAGCACATTAAATAAGTAAAAAGAAAAAGGAATAGTATGCAATGGACCTAAATCATTTGCTCAAGTGACTAGGTTGTTCTTTGACTACACGGATGGGGCTGCATTACTGCAGATTTGTCACACAAATTGAGATTTGAGAGTGTTCAGGGACCCAAAATATAAGATCTAGGATGACATATTGGCCAAATGCCCACCACATGTGCTTGGTTTTGCAAGGGGATTGCTTGACTAAATTAGATGGCTCGTAGCTTTGAAGAAACGAAAGTGGACACATGCTTATTCTTTTCTAGCCATCTGAATTTCACATATTTCAAGTTGTTCCTACAGGCACTACTACACTAAAGAAACACTAGCCAGAATGTTCGAGTAGCTGTGTTTATTTGCCTTGGAATTTTTCCCTCACCTGAGTTCTGTTGTCTGTAGAGAATCATGAGACTCAAGGGAAAAATATAAGCAAGGGAATTTTGATAGCCACTGTCTTAGCAGCTGTTGCCGTTGCTGCTACGATCTCTGTATTAGTCACATTGTTTATTGCTAGAAGACAGGCTAGAAACCAGCATAACCTTTCAAGAAAGCATTTCTGTAAGTTGTTTTATGTCAATACTGAAGCTTACTTCTCTTTGCAATAACTCCATATCACCTTGAGAATGTCAGACAGGACACATGAAATCCATTCTGATCTTGCAGCCTCAAAGCTGTATATAAAGATGGACGGTGTTAAAAGCTTCACTTTTAGAGAAATGGAGTTGGCAACTGACTATTTTAATAGCTCCGCTCAAGTTGGCCAAGGAGGTTACGGGAAGGTTTATAGAGGAATTTTAGCTGACAACACAATTGTTGCCATAAAAAGGGCACAAGAAGGATCTTTGCAGGGCCAAAAGGAATTTTTGACAGAGATAGAAATGTTGTCAAGGTTACATCATCGAAATCTAGTTTCATTGGTTGGATACTGCGATGAAGAAGGCGAGCAGGTATATTTGGTTGGCTAGAACACTGAAATGTTGTTCTTTCTGTCCTTTCTGTTTTGGAATTTTTTGCACCAAAGATCAGTGTTTTGGTGGTCTGCCTGACATTTCAGTATTCCTGTCCTTAAAAATTGATCCAAGATGGAACTGATGCTCAGTTCATATGATGCCTGAACTTTGTTTTTGCTATTCCTTTTATCATTGTTTTGATTTAAGTGGATCTCTTTTCTAGTTCCGTTTTTTACTCTTGCTTATGCTCATCTTAGAAGGCTCTGAAATCTAATCTTATTCACATACAGAAACTAAACTATGCTTTATTTAAGTAGTTCGTTCTGTTATAGCTGTACAGCTGTACCATTACCGGACAATTAAAGATATGTCTTAGTGGGACTTACCGAGTTTTGATAGAAGAAAACATCGCTTTCACGATTTGGAACATTGTCACCCCTTGCAACATGGAACATTTACTAGATTGCAAGTTGACAATTGTCTCTAAGAATGACATGATTCCTGGAAAAAAGAATTTCCTTTTGCACTTCTACCAAGACATCCTAGAGTTATGTTGGCAATTTAGTTTTGTTTAATGTGGAAGATAACCATTCCTGTTTGCTTGGTACGTTTTAGTTTTGAAGAACTTAGTTTCTTATGCATTCTTGAAAACTGAAGATTAGAAGCGTCTGTTATCCGATGAACATTCCTGTTGCTTTTCACCGTTTAGATGTAAAACTATCATTTCAATATTTAAATTTATTGATGTAATTACATTCTTGGTGCATTTACAGATGCTCGTTTATGAGTTCATGCCTAATGGCAGCTTGCAAGACTGGCTTGCTGGTAATGAAGTTTTTCATATTTATAACTTCACAATTCTGTTCCATGGTCAGATTTTTGTGCTTGGATATGTCCTTTCTTCCTGTTCCTCCCCATTTCTCTGCTGAAGTTCACGGTACTGTTCCAAAGTTTTCGGTTCTGCGTAATACAAATTAGAATGGTGGTATATATCTTTTTAGGGAGGATCTGAATGCTATTTTTGGTGTATGTGGAAAATTAGCTTTTAATGTCTTTTCCGTTCTGATTTGCATCAATTGCAATCAGTTGCTTAAGCGGCTAATAGATCTACAAATTCAGCTGAATGTTATCCAAGCTGCTAATAACAAATATTGACTAACTTATGGGCTAATACTAAAAGGTAGGTGTTAGTTGTAACATCAAAACAAGCTGATCAAAAGAAAAATTGAAATATCAAAACAAGCTGATCAAAAGAAAAATTGAAATATCAAAACAAGCTGATCAAAAGAAAAATTGAAATATCAAAACAAGCTGATCAAAAGAAAAATTGAAATATCAAAACAAGCTGATCAAAAGAAAAATTGAAATATCAAAACAAGCTGATCAAAAGAAAAATTGAAACATCAAAACAAGACCAATTACCCTGCCTGTTGTTGCCTGTGATGATTGCAGTTTCTCTTTGACAGGTGAGTTGTCTAGATTTCACCCATCTGAAATGCACTATTAATTATTTCCGTAACTCATCCATATCGCGTAAACATTTTGGTGGCTTCAAATTTGGTGGTTTTTCATCTCAAGTGTTCTTCCCAAGCTCTAATAGATTGTTTTCTGTAATTTGACAGCTAAATCGAAGGGAACACTGAGTTTTGGTGTGAGGTTACAAATTGCATTGGGTTCAGCAAAGGGAATCCTTTATCTTCATACTGAAGCTCATCCCCCTATATTCCACCGAGATATCAAAGCCAGCAACATATTGCTGGACACTAAACTTAATGCTAAAGTCTCCGATTTTGGTCTTTCGCGGCTTGCGCCAGTTATGGATGATGAAGGGACTCTACCTATTCATGTATCCACAGTTGTGAAGGGAACACCAGTAAGTCTGACACTACTAGCTCTATTTGATTATATAAAATCAAGGAACTGTTCAAGAAATTGTTTTCTGAGACACCACTATTTCGGAATGTATCATCTTGTATTTCGGTTTTTTGTTTTCTTTGAAGGTTTTGGCAAATATCAATCCAAATACTAAAAGATGATGGGGATTTTTCCTGCGTTCCCACAAAACTTTGGAGTTATTAAAGATCCCCGCTTCTTGTTTTTTATCTACCCATCGCCTCAACAGCTTAAACTTCTAGGAAATGTACCCAACAATGTGTATCTTACTATCTACCAGTCCCTCTGATGTGAGATCCCGTCTAGCATTTGAATAGACGAACATATTGTATTGGACAGGTCCATCCACACAAGTAGAACATAGTCCAAATGCACGTTTATTTATTCATCCATGAAATGAAATCATATACAAAATGAAGGTCATATAATAGGGATGACTTCTGTATGCAAGATGTATCTTTTCCAGAAATGTGAAATATGTATTGTGGCCAATTGTTTTTTATTATCCATAATTTTGCTTATTGCATGATGTGCCTGCAGGGTTACCTTGATCCTGAATATTTCTTGACCCATAAATTGACAGACAAAAGTGATGTTTATAGCCTTGGTGTTGTATTTTTGGAGATCTTGACTGGAATGCGACCAATATCACATGGAAAAAATATTGTCCGAGAGGTACCTAGCCTTCCTTTTATTTTGTTATTGGTAAATCAAGATTTCGTTGTAGGACCATAATTGATAATACAACTGCTACAAAGGCATACCCTTCTACCAATTAGTATTACAGAAGAGAATGTTAAGTGAAGAAGCCTCAACAACTCTGAATTGAGGCCTTTAAGTCTGACATCAAAACTGACCTTGGAAGAACATTGCTCTGGTTGTATCATCTTTGAATCCCTTCTGCTCTGGTTGTATCATCTTTGAGGATACAGGTTTGTTGGGAGCTAGGCAAGTGAATGAGATTCTTTCTCACCTTCTTCCTTCTCCCAGAACTGTTTATCAAACTTTGTTGCATTTTCTAACCTTCTCAGGCCAATTGCTAACTTTGAGGTTTCGGTTCTCTCAATGTATCTTACACATGTCAAGTATACTGGTCCATCTGATGCAGGACAAGATATACACCCCTATCTTGTCCTGCATCACCATCCTTGCATGAAAGTTAATGATTTCCAGAATTTTCTCCATTGTTCAACCAGAAAATTCATCCTGAAAATGAAAAATAGGCTGCCCAGGAGAGTATTATGATTACTTAAGTTCTAGTTTAGGCAGTAATTTTGTGTTTCTTGAAAACTTTCACCGTTGGACAGTGACGTACTTTGAGGGTTTCATGAGGGAAAGGATGAGTACCAAGGATTAGCACCTGACAACTCTTGACTTGCAGGTGAATTTGGCTCACCAATCAGGCACGATGTTCACAATTATAGACGGCAGAATGGGTTCCTACCCTTCAGAATGCATGGAGAGGTTTTTAGCTTTGGCACTTGAGTGTTGCCAAGACAAGCCAGAACATCGGCCTTCAATGTTGGATGTGGTGAGGGAGCTGGAAAACATACACCGAACGATGCCCGAAACTGGCTCGGACTTGTCAGTACCCGAATCCAGCTATTTTGGTGAATCAACTCCCTCATCTTCCGTGGCCTTTGTAAGCAGGGATCCAGTTTCATCATCAAATATGTCAGGAAGTGATCTAATAAGTGGTACCATACCCACTCTCATACCTCGGTGACATGCCTGGCGAACTTTATAATGCTTAAAACAGGTAGGTAATTAGAAAAAATTGTAATTTGATGTACAGTGCTAAAAGTTGGTGTAAAATTTGATACGTTTCCTAGAATTGTTCTTCTTTATGTGATTATAAGCTTGGAAAGATAGAAGCTGATCCTTGTAACCTTTGGCGGGCTTATGCTCCAGTGTTTTTTGTGGACTTACAGAAGGAGAATACAGTAGCAGATGGGATTCACACATACATCATATAATGAGCGTAGCTCGCTTTATCTCATCACGTAATCGTCACTTTGCAACTGCGCATGATGACTAGAAATAAAAGAAACAAAACAACTGGACCAAACATGCATAAAGGGAAATGGTGGATGATGTTCGGTTAAGGGTCCTGTAGCGGCCGGGTTCATAGGGGTCAGCGAAGGCCCTCCCTCCACATCACGAAGAGCCAGAAAGATCATTACCTCAGAATCTGCAAAACCGAATGCAGATCGAACCGCCTGGACGATGCCGAACGAACGGTGCCCACGGCGGACGGTGCGGACACAGGGTCTTGGACGAATATAGGTTTGAACGGAGGCTACCGAATGGCTCGGTGCCGAGAGCATGGTACTCGCAGCTTGGTTCCCAGACAACCCTCGGGAGCTCCGCCGAGCGACGCGCCGAGCGCCCAGGGGGCTGGGCCGTACGCCTGCCGAGTCTGTTGACCTCGGTAACGTGGGGGCTCGGACACATCCGGTTTGGTGGAAGTGTGTCGGGCACCCCACACAGTCCATGATGAGGCATTAAATGCGGCAGTCACCTACTCTGCCACCGCCGCCTGCAGAGGCACGTGGGTGATGGGGAATGTCTCGAGCTGATTTGACTACTCGAACCCATGTGCCGTGACGTCAGCCCAGACATGGCGTCTGGGGCTGGGGTGAAGGTCATATCACCTGTCATTCCGAGCGTGAATGACAGGCGCGTGAGGGGCGCCGAGCGCGTGGGACGCACGCCCCTCAGCCTATAAATACCCAGCCACAACTACCACAATGGGTATTCCTCTCTCCTCATTCACTACCCTCATAACTCTTCTTCTTCACTGAGATTTCTGGTGCATTTCTCCCCTCCGGTGACTGACTTAATCATCGGAGTGCCTTCCCGGACCACCACCGTCTGGGCTAGGCACTGACGTGGTTACCTACGTGTGCAGGTTATCATCTCCGGCGAGCAGCAGCGGCTCAGACGTGCATTGCCCTTTCCACCAGCGCCCTTCTCACTCCAAGAGGTTCAAAGAGTTCACTCCGGCGAAGAGACCCCCACAGGTCCCCTTGCTAGGGATTAAGGGAGAGCTTGAACTTTTCAATAATATCTGGAGGATCTGAAGACATTATGAACTTTTGATTATACCTAAAATAATCTCTCAATTTATTGAACATATGTGGATATATTCAATAAATTTGAGTAGTTCCTGTAATAAAAAAATTTGAACAGTTCCTACCTTGCCTTTTTTCCTCTTTACTTTGATTTGCTCCTGTAATCCTCCACGAAATCACGGCGCTTTCTCACCCAAACTGAAGACTGAAGAGGGAAAAAGCCGAGAAGATGGGGAAACAAAGCAACCCAGCAAGCAGGCTCATATAGCCTTCCTATTCTATTATGTGAGATCCAGCTCAATTACACAGCATGTGTAGCGAGCTGGTTGGAGAAGCACATTTAAAAGAGAAGTTCAATGCAATAGAATTGGGACTACAAATGAATCAAGTTGTTTGCGAACTGCTCGAGACTCGACTCACTATTTTAAAAGTATTCTTTGAAGAATATGACGTCACGTCACTTGTTCGTATGTTGCACATTAGTTCCAATTGTAATTTGCAAATAGTGTCACGTAGCTTCCTTTTGCTTTGCAATACTAATCTTCGCATCCTGAAAGTTGAATCCCTGGCTTTATCTGTGCACCAGGTGGATGGTGCAGACGTGAATTTTTGTTTTCTACCTCTCTGAGTGGATTGAATGCCACTTTTCGTACTCATAAATTTCCAATAACCCACATACTCCACATCCAAATAAGCTTCAATGTAAGTTGATTGGCAGTCGAGTTCAATTTTTTGCTTGACTGGCATCATACCCGCTACACAGTTAACACAACCTTAGGGTTGTAATTAGCCAAGGCTTCTCTTGGTAAAGATACTTCAGCTGGCTGCAATACAAAGTAAATTCTCAACACACATACAAATAGGAAGAAGGGTTAGCATTCGGAATCTGATATGCAAAGTGGCTCCATCCATATCCTGAGGAAACAATTTATTGGACCAGGTAGATCCAGCTTTGAACCATCAAAACTGACAAATATTGTTCAATACCCCATGATCATACTTACCCAAGTTAAAAAGAAAAAAAAAAAAAAAAAAACAGAAACAAACCAAGCCAACCATCATCTGCTGATCATCTTCAATAAACTAAAGAACTAACTAGGATTCAATAACCCACTTACTGTGGTTTATTCATAGATAGATTAAAAAGCCATAGAAAGAGAAACGAGAAGGTAAGAATTTCTGAAGCACAGCCCAGCCCAGCCCAGCCGTTTGATTTGAGTCTGAAATTTACTTTTCAAGTCGACTGATTGCTAGAAGAATCCTCGCTCCCATTAAGCAACTTCTCCTTCTTTTCAACCGATTCATCTTCATCTGTTGTAACCACCACCTTCTTCTCTTCACCAACGCTTTGTGAACCAGTAAATCTTGCCAATACAACAAAAGACATTCCTCCAAGAATATTGTTCAAGCATCTCAGAACCACCACCGACGACTTAAATGCCACCGGTGGAAGCACACTAGCTAGCAAAAACTCCACCCCATTCAGAGTTTGGTATCTCAAGTTACTGCTCAAACCCATGTGAAGTGCCCAGGTACCTGCATTCAAAATCATAGGCGGAGCCTTATTTGGGGTCTCAAATTCAGGATCCATCTTCTTTCTCAACTTGATGAGTCCATTTGAAAGCGCAGTCCCAGCTAGTCCAGCTGCAAAACCCACAGCAGCAAAAAGAGTTCCTTTATACACAAAAGTTCCCAATCGGTTGACAAGACCATAGGGTCCAGGCTCAAACATGTGGCTGGTTGGGCAACTGGCGAAAATCGAAGGGAGGGTTGCAGAGGAAGCAGACATGGTTGGTGCCAATAGATACATGAGTACAAAATTGAGAATGCTACCAACAACCAAAGTTGAAAACACGAAATCAAGCTCATTGAGTCCGAAATTAGGACGGGACGCCATGTCCCCAAGAACACAAGCGGTAACACCTACCACCTCCTCCATTAGAACCTTGAATGGGAATTGAGGATCTGCAGCAACTCTAGATCTCCATCCATTCAAAAATGCCCCTACCGGTCCAATCCACGACGAAGAGGAGGTATCATCTGAATCTTCATCTCCGCTCCACCCATCACTACTGCCACCACCTCCGCTGCTGCTGCCACCACCATTTCCCCATCCAGTGCCATCACTGCCATTTCCACTACTACTAGCACATGGAAGATGGAATTTTTGGAGGAGTTTGGGGAAGAAGGATTCAGCACGCAGCGTAGGAGGAGGCAAGGGTATAATAGGGAAGGAAGTCGGTTGGTCAAAAGGGGGACGATTTCCGAAAATCCGATTGGAGTTGCATGAGATGCGAGGAAACTGAAGGAATCGAGCAGCAACAGGCATCTTCACTGCAAGTGAAGTTTCAATTCAACCAGATTGGAATTTTGGTTTCAACTTCACTTCTACTATAACCACCAAAAAACCCTGTTAAAATCAACGATTAGATCATGGGTTGATCACATTAAAACAAAAAAGATTGTGAACTTTAGGCAGGGCCGGCCCTAGCTGAAGCTTTGAAAGGTACTCCTGGTGAGTGGATCGGAAAACCCATTACTCCTGAAGGTGTGTTTTTCAATAAACACCAAACAATAACATTTTCTTTTTATTAAGCATCTCAGATTCTCAATTACACATAACAAGGAAAACAACAAAATCAACATTCAACAACAACAACAACAACAAAAAACAGCAACAACAACAAAAAAAGAACAGAGAGAGATAGACAGACAGCCGACCAGAGAGTGAGAAAGACGAACACAGAGAGAGAGAGAGGCGAGTGGGGTACCTGTTGGAGTTGAGAGTTTGGGCTGGTTCTGATTCTGAATCGAACAGAATTTAGGGGTACTACAGTCTACAAGCAAATATATATGCTCCAATATTTGCATACAAACCCTAGAAATTGACCCGTATCTCAAATTACTCCTCCGACTTGTACATTTTCCATTTAAATCCTAAAACTTAAAATCTAGCAACAATGTCATATGAAGGCAAAAAAACCAACCTTTTTTAATTTGTTCAAAATCTGAAATTTCGAGTTTATCACACACCATATCCAATCAAAATTGTATACAGATCACAAAAAAGAAAAAAAATTAAAACTGTATAAAAAAAATTCAAAATTGTATATTTGTTGTACATTAAGATTGTTGAACTATGCTACATACAAATTCAAGGGAGGTGTTGTGCTGTGCTGCAAAACTACGTTGTTTTGCTCATTTTCTTGGTACATTCAAAGACCCTATTTGGAGAGTTAATTTTGAGGTTTGGCACCCACCCTGGATCTAAGATTACCCTAGATCCAAGATTATGTTGTACTGTAGTGAAAGGTGGACATTTTCTTCTCCAATTCAATCCAACAATAGAATGCGCATACACATGTTATTTTTGTAAAAATCGAATAACAGCTCTCATCCCATAACACTTTTTCATCATTGAGCACACAGTTATGTGCAAATTACGTTGGCTATGACTACTTTATAAGAAAAAGGGTGTGTAAAATCATTATCAAAAAAATTAGTGCTATATACTACGTATATAGCCTTTGTTTATTATTTTTGTTCACCGAGACTCATGACATCTTTTACACCTGGATCCAACAAATCTATGGTGAAATCAACCTTAGACAAAATGTTTTCTTGCTTACATGATACAGTCAAAACGTCTGTCCCTCTGAGGAATTTTTCTTTCGAAGAAGAAGAGAAAATTGCAAATCACAATCAAAGGACTACAAACTCCTCGAGCATAGGTTGTGGATGGGCCCGGAACTTCGATTCTTTTGCTTTCCTTTATATTTTTGGTTCACTTGTGGAGACTGGAGACAAACCCTCATTTGTAAATTACATCAAATGTGAAGTGTCAAAACAGAAAGCTTAAAATACCCAACAACAAAAAAAAGAGAAATGAATACACGTGTCTTTGCAAATGCATGGACTTTGTCTCGATGTCATTGATATTTTTGGGATTTTAGTACGAGAATAAAAAAGAATTAAATTGATTTAGAATCTCGAAACTTGAGATGAACCTCACTCACTCAGAGCCCTGCATCCAATTAGATGTTGTAATGATTACGTGATTGGACACATTTGTGAAATAATTTATTCTCCAAAAATCATTGGTCATTGATTTGTTTAAGAGTGGAAATGTTCTCATCATATGACTATTTATCTGCGAATAAAACGTGTTTTGCCCTGGTCCAAACGGTTCAATGTGTTTAAAACGTGTTTAAGGGTCCCCATAAGAAATCGTCAAAAACAAATACTGAGAAGAGCTTGATCCGAGCAGTTTTTCACAAAAACTGTAAATATACAGTTTTATTAAAAACTGTTCGGATCAAGCCCCGGTATTTTGTTTTTTTGAAGATTTCTTGCGGGGTCTCTTAAAAACATGTTTTAAACGCATTGGACGGTTCGGATAATAAAAAAATATTGGGAAGGTGGATCCCGAACACCGGAAATCTCAAACTAGATAGTTCATATATATACTTCATATATAAAGCAAAATGTTGACTATTGTTCAATAATGATAGGTACACACCCTCTCAGCCACTCCCCACCACACATGTGAAAGAGGGTGAAGTGGAGAGTGGTTCAGATGGGTGTGTACATATCATTTCTGTATTATATAATGCTTTCCCACTCTACAAATCCCAAGGGCCAAGATCCAATTGTGGGTTGGCAAAGAGGTTTTTATATTTACAGTTAAAAAAAAAGAGGTTTTTATATTTCAATTATCATTGTTTATTGTGCGTATAATTATTTTCCGGGGCACTTAAGAGCATCCCAACAGATGACTCAAATTTTTCATTTTACCAATTCATGTCTCCAACAATCATCTCTATTACCTTCCCTATTTTTAATAAAATATAATATATGGGGGAAAAGTAAGAGAGAGACAAGAGAGAGAGAGAATAAAAAAACAAAAAAACAAAAGCAACAACCAAAGAGGGGGAAGGAGAGAGAGAGAAAGAATTAAAAAATGGGTAGGGAGTGAATAGTGCCTCCCTAAATGTGGGGAATTTTAGGGAGGTACTATTCATTTTTTGTATTTTGGGGAGGGGTTTAGGGAGCCTCTTGGAGCCTAACTTTGGGGTTTGGCTCCCTAAAATAGGGATGGGAGGGGGATAGAGAGCATTGTTGCACTTGCTCATTGTGAGGTTTATGGTAGGCAGTGAGAACGCATAAATTTATAAGGAAAATTTGCCATTTTATGGACCACTTTTTAGAAATGGCACATACATGAAACGCACAATTTTAATTGCATATATATGGTACCCATAATAATGTTGACCGAAATACCCCATTCTTGAATTTGGACAATGTGTGTGCAATGAATTTGTTGAGGAGTGCAACCGTTGTCAACGTAGAGTGCAACAAAAGTGGATGAAGGATGCAATTGTCAAAAAATCTTCCCAGTGTGACTAGAACAAACACCCTTCTTGAATTTGGACCAACGTGAGAATTTGTTGAACTCTTCTTTCAATTTTGTTGAACTCTTAATGGAGAATTGTTGCACTCCTCAACAATTGTTTTGCACCATGTTGCACGTTTTTTACTCAAGTCACACTTTGTGGAAATATTTTTATTGACTATTGCATTCTTCTTCCATTTCTGTTGACTCCTTAATGGAGGACTGTTGCACTCCTCAACAACTGCTTTTGTACCCATGTTGCACGTTTTTTACTCAATTCAAACTTTTTGGAAATATTTTAACTGACTATTGCACTCTTCTTCCATTTCTGTTGAATCTTTAATGGAGGACTGTTGCACTCCTCAACAACTGCTTTGCACCCATGTTGCACGTTTTTTACTCAAGTGAAAATCACATCTCCTTTATCCAAATTCAAGAAGGGTGTGTGTTCAAGTCACACTGGGAAGATTTTCTGACCATTGCCCCCTTCATCTACTTTTGTTGCACTCTACGTTGGCAACAGTTACACTCCTCAACAAATTCATGGCACTCGAAATCACAGATCAAGGGGGTATTTCGGTCAACATTATTATGGGTACCATGTATGTGCAATTAAAATAGTGCGTTTCATGTTGGGAGCAATTTCTAAAAAGTGGTTCATGAAATGACAAATATTTGCCCCTACCACCATTTTACCGCAATTTTCCCAAATTTATTTAGTAGGGACACAATTGAGTACCTAACCGATGCGTTTACAATTTCTTAAAATAATACATTTTTTTGGCTAGTAAAATAAATATTGGTAACTATAAGTGTAACTTCATGTTATAACTAATAGAGAAGGGTTTGATTGATGTAAGCACCCACCCCCTCCCCAAGTCCCATAGGACTTAGTAAATTAAGATTAACGAATGAAAAAAAAAAAAAAAAAATATATATATATATATATATATATATATATATATACGCCACCGATCCAGTCAAGGATCCCGGAAATCCCGGATTGAAGCCTTTTTTGGTGTTTTGATGCTTTTAAAAATTGTTTTTGGGAAATCCGAGCCGTCCAATGTGTTCAAAAGGTGTTTTCCAAGGTCCACGCGGGAAATCTTCAAAAAAAAATACCGGGAAGGGCTTGATCCAAGCAGTTTTTCGCAAAAACTATACATTTACAGTTTTGCAAAAAACTGCTTGGATCAAGCCCTTCCCGGTATTTTTTTTTGAAGATTTCCCGCGAGGACCTTGGAAAACACCTTTTGAACACATTGGACGGTTCGGATCGTCAAAAAAATATCGGGAAGGTGGAGTCCCGGATTCGGGACTCCCGGACTGGATAGTTACTCTATATATATAGGAAGCCGATCTACTAAGGACTCCCTCAAACAAAAATTCCGTGTGGACCTCACCATTTTTCGACTTTCCGGATCAAATTTTGACGATCCGAACCGCTCAATGTTTTTAAAATGCATTTTCCAAGGTCCACGGGGAAAATCTTCAAAAAAAAAATACCCGGAAGGGCTTGATCGGATCAGTTTTTGTTAAAAACGCTATAGGTATTTTTTTTTTTTGAAGATTTTCCGCGTGGACCTTGGAAAATGCATTTTAAAAACATTGAGCGGTTCAGATCGTCAAAATTTGATCCGGAATGGTGAGGTCCGCACGGAATTATCCTAAGGACTCCCTCAATAGATCATTATCCTATATATATATACACACACACACACACACACAATACACTTCCAGTCCGGGTGATTGGATTTTTGTATAATCCGAACCTCTAATCTTGGCTGTTGGATCTCATCCAACGGCTGTGGGAAGAAATGCAACTCGCGGGTCATGAGTCAGGTAAAATTCAAGTTCGCGGGTTATAACCCGGGTCAAATCCTCACACGGGTCACACTCCTCCCTCATTTCACGTTTGCAACACAGAGAGTAAAGAGAGAAGGCGATTCACGAGAGACAGACGAAGAAAATGAAGTCCAAACCTCAATCTCTCCATCTCCAGGTCTCTCTCTCTCTCTTCTCTCTCTCTCTCTCTCTCTCTCTCTCTCTCTCTCTCTCTCTTTCTCTCTCTATCTCTCTTTTTCTCACTCTGTCTCTGTATCTCAAAAACCCTAGTTTTTCAAAAACCTATATCTACTCGTACGAAAACCCTAGTTTTTCAAAAACCTAGATCTCTCTCTCACTCTGTCTCTGTATCTCGAAAACCCTAGTTTTTAAAAAACTCGGGTCTCTTCTCTCTCTCTCTCTCTCTCCCTCTCCTTCTCTATCTCGTTCATATGAGTAGATCTAGGTTTTTGAAAAACTAGGATTTTTGAGATACAGAGACAGAGTGAGAGAGAGAGAGAGAGAGAGAGAGAGAGAGATAGAGATAAAGATAGAGAGGGAGAGGGAGAGAGAAAGAGAAAGAGAAAGAGATCTAGACCTGGATATGGAGAGATCGAGGTCTGGACTTCATCTTCTTTGTCTGTCTCTCGCGAATCGCCTTCTCTCTCTACTCTCTGTGTTGCAAACGTGAAATGAGGGAGGAGTGTGACCCGTGTGAGGATTTGACCCTGGTTATAACCCACGAACCTGAATTTTACCCGACTCATGACCCGCGAGTTGCATTTCTTCCCACAGCCGTTGGATGAGATCCAACGGCCAAGATTAGAGGTCCGGATTTTACAAAAATCCAGTCGCCCCGACTGGAAGTGTATTGACAAATATTTGTACAAAGGGAATTCAAAGTAATTTAATCGGAATGCGATCATAAATTTATTGGGTATAATTGAAATATCGAAGAATATTGATGTAATTCTCCCCCATGAGTAGAGATGGCAACGGGACGGGTTGGGGCGGGTTTTGATGATCCCCGCCCCGACCCTAAAATTCCCTAACCCACCCCTAACCTGACTGGGTAATTTATGGGTACCCCCGCCCCTATCGGGAACCACTCCTTATGCGGACACATGTGATATGAACACCCAGAATCCAAAATCCACTCGGTATCACAACGAGAATCTCCCACTGTAACTGATAAAACAGTATCTAACTCATCCGAACTTTCGGCAACCCCGGCAATATTTTTACCCCCTTTCTGGTCCTCTTTTTCCTTCTACTTGAGTTTTAAACAGTCTCTTGCCCAGTTCCCCGGTTTCTTGCAATAATTGCACTTTCCCTTTTTCTTATTTTTAACTGCTGATTTGGATCTTTCTCTATTACTCGTACCACCCTTTTCTGTCGTTCTTCCCCTAACAAACAATCCCTCTGCATGATCATCAACCTCTCCTGACACCTTTTTCCTCAACTCTTTCGAATGAAGACTGGCCTTAACATCCTCCATGGATATGGTGTCTTGCCCATACAATAAGGTTGTAACAAAATGTTCATACGATGGCGGTAAAGAACATAACAAAATTAGGGCTTGGTCCTCCTCCTCGATTTTACAATCAATATTTTTCAGGTCCATCAAAATACGATTAAACTCGTCTAAGTGATCCTTAACAGGTGTACCTTCACGCATTCGAAACGTATAAAGACGTTGTTTAAGATACAACCTGTTCATGAGCGATTTCGTCATATATATGCCTTCCAACTTCAGCCAAATTCTTGCTGCTGAAGTTTCTTCTTCCACCTCACGAAGAACATCGTCTGCTAGACTCAACTGAATCGAACTCAGAGCTTTAGCATCCATGTCTTCCCAATTTTCCGCGCTGATGCAGGATTTTTTCTGCCCCTGCAAGGTCTTGTGTAATCCCTGTTGAACTAGCAAAGCCTTCATCTTAACCCTCCAAAGACTGAAGCTGCTGCTCTGCCCATCAAACTTCACAATCTCAAACTTAGCCGCCATAGCCACAATCGGAAATGAAACCCTAGTTTTTCAACCAGAAGCTCTGATACCAGTTTGTTGTAACAAACGCTATGAATGCGACTAAGTTGGAAGAAAGCAAACAAAACAACAAGCAATCACACGACACAAAGATATACGTGGTTCCCTCAAGATTGAGGTACGTCTACGGGCGAGGAGAGAGAGAGTTCACTATCAATGGTGAAGAAGAGATACAAAGAGCCGGTTATGATCCGTAACTCTGGAGAGGCCACAATATGAGAGATAGCCAAAGGATCCCTAAAAGCCTCTATTTATAAGAAGCACAACCAATAGGAAATCCTAAACACAATAGGAAATTCTAAACACAATTGAAAATCCTAAATGTAATAGGAAATCCTAAACACAATAGGAAATCCTAAACACAATTGGAATTCTCCCAAAAAAGGAAAATTCAAGGCACAATTCCAACACTTGCCTCTTGCATGTTATACTTTGTCCAGGGAGGAGAAAAAAAGAGTTTGCAAAACTTTGTTCGAACTCAAGGTTCCCGAAGGTTACTCTTCAAATTTTAGAAGTATTGTGTCAAAGGACGATCTGAAACTTTACGGTCTTAAGTCACATGATTGTCATGTTCCGATGCAACAGTTACTACCTGTGGCAATAAGATCTATGCTACCAAAGGAAGTGAGATATGCGATTACCAGATTATGTTTCTTCTTTAATGCTATTTGTAGTAAAGTGATAGATGTGTCGAAATTAGACAAACTTCAATCAGATATAGTGACCACACTATGTTTACTTGAAAAGTACTTTCCACCATCATTCTTCGATATCATGGTTCATTTGACGGTGCATCTTGTTAGAGAAGTTCGACTTTGTGGTCCAGTTCACTATCGATGGATGTATCAATTTGAGAGGTTCATGAAGGTCTTAAAAGGTTATGTTCGTAATCACAATTGTCCAGAAGGTTGCATTGCTGAAAGTTATATTGTAGAAGAAGCTGTAGAGTTTTGCGCGGAATATTTATCCGGAGTAAATCCAATTGGGATTCCCAATGCCATGAACATGACAGCTGATAATACATAAATTGAAAGGCCTTTACCAGGTGGTAATATTGTCACCATTGATCGCGAAGAATGGGAGCAGGCACATCGTTATGTGTTAGAAAACACAAGTGATGTTCAACCTTATATTGAGTAAGACATTTATATCTCCACCTTCGTAAATAAATGTTTTCTTCTATTGAAAAAAGGTATATTTGTTAGCTAATCATATGCTACTTGCTTGCAATATGTTAGGAAGCACATGGAGTTCTTGAAGATACAATATCCTCGTCAATCTAAAAGTCAAAAGTGGCTATAGCTTAAACATAATAAAACATTCTTGTATTGGCTATGTGACAAGGTATCTAATAAAGTACACACTGATCTTTTTACATCTATTATGATAATGAATTTAGATAAGTATTCGATTATTCAACTACATGCATGTTGCAGATGAATTAAATGGCGAAAATAATATCTCCAATACCTTGAAGTGGATAGCGCAAGGACCATCCCTAAATGTGGTAAAGTATTCAGGCTACATCATAAGCGGTCGTCGTTATGACACAAAAGAGCGTGATAAGTCCCGAGTCACCCAGAATAGTGGAGTTAGCATGGTGGCAAGAACAACGCAAGTTACAGGTTACAAGGACAAAAACCCGATTTTTGCAGATATGAGTGTCTATGGGGTAATTACAGAGATATGGCACCTTGATTATAATGCATTCCGGATTCCCGTATTTAAGTGCGACTGGGTGGACAACAAGAGAGGGATTAAAGTGGATGAACTTGGCTTCACACTTGTTGAGCTTGGAAGGATAGGCCACAAATCTGATTCCTTCATTTTGGCTTCACAAGCCAAACAAGTTTTTTATGTTGAAGATCAACTTGATCCGGAATGGTCCATTGTTCTAGAGCCTCCTCAACGTCAATATCCATGTAACGGTAGTGATGAGCTCGATGATTGCTTTACTGAGCATCAAGGCTTTGACACAACCTTTCCAGAAGTCGATACATTTGCTGGATCAGATGATTCTATTTCATCTTACATGCGAGGAGATTGTGAAGGAACGTGGATCAACAATACATGAAGTGACAAGTTTTTCGCTCTATTTTGGAAAGAATTTGTTAGTTGTTAATATGTTTTTACTTGTTCTAGTTGTAATGAGAAATTTTAAATTCACCTCAGTTCCGAATTCCTAATGCGAGTATGTGATAACAATATATTGGACCAGTCATATTCCGTGCTTAAAGGTTGAGCTTTATATGAGTTTTAGGAGTATTGTTCACAACATTGTTATACTTAGTGTGCATTCTTATGAGTTTTAGAAATTGCATATTGTCCTGCCCTGATCTTGAAATTTGAACTTGTTTTTTATTGGTAAGATATGAAACTGCAGGAAGTGGAGGGCCAGTTATTCCCAAGAAGACCTCTCAAGAAAACCAGTTGTTCCCAAGAAGCTACATAAAGCTCCGGTAAATGTTGTATCATATTCTATAGCTGATCTTCAAATGGCCACAGATAGCTTTAGCACTGAAACTCTTATCAGTGAGGGGTCCATTGGACGTGTTTATCGGGCTCTTTTTGATGATGGGAAGGTATTCTCTGAAGTTCAATCCTTAGTGTTTCTTAGTACGTTGCTGAATAGTATTTGCTTCTTGATCTCATCTTTTCTTCTTCTTCTTCTTCTTCTTCTTCTTCTTCTTCTTCTTATTCTTCTTCTTCTTCTTCTCTCTCTCTCTCTCTCTTTTGGCGATACTTAGGTTCTTGCTGTGAAGAAAATAAACTCATAAGCTATTCCAAATCACTTGTCTGAGTATTTTATGGACACAGTTTCAAACATATCCCGGTTGCGTCACCCAAATATAATAGAGCTGGTTGGTTATTGTTCAGAGTTTGGACAGCATCTGCTGGTTGGTTTTAATTGTACAAATGACTGATATTTTATGATGCACTGAACCATGCTTCAATAACATGTGGCATCCGGCTTGCTGAACGACAAGGAAATGTTGAGGCATTTGTCTATAGACACTGTGACATGTCTCGCCTGGATGCTTTACTGTAGGGTTATTTTTTTTTACTGCTCCGCTCTTTCTCCTTCCTCTAAATTGATTGTTCTCTCCTGTCTGCATCTCATGGGTATAGAAAATATAAATTTCTGAGGGTTTTTTATGTTTATGTTGTCGCTTTTATGGAGAAAGATGATGAGTGTACTAAATTGACAATATGTTGGGGTTGAGATGAATTTCTAGTTGTGTATCTTGCTAGATTTGTCAAATGGACACTTTTATGAATGTTCTATTCTATCTCTGACTCTGAGTGATATGTTGCACAATATTTGCTGTCACTCTGTCATCTGTAATTAGGTTGTCATATTGTCATGTACTCTATTGTCCATCCCCCGTCATTTTTTTTCCATTTTTTCAAAATTTCTTGTCTGAGTAATTTCTTCAGTCTGTGTATGTCTACGTTTTGATGAAGGTAGAGGAACACGGTTGGAATGTTAGCTACCCTTGCCTCCTTGAAATATTATCATATTGAAGAACTGCCAGAACAGGTTCATTGGGTTAAAGTTGTTAACACTCCCAAAACTTTTCAGGTTCTTGTCTGAACCATAATGTTGGGTCAGGATATAGCGCACCTAAGGTTGCCATGTCTGGTCAATACACAATAAACAGTGACATTTACAGTTTTGGAGTGGTCATGTTAGAACTTCTTACTGGACGAAAACCATTTGATAGATAAGCTTACTCCCTTGGTGTTAGAAGGCAAGTAAGATATACAGCTGTCTCTCTGATTCTTGCAAGTAATTTTGGCACAGGTCAAGACCAAGAACTGAGCAATCATTGGTTCGATGGGCAACGCCTCAGCTCCATGATATTTATCCCAAGACCAAGAACTTTTCTGTTTATTTGGTTAAAAAATAAGATGTGTTTCTGGCAACCATAGCATCTCAAGGTCAATAGGTGATGTTTGGTACTGTCATTTTTGCCGCGATTTTGCTACTGTCTGATATGCTACTTTTTCAAAGTGTTGGCTTGGAAATTTCATCATTTACTACCTTATAGCAGTTGCTATGAATTGGATTTTTGTTGGTTTGCTGAGGTGTTATTAGTTTGGTCTCTTTATGTGGAATGTTGCTGGTTGCTGATACTGCTATGACATTTCGAGCAGGATCTCCTTTCAGTAGTGTCCACAAAGCTATCTTTTGTTTGTCTTGTATAAATTATAAGAAAGTGGAAAAAGAGAATAATTATTTCATCTCACTGTGAGATACATTTTTCTTGGATCTAGAATCTGGTGGTTTCTTTTACGGGCCAAGGGAATGAATTACCTTCATCAGCTCAAACCTCCCATCGTCCATTGAGATTTGAAGTCTCCCAATCTTTTGGTGGATAGCAAATCTACTGTAAAGGTAAAATTTTGATTCTATTTGTTTGCTGTTGTTTTCTTTCCCTCTTCTTTATTGCATTCCACTAAATATACCATTAGCCAGGGAGATCAATGTGTTTGTTTTGTGGGATTTGGTATCTAAACCAAATTTGTTAAGAAGACCTTTTGGCTTAGTAAAATTCTGTTTATCAACTGCTCTAGCAGTTAATTGGGTCCCCAACTGATCTAAAGTAATGCATGTCCTTTTTATATCTATGATTGCATCCTTCTTTCTTCTTCGTAAGAATACCATTGCTCCATTTCTTTTCCTTTTTGGTTGATGAAATTTGTGGTTTTGCAGATCTGTGAAACACATTTCTTTCATCTAAAACGGCTGCATAATCTATATTGGGCTCATTATGTTCGGTTATCTAATAGGAGCCCAATCTGGGATATTTTGGTTTTCTTGTCTTGACATTTTGTCAATGGTTTGTTTTCTTTAGGTCCTGGGCAGCATATGATTGTCGCGTGGTTGGGTCCCAACTTTGTTGGGTTTTTAATTCCATGTGTAGTGATGCCTCTTGCCTCAGTCCCTTTAAACTTTGTAATCCTTTTTCAAATATTAATAAAATCTTCTTTGCGTTGCAACGGGCATCGAACTTTCAAGGAATATCCTCAGAGTTGAGATGATTTGCTTTGTGTTGTATGTGTAGCATTTTAAGAAGTGTGGCAGGATCTAAAAGCTTCGGTTTGATTTTTTTAAAACCGAATCAATTATATCGGTTTTGTAATTCTTTTTTACAATGCAATGACTAAGTTAACTAATCAAACACACCATGTGCAATGCACGTGCACAACTATTAGTTAATAAAATTTGTTGCCTTATAAAAAAATGAAAAAAAAGACATTTCTGTAGTAGCTAGGTTATTTTTTGAATCTTGACTTCGTCAACCCCAATTAAAATATAAAAAAAGGATGCAAATTACTTGCAAGTATTCAACCTTTTCAGATTCCTAATTGAACAAAAGAAAGAGACCAGGCGGATTTGCTCTTTTGGGGAATTTGGGGGGAGTTTTTGATTTTCACTTTGAAAATTTTTGGGGAAGGTTTTAAGGCTGAAAAAATTTGGGAGGATTTTTGGATTTTCATGTGAAGAAATTTGGGATATAAAAAAACATTAACTTAAAAGAAATTACATACAGATTCTCCTTTGGCAAAAAACAAAGAAATAAAAAACTAATTTTTTGGTTTATTCGTTTTGTCTTTATTCAAAAAAAATTTACATTTGTTAGTTTTGCGCCAAGTTTTCGTGGTTTATTGGTTCCTCTCGATGAGACGAATATAAAAAGTATAGAATTGGGGTAAAAATATATTTTTTTAAATAAAGCCAAAATTCACCCAATAAACTGATTTTATTTTCGACTTTATTAAAAAAAAAGTTTTGACCATGATTTTATACTTGTTGGATTTCTCTCGTCAGAGGAACCAATAAACCACGAAAACTTGACGCAAAACTAACAAATGTTATTTTTTTTAATAAAGACAAAATGAATAAACCAAAAACTAGTTTAACTTTTTTGCCAAAGGAGTACCTTTCCAAACCCGATTAAGCCAAATTTTTACGATATTGGTTTAATTAATGTGCACAACAAAATCAACGGTCTCGATCATCTTCCCTGTGCCGCGATCACATGACCGCCATACATTCAGCTACAACACAAGATTTAGTTTGTGTCCCGATCGAGGACCTTTTCAAACCCGATTCAGCCAAAATCTTATGGTATTCATTTAATTAATAGGCACAACAAAATCAACGGTCTCGATTATCTTGATTGTGTCGCCATCATGTGGCCGATGTTCATTCAACTACATCACAAGATTTACTTTGTAATATCCCGATGTTATATATAGGCAGTTCTAATCGCCAAAAAAACCTTTCTTCCGTAATTGCACTCTTTTGTCATCTTGTAATATGAATTTACAATATACAATATTAACCTTCTAAGTATCAGTGTCTAACAATAATATGCGTACGTACGAATAACTGAATCATCCCTATGTTATATATAGGCAGTTCTTATCGCCAAAAAACCTTTCTTCCGTAATTGCACTCTTTTGTCATCTTGTAATATGAATTTACAATATACAATATTAACCTTCTAAGTATCAGTGTCTAACAATAATATGCGTACGTACGAATAACTGAATCATCCCTATGTTATATATAGGCAATTCTAATCGCCAAAAAAACCTTTCTTCCGTAATTGCACTCTTTTCTCATATTGTAATATGAATTTACAATATACAATATTAACCTTCTAAGTGTAAGAAATTTCACTCATAAAAAGCAAATCATGTAATTTTGCATATGTGAATATAAACCAAAAAAGGAGTACGGGTATGAAGGGAAAAAAAGTCACTATCCAAAAATGTGCTCTAATTAAGATCAAATTGAAAGAATAGAATTCAAACTGAAAGAATAGAATTCAAACTAAAAGAATAGAAAACTTAAGGGGGTAATGTGTAAGGTTTTTATCAATATCAACCCTCCAGATCTGTCTCCTATGTACCCTATCCAGTCTTCTTCTTCGCGCTCAAAACTTTCGTGTTTTTGCCTAAAAACAAAATTTTTTGAAGCTCCTGCAAGGTTCGAAATTTGGGATAACAAAGAATGGCGCCGTTTCTGAAAATTTTGGCCCCAAAGAAGGAGCGGGTAATTCCAATTTTCCCATCAAAACCATATTCCACTTCTCCTTGGGCGGCAAAACAACGAAAAAGAAAAAGCCCTACTTTTCGTAGTGGACTATTAATTTGGAATGGAGGGAGTATCACTTTGCATGCAATCGTCAATATATAAAGTTCTGGATTTACCCCCCTTTTTTCTCTTTGCCTGCATGCTTTTAGTCACTGCTAGGGTAAGCGTAATGCAGAGCATGGACACATGTAATATGCGAGAGAGATATGATGTGGAAAAAAAAATTGGATAAAAAAGCTTGGGACAAAACAATATCAAAAGGTTACTACTATTTGATTTTTTTTTTTACCAAAATACTAGAGGCGAAGGGGAAGTACAATTTTTGCATAAAAATAAAATATTTTCGTTCATAATTTTTCAAATTTTTTTTGCACCAACTTGAAGAATTGATTGATATCTTTTATGTGGTGTGAAAAAGATCAAAAAATTGTGTCCGCTAAAACTTTATGCTATTATCCTAAAATTGCACGCTTTGTTATAGTGGAATAACTTCTTCAGACGGGGAGTAGTACGAAACTAGGGCTCATTGAACTAAAAAGAAGTAGATCTCTCGAGCATTGCTTTAAGAGCAACACACACACACATAAATAGGGCGATTCCATTAACACAACGAATAATACAACATTTGACACAAATTTTTTTTGTGAACCCCACGCGAATGATCGGAGCCGTTCAAGTTGTTTAAAATATGTTTTTAAGATTACTTGTAAAAAATTAACTCATTTGAATATTGGTTAGGGCTTGATCAGTTCATTTAGTTCATTTCTTTCAGATTTTACAGGATAAATTTGAATGAACCGATCAAACCTTTACCGATATCCAAATGAGTTGATTTTTTACATGTAATCTTAAAAACATGTTTTAAACAACTTGAACGGCTCCGATCATTCGCGTGGGGTTCACAAAAAAAATTTGTGTCAAATGTTGTAAGTGTGATGCTCCGATTATTGTTGTGTCAAATGTTGTATTATTATATATATATCACCTCACTCTTTCGGCCCCCATTGTGATGTTCTGAACCTTCGATCTTGTTTAAATGAGAAAAATAGGATGTCCTGCAAAAATTTAGCTCAATCGGATATCGATAAGTGCTGAATCCAAACAGTTTTAAAAACACTAGTTCATGTCATAGTTTTTGCAAAACTGTTTGGATCAAGCACTTACCGATATTTGATTGAGCTGAATTTTTGCAGGACCTTCTATTTTACTTATTTAAACAAGATTAATGGTTCGGAACATCTTAGTGGGGCCTGGAACAAAATCGTGTGTTCTTTTATGTGTTTTTTTAAGCGTGAGGGGAACCAGCCCATATATATATATATAGGTGGATTTTCTAGTCTACACCTCCCAGAAATAAGAAAAACATGGCTTTTTTTGTGTTGCAAATTATTTTTGGAAAATCCGAGCTGTCCAATGTGTTCAAAAGGTGTTTTCAAGGGTCCACGCGGGAAATCTTCAAAAAAAAATACCGGGAAGGGCTTGATCCAAGCAGTTTTTCGCAAAAACTGTATTTATATATTTTTGCGAAAACTGCTTCGATTAAGCCCGTCCCGATATTTTTTTTTTTTGAAGATTTTCCGCGAGAGACCCTTGAAAACACCTTCTGAACACATTGGACGGCTCGGATCGTCAAAAAAAAATTTGGATCATGGAGGTCCGGAAAAGGGAGGTCCGGACTAGAAGCCCTCCCTATATATATATATACAAGAAGTTTCCTATGAGGGCTCCCTCACAAAAAAAAGTGCGGGAAAACAGTTGTGAGCTGTTGGATCGCATGAAGGGCGTAGGATCCAACGGCCTACAACTATTTTCCCGCACTTTATTTGTGAGGGAGCCCTCACAGGAAACTTCTTGATATACAAGAACTTCTTGATATACAAACTTCTTGTATATATCTATATTACATTACACAACGCTTTTCAGAATGTCTCTCTCACAAGTGTCCTCCGTGGCACATTAGAGGGCCGTGATCGAATTTTAAAGTTTATTCTCAACTAATCCGATGGCAAAAATTACTTTCATTTCAAAATTCAAAACCCAAAATTAAAGGAATTATCTTATACGACTAAGATTGAGAGAAACAAATCAAACGGCTTAGAGGGATTTCACTCAATTTCATCCCACCTAATCAGGGAAACACAATCAAAGCAAGGAAGCCTTGAACGAGATTTGCAATAAAACCATGATGCAGAAATTTGCAATAGAAAATGTCCACCAGTTATCTTTTATTGTTGCCAAATAGGGATCGCAAAAATATATGCTCGGGATATTCTATGGGCAAACATGAGCGAAAACATTTTCTATATTGCAAATTCCTTAACAAACTTTTGATTTCCTTAACCTCTAATTTCAAATTCGAATGAGATATTCTATGAAAAGGAAGCTTTTTTTAAGCCCTTTTAATATATGCACGGGAATTATCAGTATTTCCTTTGCCGTCCACAAATTTCCTTTGATTGCATGCAGTAACATTTCCTTCCTTGATTGCAGTAATATTTCCTTTGATTGCGGTTCAAAAAAATTTCCCACTAAAGCTGTTTTCATTCAAAAAGGCTTCATTAGTTTCCCAAAAAAAGATTGGTATTCATATTATTTACCTTGGTTGGAGTCACCGCTATGTCTTTGGTTGGAGTCCAGGCCGGCCACCATTTATGTGAATGAATGTAAGCTTCATTAATCAACATTTTGTTTCCTTTTTTTTTTTCAGGGGAACACCAGTTACATTCGCTAGCTACATTTCACACGTGTTTTCGAGGTTAGTATTTCTAATTTGTGCTAATTTCATTCTTTGAATTCCTCCCAAAACCTTTAAGAAATATTTGCTCTCAAATCAAGTAACGTTGGTGGCACGTGATAAGCCAATATATTACAAAACATTGAGCTCTCTATTTTTTGTTTCAACGATTAAAGTTGCTCTAATAATTCCACCTTTTCATTACAGGGAAGGGAATGTACGTAAGAAGGACTTCGTTCCATTGCTATGGGCATTTGTTCAATATAAGCATCCCATCATTTTGATCTCAACTTATGTTTTTTGATTCTCAGCCACTTTTTCTTTTCCATTTTTTGGTAGTCTATTTTACTGTATTTTGAAATTAGGTTTGTTAAGGTTGCTCTCAAGTATAAAGTTAATTGGTGGTTCTAAATCATTTTCTCCTTTGGATAGGCATATTCTTTTTGTTCTCATTAATTTTGAAGAATATCATAAATACCTATAACTATTAGAGTTTGAATCTACAATTAGGAATTGGTGGATTTTGTTCCTATTTAAATTCCTTTTTTGATGAAAAAAAATGTTTATCCTGTAGTTTATTTCATTTCCTTTTGTTCTTCTATTATTCATAAAAACTATTTGTTTATGAGTCTGCTATGTTATCACTTACTGTCGAATTAAGGTTATGCCGTGTATGCTTCTTTTTCCTTTTTCTCTCAAATATCCAAAGCCAAAGTGGGAAATCACCCCAAAAAAATTCTGTGATTGTCATCATTTTGACCTCTACTTTCAAAAGGTGCAAACGAAATGTGTATCATTGGAGCAACAAGCGTGCTAAATACTTTCCCAAAGCCGAACATTGGCAAAACAAATTGTAACGAACCTGATTTATGGTAAATTAAAAAAAAAATCGTTCATTAAATTGATTTTTCTTTTCTTTAATAAATTACTCAAATTATTTTCTTTGTTTATAACTCTTTGTCTAACTATTTCTACCATCTTTTTTTTTTGGATAATCCCAATTTTTACCATCAACTTTGGCTTTTTTTTTTTTTTGGTTAATCTATTATGTTGGAGTGGTTTTAAGAGCAGTTCATTGTTATTGGGTCTAACTTTTTTTTCCTCAGTGAAAAAGAACTTTTATTCAAGGTCGAAGGGGTACATTGGCAATGGAAGGATATAGCATGCATCACCTCTATAACAGTCGTTCCAACTAGGGTGGCACCAATGTCTTAGAGCTATCATGTGCACCACCAACCCAATAGGACACCAATGCCTTTGGTACTAGACGATTTGCGTGGTCCTAAATGGGGGGGAATTGGATTTGAATTTCCTCCTTTATCCTTACAAATAAGGATCAGTGGTGTTTTGCAAGCTTTGGTCAATCCAACTATCTAACAACTTGATATCGTTATTGATGCAGGGATGATGGTTCATGCACTGGGGTGATCTATATTGAGTTAATTGGTATGGTCAATTCTAGAGCAGGCTCCCGAGAGCTGAGGAGGTTGAGGTACGAATTATCTCCCAAATTGCCTTACGGCTACATGTTCTTCATAATGGAATTTGGAGCTATCATAGTACGCAAAGTCGAAAGTCATGTTCAGATAATAAAAGTAAAACCACCTCAAATGTCAGTTAGTTCGAACGGTCAATTTCTTTTCTTTCTTAATTTTACTTAAATTGGAATTGATTAGATAGATGATGCTCAATTTAAAAAAAAATTCAATTATTGGCGGTGTATGTAGGTAAAACAAACTTGAAAGCAGATTGTTCGAGTTGTGCCTTTAGGCACAGGCATGCGCTTATAACAGAAATCCCACTTCACAGCCATTCGTGGTATTAAAAAAATAGACTGCACTAGAATCTAAACGCTTATTATGTGATTTCAGATCATGATTAGAATGTAGGACACGTGAATCATGTCCAACAAGTACATAGTAACCACTTGATCTTGATTATTATTTGGTTAATTTATTCGTTTCTTATAGGTACTTACTATGAAGAAGTTGATACGAAGATGGCAAGGAGATACAAAGATGTCCTAAATAACGATGAAGAAATTGAAGCTGCTCAACATTAGACGCACCCATAGTTTTGCTTTTGCTTAAATGCACTCAATGAAATTACATAGGTTTTGTTTAATTGGTTGGAAACTACTTCTTCATTTTGTTTTAGAAATCATTTTTGCTGAAATTAGTTTGATGGGCCATGTTTGAGGTGTATTCAGAAAATTTATCTGGCGATAAGTATAGTTTATTTGTTAGAATGGAAAATTATACTTAGGTTGTGTTCAATACATTGTGTGTTGTGTCTTTACGCGGACAATTACAACAAATGTGCTATTTTTTGAACAATTTTTAATGCCACATTGAATTGATATGTTTTGTACTTGGCTAAACCCATTTATTTGATGAACTCTATATAAAGCTTATTTAAGAACACTACTTCTAGGAGAGGTCGGCTTGGTTGGCAGGTTAGAGAAGCATAATTAAGTTAAATTGTGTTCAGAACGCGTTCCTTCGTGCCTTTAGGCACTGGCAAACCCTAGTGTTCAGAAGGTGTTTTCAAGGGTTAGCTTCTAAAACGGGAATCCCGTTTCCGGACCTCCATGATCCAAAAACTTTTTTGACGATCCGAGCCGTCCAAAGTGTTCAGAAGGTGTTTTCAAAGGTCCTCGCAGAAAATCTTCAAAAAAAAATCCCGGGAAGGGCTTGATCCAAGCAATTTTTCCTTAACAATACATTATAAACACATTTGACGGTTCAGATCATCAAAATTCAATCTGGAAAGGTGAGGTCCTGACTTTATTGAAATTATACAAAAAAAAATAATTCATTTTGTAGTGTTTGAACCTATCATTTGTTGTATACCTTTTAAATTGAAGAATATGAAAATGAACTCTTCTTCCCCCACCATGCAGCATAGGCACTTGTGGAGTAGTACTTTTTTGATGGACAAGGTAGTAATAGTGGTGGTGACAGGGGCGGATGCTTTAAGGGGCAAGGGGGGTCACGTGACCCCCCTAAAATTCCAATTTTTTTTTTTTTGAAATCTAGAGTTATGCATATGCAATTTCAAGAAATAAATGTCCGTTTCACCGAGGGAAATAATGAGTTTTTACTTTGTGTGGCATGTTTAAATCCATCCAACTCATTCTCTTGTTTTGCAAAGGAGAAATTGATTCGTCATGCCGAGTTTTATCCAAAAGACTTTTCTCAGGTAGAGCTCATGGTTCTTTCTAATCAACTTGATTCACGTATTTATTACGTGCAATCGAATCATGCTTTTTCGAGCTTGAATGGACTTAATGGTCATTCTAAGAAAATGGTAGAGACCGGGAGAGACAAATTATATCCTTTATTTACTTGCTCTTGACTTTGGCATTGATCTTACAGGTTGCGACTGCTACTGTTGAAAGAGTATTTTTTGCGATGACCATTGCGAAGAATCGACTGCGGAACCACATGAATGATTTGTGGTTGAACAATTATTTGGTGGTGGAATTGGAACGGATTTTTGGGCTACAATTATTGTGAAGAATCTACTGCTACTCTTGCCATTGGCATTGATCTTACAAGTTACAATTTCACTCTTAGAATTATTAAAAAAAGAAAGATTGGTGGCTGGTCTATTGGGTGTCCGGTTGGGTTTTCCATTAAGTGTACCAGCTTATTTGGGGGCAATCTTTGGTTGAAGGATTTTTGGGCTTCAGTAATTGAATAAGGCAAAATAGCAAAAGGGGTTGGTGGGAAAGTGTAAGTTTTGCAGGTGTATTTTGGTTTCATAGGTAGCTCATCTTTATTCAGAAGTTAAAATCTGCATGGGAAAAAAAAATTGAAAAACAAAATGATCATTCTCCTTTTTATAGAACCTATTGTCCTTTAAGTCTAGGTTAGTAGACTTAAGGGAGGCCAATAGGAAATTGCAGTATAGCTTGGAAATTTAGCAAAGTTTCATAACAGACATGACTTCTAGAATTGGATGATCGTATAAAAGTGAACCAAAAGAGTTAAAAAAGCAACTTGTAACAGGAAATTCATCTTATCAGTTGTCCCTAAGCATGAAACTAGCACAAGCACCCTAATTTGGTAGTGCCTTTTCAGCTGTTATTCGAAGACCTATAAGAGATTTTGTTGTCTTGAATGCTTTTAGGATTCCTTTTATGCCTTATTATGAAAAAATAAGTGGAAATTAGAGCACGAGAAGGGTTATACTACATATTTTTAAGGCAGGGACATTCTGTCTTCTTCATTGTCCACACCAAACGATATATTCTGTGGAGATTAGTTGATAAGGATGTGATGGTGGATCTATTGCTAGTATCCTATCAGTATTTTCTTTTCTGGATAGGAGAAGATGGATAAATCTGTCTTTTTGATAGTTTTGCATATAGTTTTGGGGCTTAGGGTGAATATATAGCAGAAATTTCCATTGATTCCATTAATTTGCCACACTATAGGTTGCAATTAGTGCCTGGTCTATTGGGTGTCCCATTGAGTTTTCCATTAAGTATACCAGCTTACTTAGGGGGCAATCGTGGGTTGAATGATTTTTTAGCTTCAATTACTGAACAAGGCAAAATGACGGAAGGGGTTGGTGGGAAAGTGTATGTTTTGTAGGTGTATTTTGGTTTCATATGTTGCTCATCTTCATTCAGAAGTTAAAAATATGCGTGGGAAAAAACAATTTTGATAAATGAAATGATCATTTTCTTAGTGGAGATGTAGTTGCATATAGGTAATCAGTGGATGAATAGGGACGAAGGGCGGTCAGGTCAGTGATTTTGTGTGGGGAGAATGATCATTTATAGTTGCATATTGTTTGTTCCCTCCTCCTTGATTGCACTTTGCCATGTTCTCTAGAAAACAAGAACAAGATATTACTATCTTGTTTCTGATTTTTAAAATTTTTTTTTCACTAATAGCTTTTTTATTGTGAATCTCATCAAATTTGCAGAAACTATATTTTATTCATTGGGTGTTGTTGGATCGCTATCCTTCTGTTGAAGAGGCATTTAACGACGGAATACGACAACTTGACTCTTTGTTCGATAGGGTGCACGACAGTGTATTGTGAGCAATGTCATGCCTTAATACGCAATACTAACTCGTTAAATTGATTTATAATTTAGTATTTTAATGAGTTATTATTAATTTCAGCCTGGGGGGGGGGATGCAAAATGATTTCCCTTTTAGGACTTACATAAAGGTAAACTCGTTATAATATATAATCTAGTTGTACATGTTTTGTTTATCGATTAAATTGATATTCCAATATGATTTTTGGTTGAAATGTTATTTTCAAGGTAGAGCGTGCCACCTCTTTTCTGCCTGTCCAGAAATTTTAGTTGTTGTGAAGCAGGTGCAGAAATATGAACATTTATTCTTTTTAACGTATGTTAATTAATTAACATTTAGATTGTATATGATCTTTTATTAACGTATATCTTTGTTTACAGAGAAAGGTCAGCAGCAAATCCCTTTCTTGGTTTGAGAGGACAGGGAACAAGGACATGCTAGGAGCAAGACTCTCGAAAGATGAAGAACTGAAGCACAAGATGATTCTTAGGCAGGAGGCAAGGGATATCGAAAAGGTGAAAACATAATGTTATCTTGCGCTTTTAAGTTGTGTTTTGTTGGGTATGATATTTATCTTGATAGTGATTTATTCAATACTTGCAGGTTGCTAAACCTAGTTCAGTGTATCTCGTGAACATATTTGTTTTCGAATTCTTCTCCCTTGCCGTACACCTGACCTGTACAGTAAGTGACTCAATTACAGCCAATTACCCTTTCTGTTCATGTTGTGATTTTTTGTTCTTGCCTTTACAGGCTATTGAACAGAAAGGGTAATTGGCTGTAATGAGTCACTTACTATACAGGTCAGGTGTACGGCAAGGGAGAAGAATTCGAAAACAAATATGTTCACGCGATACACTGAACCAGGTTTAGCAACCTGCAAGTATTGAATAAATCACTATCAAGATAAATATCATACCCAACAAAACACAAAACTTAAAAGCGCAAGATAACATTATGTTTTCACCTTTTCGATATCCCTTGCCTCCTGCCTAAGAATCATCTTGTGCTTCAGTTCTTCATCTTTCGAGAGTCTTGCTCCTAGCATGTCCTTGTTCCCTGTCCTCTCAAACTAAGAAAGGGATTTGTTGCTGACCTTTCTCTGTAAACAAAGATATACGTTAATAAAAGATCATATACAATCTAAATGTTAATTAATTAACATACGTTAAAAAGAATAAATGTTAATAAATAAATGTTCATATTTCTGCACCTGCTTCACAACAACTAAAATTTTTGGACAGGCAGAAAAGAGGTGGCACGCTCTACCCTGAAAATAACATTTCAACCAAAAATCATATTAGAATATCAATTTAATCGATAAACAAAACATGTACAACTAAATTATATACTATAACGAATTTACCTTTATGTAAGTCCTAAAAGGGAAATCATTTTCCATGTTTCGGTAGAATTCAAATGGGGGAGCAGGTACCCCAATTTCATATCGTTGGCTCAGGACAATCAAACCTCCAGCAAGCATCGTACTTCTGGCTTCCTGTACAGCTGATTTGAACTCAGCTTCACTCATGTATGTTTTTTTTTTTTTTTTTTTTTTGGGGGGGGGGGGGGGGGGGAATCTTGTGTGGACCCGAATTCTCCGCAACTCCCCCAAGGCTGAAATTAATAACTCATTAAAACACTAAATTATAAATCAATTTAACGAGTTAGTATTGCATATTAAGGCATGACATTACTCACAATACACTGTCGTGCACCCTATCGAACAAAGAGTCAAGCTGCTATATTCCGTCGTTAAATGCCTCTTCAACAGAAGGATAGCGATCCAACAACACCCAATGAATACAATATAGTTTTTGCAAATTTGATGAGATTCTCAATAAAAAAAAAGCCATTAGTGATAAATAAATAAAAAATTTAAAAATCAGAAACAAGATAGTAATATCTTGTTCTTGTTTTCCAGAGAACATGGCAAAGTGCAATCAAGGAGGAGGGAACAAACAATATGCAACTATAAATGATCATTCTCCCCACATAAAATCACTAACCTGACCGCCCTGCGTCCCTATTCATCCACTGATTACCTATATGCAACTACATCTCCACTAAGAAAATGATCATTTCATTTATCAAATTTTTTTTTTCCCACGCATATTTTTAACTTCTGAATGAAGATGAACAACATATGAAACCAAAATACACCTGCAAAACATACACTTTCCCACCAACCCCTTCCGTCATTTTGCCTTGTTCAGTAACTGAAGCTAAAAAATCATTCAACCCACGATTGCCCCCTAAGTAAGCTGGTATACTTAATGGAAAACTCAATGGGACACCCAATAGACCAGACACTAATTGCAACCTATAGTGTGGCAAATTAATGGAATCAATGGAAGTTTCTGCTATATATTCACCCTAAGCCCCAAAACTATATGCAAAACTATCAAAAAGACAAAGATTTAACCATCTTCTCCTATCCAGAAAAGAAAATACTGATAGGATACAGCAATAGATCCACCATCACATCCTTATCAACTAATCTCCACAGAATATATCGTTTGGTGTGGACAATGAAGAAGACAGAATGTCCTTGCCTTAAAAATATGTAGTATAACCCTTGTCGTGCTCTAATTTCCACTTATTTTTTCATAATAAGGCATAAAAGGAATCCCAAAAGCATTCAAGACAACAAAACCTCTTACAGGTCTTCGGATAACAGCTGAAAAGGCACTACCAAATTAGGGTGCTTGTGCTAGTTTCATGCTTAGGGACAACTGATAAGATGAATTTCCTGTTATAAGTTGCTTTTTAACTCTTTTGGTTCACTTTTATATGATCATCCAATTCTAGAAGTCATGTCTGTTATGAAACTTTGCTAAATTTCCAAGCTATACTGCAATTTCCTATTGGCCTCCCTTAAGTCTACTAACCTAGACTTAAAGGACAATAGGTTCTATAAAAAAGGAGAATGATCATTTCGTTTTTCAATTTTTTTTTTCCCATGCAGATTTTAACTTCTGAATAAAGATGAGCTACCTATGAAACCAAAATACACCTGCAAAACTTACACTTTCCCACCAACCCCTTTTGCTATTTTGCCTTATTC
The DNA here is from genome assembly GCA_963854785.1 of Vaccinium vitis-idaea. Classification (NCBI taxonomy): domain Eukaryota; kingdom Viridiplantae; phylum Streptophyta; class Magnoliopsida; order Ericales; family Ericaceae; genus Vaccinium; species Vaccinium vitis-idaea. The sequence continues at coordinate 242,995 of OY978225.1, read as the reverse complement.
AATTACTGAAGCCCAAAAATCCTTCAACCAAAGATTGCCCCCAAGTAAGCTGGTACACTTAATGGAAAACTCAACCGGACACCCAATAGACCAGCCACCAATCTTTCTTTTTTTAATAATTCTAAGAGTGAAATTGTAACTTTAGGTACTCATCTAGACTTGGTGGAAATAAAGAGAGTGCAATCTATTTTTTCATAATTCTAAGGGCAAAATTTGTAACTTCGGGTACTCATCTGGACTTAGAGCGAACCTTCTGCTTGTGATCAAAGACGATCACATTGTCATAAAGACAAATATCAACATCAGGAAGGTTCTGGTCATCCTTTGGAGCACTTGAAAATGGAAAGTTCTTTTCCACATACCGAAAAGTGTCGTAGGAGAAGTATCCAAACCACCCACCTAATCAAGAAGGAAGTAAACTGTCAAATGCAGTTACATAGTTACTCCTGCCACAAAGTGCAGTATATATGCATGATCATGAAAGCATCTCTTAAGGGTAAAATTACCAGAAAACGTATCAGGAAGTCCAGCTAAAGGTTGGGGCTTCCACTTTTTCATCATCCGCTCGGGAATAAGCATTGGATTCTCTACAAACTCCTCCCTTCTACTCCCTTCCCAGCGGTCGATAATGGTCACAAAATTTTCCTTTGCCACAAACTCCACGGCCGGCTGAGCTCCGATCAAAGTATAGCGCTCCTACAATACAAAAACATGATGTTTGGTAAGGAAATGCACAGCATGCACAAGACACGCGATACCTCAAGATAAAACCATACCTCAAGATTTTGGGTGGAACTAAAAATTGACCAAAAGAATACCAGAGTCCATGACGATCAAAATTCCCTTGAATCATCAATTGACCCAAAAAGCACCCTTTTGCAAAAAATGATCAAACTTCCCTTTTATGTAGAAATGAGCAAAATACCCTTCTGTGCAGAAAGAAATGAACAGAGCCTAGATTCGTATTAAACTGACCAAAATACACTAGACTCTAAAAAAAGGACCAAAAAAATACTCTCGTCCGTGATGATGTGACCAAAATTCCCTTGAATCATCAAATGACTAGAACACCCTCCATATGAAATGATTGAAATACCCCTTATATAGAAATGACAGAAATACACTTGTGCGGAAATGACCAAAATACCATTCTGTGTAGAAATGAACAGAATAGATTCCATATTGAGATGACAAAACTAAGCTTGAGCTCTATAAAAATGAGCAAGACACCCTTGCATGCAAAATGACCAGAATACCGTTGTCTAAAACAATTTCAGAACATCAACAGTGTAGCAGTGAGATTCTGAAAAGATACAACACTACTAGTAATGAGACAGGGTGCATTATACTAACATTATCAGAATTGAAAGAACAACAAACAGAACACCCCTTCTATGCAGAAATGACCAACATACCCTTCCATGTAAAATGACCAAAATACTCTTCGGTGTAGAAATGAACGAAAAAATTGACCAAAAAATACTCGCGTCCATGACGACCACAATTCCCTTGAATCATCAATTGACCCAAAAAACAATGACCAAACTGCCCTTTTATGTACAAATGAGCAAAATACACTTCTATGCAGAAAGAAATGGACAGAGCCTAGAGCCCTAGATTTGTATTAAACTGACCAAAATAAAACAACAAAAAAAATACTCTCGTCCGTGATGATGCGGCCCAAACACCGTTGAATCATCAAATGACTAGAACACCCTCCATATGAAATGACTGAAATACCCCTTATGTGAAAATGACAGAAATACCCTTGCGTGCGGAAACAACCAAAATACCTTTCTGTGCATAAATGAACAGAACATAGATTCCATATTGAGATAACAAAAATGCGCTTGACTCCAAAAAATGATCAAGAAACCCTTGCATGCAACACGACTTGAATACCGTTGTCTACAACAATTTCAGCAATACCAACACAGCAGTGAGATGTTGAAAAGATACAACACTACTAGTAATGAGATAGGGTGCGTTGCTTTGTTAGGAAAAAAGAGGACAAATATATTGACATTATCGCAATAGCAAGAACAACAAACAGAAAACCCCTTCTATGTAGGAATGACCAACATACCCTTCCATGTAAAATGACCAAAATACCCTTCTGTGTAGAAAAGAGCAAAAAATTGACCAAAATACCCTTGTGTGTAGAAAAGAAGGGAAAATTGACCCAAAAAGATACTCGCGCCCATGATGACCAAAATTCCCTTGAATCATCAATTGACCCAAGCAAAACAACTTCTATGTAGAAATGAACAGAACATAGATTCCATATTGAGATGACAAAAATGCGCTTGACTCTTAAAATATGACCAAGAAACACTTGCATGCAAAACGACCCGAATACCGTTGTCTACAACAATTTCAGCAATGTCAACAGTGTAGCAATGAGATTTTGAAAAGATACAACACTACTAGTAATGAGATAGGGTGTGTTATTTTGTTAGGAAAAACGAAAAGGACAAACAGACTAACATTATCGCAATTGCAAGAGCAACAAACAGACTATCCAGGAATGGCCAGCATACCCTTCCATGTAAAATGACCAAAATACCCTTCGGTCAAAAAAATTGAACAAAAAAACAATCGCATCCATGACAACCAAAATTCCCTTGAATCATCAATTGACCCAAAAACCATGAAAAGGGACCAAACTGCCCTTTTACACATGGAAATGAGCAAAATACTATGCAGAAAGAAATATTCGTATTAAACCGACCAAAATAAAACTATCAAAAAAATACTCTCGTCCAAGAAGATGTGACCAAAACACCCTTGAATCATCAAATGACTAGAACACTCTCCATATGAAATGACTGAAATACCCCTTATGTGTAAATGACAAAAATACCCTTGTGTGCGGAAATAACCAAAATACCCTTTGTGCAGAAATGTACAGAACATGGATTCCATATTGAGATGAACGAAATGCGCTTGACCCTAAAAAATGACCAACAAACCCTTGCATGCAGAACGACCTGAATACCTTTGTCTACAACAATATCAGCAATATCAACAGTGTAGCAGTGAGATTTTGAAAAGATACGACAGAACGAGTAAGAGCATCTCCACTCTTGGACCAAATATTTCATCAAATTTAAATTTGAGTAAAAATCACTCAAAAACCCACTCCACTCCTTCACCAAATCCTTCACCAAATTTGCTCAACACCAAATTTGCAACCCCTCTTTTTGTTCAAATCAGTGTACTATTTGCTCCTTGTTTCATTGTTTCGGCAGATGAGGAAGGTGAGGAAGATGAGAAATTTGTTCACTGTTTTCACTGGAGGCAAAATGAAAAAAATAAAGGGAAATGATTTTCACACCCCCCATTTTACAATCCACACTCTCTTTTTTGTCTTTATCTTCATGAATTTACAATATTACCCTTGGATGTATGAAAAAGGTGTATTGAAAAAGGGCAATATTGTAAATTCATGTAAGATAAAGACAAAAAGAGAGTGTGGATTGTAAAATTGGGGGGTGTGAAAATCATTTCCCAAAAAAAAACTGTTTTTACAAAATGGTGGGAAAGTTTTGGAGCCAAAATGAAAAAAAAAAAACTGTTTTTGACAAAATTTTAACTAGAATTTGGTAAAAATGGTGGTTTCCCATTGGAAGGGTTGGTATCAAATCAAGTTTTTGACCAAATTTTTCCTCAAATTTGAGTAAAAATTTGATTTAGGAGTGGAGATGCTCTAATAAGATAGTGTGTGTTTTTTTTTTTAGGAAAAAAGAAAAGGAGAAATATACTAAATTACCTAAATCAAATGATCAATAAATTCTTCTTCCGATTAAAAAAAAAATGAAAAAAAGACAATAATATTCAAAAACTAACTACGAGATCTGGCTTCTGTTTCACATGTATCGATGCTCGCAAATTAAATGCACAAGTCGTATAACATGTTACACAAATCCAGTTGAAGAAAAAGGGGAAATACAGAGAAGAAAAGAAAAAGGACAGGGGTGTTCTCACTTTGGAGGAAGGCAAAGTGGAGATGAAGGAGGGAGAGAGAGGATCGTCGTCTCTGGTGAGGCGCTTGTACGCGGTATCTGGATCGATTTCATCACTGGACATCGTCTTGTACATTGGTAAGAGATTGAAATCTTTCGCCACTTCTGCGAAGCGGTCGAAGTCACCGTCACCGTCACCGTCACCACCGGCGCAAGGGCGTGCAGACGACGAACATAAAACGCGTCGTGGTCGGAGCTTCTGGGGTACTAGAGTAACAAGAGAGGGAGGAGAAGAACGGAGTCGTAGGTGTTGGGAGTGGGACGGCGGTGAGTAGTGACGGGGGAAAGTCGGAGTCGGAGGAAAGAGAGGGAGTCGGTGGAGAAAACTGGTTTTCATCATTGTGGTTTGATTCGATTTCTGCTGGGTGAGAGGGGTTGTGTAAATGAAATGAGGGGAGGGTTAAGGTATGAAATGAGAGGGTTGAGAGAGGGATTGAAGTTTTATAGCATTGACGGACAGGTAACAATACTCTCTCGCACCACCTTCCACTACATGGATGTTCAGGGAATATTATTCCTGAATCACTCGCACCACAGCATGCCTGTGCGAGCTGCATCACCACGCACGCGGAGAGGAGGGGTGACCGATTAACCAGAAATGAGAGTAACGTACGAGCCATGGTCCTGTGGTGATCTGATTTGGTTGAGTCGGTGGTGAGAACGGCCATAGCAGAAGTAGGCGAAGCTGTGAGGGAGGAGAAGTGAGTGCGACTCGAAACAGATTGTAGAAGCATCTTTTGCACTCCCTATCCCTACTCTCCCTAGGAGTATTTTTGTTTTCTTCTGTTTTCATCTGAGGGTCAATAGTGAGTGCATCCAACGGCTGATATCATCCAACACCTGTGACCGCCTATCCTTCTCTCATCATCCAACCCATGTGGCCGCCTACACTCTGTGTCCCATTTTAAAATGCTCTCCACCAATATTCATACAATTTTCAGCCATCTATATATTTTTATTGGCAATATTTTCGAAATTTTTAAAAAATTTGTCTAATAAAACAAATTGAGATCTATTAATTAAGATCTATATTGCATATAAAATATAATATAGAATCAAAACTACAAGAGTTTTAAATTGGGACGGAGGGAGTATTTTTTTTTTTTTATTAACAGCAGTGGCCTTGTATCCTTTTTTTTTTTAAACAGCAGTGACCTTGCAGACAACTGAGATGCGGGGCGACGGGAACCTCTCAGGCACCACGTGTACCCACTTGGCACTGAAAAATTTCTCTAGAGGAGAGGGAGATATGTGCTAATAATCATTTAATTGACATTGACATTATTGGTTAGTAGATGATTTCATCCTTGAGTGATGCTAGCAAAGTCCATATTAGAACGGAAATAGAGGACAAGTTCTTGGCTTGAGGATTGGCCACTGCAATCATCTGTACTAAATGAGTTGCAACTTATGCTACATAACTAAGGTTGATTTTGTACTAAAAGCAGGTGGGTTGCATACCAATCTAGTGCCAGATTCGTCGCGTATACCAGCTGCTCCTGATGCGTAATTTGCTCCCGTAAGAATTGCGAGCCCTCGAATCTGTGTGTATGGTGGAATGTAATCTGGGAACCCCAACAGCTCAGCTGCGAATGTTACAATGAACAATGATGATCATAATTTACATTGCGGCTATGTGACACTTAATTCAGCCGTGGTAAGTACCTAGAATATCAACATAAGTTCGACCATTGGTGAAGCGGCCGGTGGTGCCCTGCGGAAAGTCGATCCCGTGGCCCTGGCAACAGTGGGTACGTCATTTGTTATTACCATTATCAACCAAAGAGTCCCCAAATATGAAGAGACCAAGCACTTGGGGCTCTAGTTGCGACTGTGAGCAAACCCTGGTTGCTATGAGACACAAGAATGCCACAAGGACCAACTTAACCAAGCTACTCATACTTTGCATGGACTTTGATGTATATAACCAAAATTTATCACGATAGCACTTCACCAATGGTCTGCAATTTATAGCATTTGCCAAATGCCACATGGTTTTGCTGTTTTTATGGGATTCGTGTGTTGTACACTAAGGATGGAGTAGATTAGCGCCAACAAAGCCGGAAATATTATTAAGTTCTTTTGGAGTACCGACATTTCACCACTACATATCGGATGGGCTCCACTACAAAGTTAGCGATTCCCACACCATTGATGATAGGGAAGGATTTTATAGCACCATTTGACGGCGGTCCAAGAGCACTGAATAATCACTCACAAAGCCAGGAGAGTAATTCATTGTGCAGTTTTTTGGAAATCACATCGGTAGTCTACTTATCTCAGTTTGGTCCCTTTAGTTCTGATTTTAACCAATTTGCCTTCTGTTTGCGGTTCTTTTACTTCTTTATAACAAAATAATTGAGTGTGAGCGTGCCAGAGAGAGTTTCAATCTCCTCCCTCAGATTAACTTTGGAAAAACCAAATCTAATCAGGCAATTGTGTTGTATTGGTTCAAATACCTCAATTAAGAGGATTTTTTCTTAACAAGTGAAGAAATACAAACCAATATACTTAGGAAATCAAAGAACAACAAAGAAACAAGATACTTCGATTGATAAGTCAAAGATAAACTTACTTCGAAATTGCCTCCAACATCAAATACAAGAACTTCGAACAGGTGATTGTTATAAGAACAATCGAGATTGATCCTAACTACTTTCTAATCTACTTCGAACTGAGTTCGAAATCCTAAACTACTTTGCCAATGAACAAACCAAGCATCAGTTTTTTTTATAGCTGTTTGTTGAAGATTTGTCCGAGGGCTTTTCACTCTTTAATTTCTTATATTTATAGACGCTGCTTGCAGTTGAACTTCCCGCCCAATGAATTTGAACTTGGCTTGCTTCGAACTCTAACTTCTACTCTTCGAGTAGGCAGTTTCTTCCCTCTTCCACGTTTGAATTTTGAATTCTTCTAATTCTTCCTCCAGAAGCTTTTGAATCTGCACAGTTGCTTAAACTAACTCAAATGATTACGAGTTAAAAAGATAACTGCCTTTCAAGAAGTACTCCACGTGTTCTAACTGCCAACTACCCTGTTTCACAAGTTTACACGTGGAGTTTATGTGTTTAGCAGTTAATATCATGGCTTCGAAACCAATTTCTATTTTATCCTTGACTTGTAACTTCCAATAACTGCTTTTCAAATCTGAGAAACAATACGACATCGTGTTTACTTAAATATATTCCTTTAATCCAGTGTATCTTTATCAACGAGTAATTGCCAACATTTGGCGTTCTTGATTACGTGTTAATCAATTATTGGATTTGTTAATTTTATATGTAAACACCTTCGAGTTGCAAATTGAGTTTATTTTATACATTACCCATGCGATCATTATTCAACCATTACTTATCTGTTGGACCGCACAGACACGCTATGAAAAAGTCAATGTCACATTTGAAATTAAACTGGAGGGACTGAATTGATACAATGGGTAAACTACAGGGGCTGCAGCCTGCAGGTCAAATTTTCCCCAACTTTATTTTGCTGTGCATCAATGGTTGCACAGTATCTTGAACTGAAGCTAGCGGTGTTTACTGTTTAGGGCTGAAAAGTCTCGTGATCCGGAAGCGGAAAGAAAATGAACAAAACATCTCTCTGAGTGCAAGTGTGTTGAATGCCCCAAAATATAAGATATAACTCCTAACACAGAAGGGGGATCCATCACCATAGCTAAGATGATACGATCAAGAACCTGCCTCCCTAGCGTGGATTTACTCCCCATACAATTGTTCAGGTTCAATTTTTAGAGTCAAGCCGCAAGAGAGAATTTTCTTGTGAATCCCTTAGTCACAACATGATCTACCTTTTAACCGGACCGGAGAGGAGATTAGCTAAGGTGTACATAAATTGGCCCAGACTTCTGACCGTTGAAACCAAAAAAAAAAAAAAAAAGATCCTCCTTCCCATACCCTAAGGCTACTGTTATTAAAATTACACGTTCTTAGAAGTCAAGCAAGCAAGCCATATAAGAACAATAATGGAAAGGTTCATTACTATTCTAAAACATCTTTTCCAAACATATATGCAAGCCCAATGAATATACACAATGGAGCATTTGCTGTGTTTTGGATGGACCAGGTACTCCTGTGTAAGTCAATTTTTGACAATCGTGCCTTCAAAACCATCAACAAATAACGGATTTGGTGAATAATTTGGCAATGTTTTTCCACCAATCAAAAGAATTCTTTTGTTAACAGTATTAACTTGAGCAAAAGAAAAGATTCAAACAAACATATTAGAACGTAGCTGTTCAAAAAAAAGTTTCAAACGTCATTACTATCACTTGATAGCAAAATTGAGCACGACATATGAATTTCCCAGTATTTTTTTTTTTCCTCGTATCAGGGGATAGATAAAGGCTTCCTTCAAGATGATTAATGAACCAACCAAGGGACCAAACAGGGTAACTGGAAAATGAACTCAGTACACTATCTTAAGGAAAAAGGCCTAATCTGCCAGATGAATCCAAAAATCTTCGAATCACCCATTTCAATTGAACATATTGGGAAGCGGCCTAACAGCCATGAATGCATCCACCATCTGCTATGGACAAACGAAAATAGTATTAGTAACCACCAAATGTCCTCAACTTGCTAATTCATTCTACAACCCAAGATGAAGTATGAGACAACAGTAAAACTGTATAAGCTTGGCACACTATATACAAACTTTCCAGAATCCATGTTGTTCTTTGCTTAATCATCACATTCCCAAGTAACCCTTGTGACCGATTCAAGATTGTTTGCATGAAATGAAATCCTTATGCCTGATATAGCAGACTGTAACCAAGAAAGGAGTTTTGTGTAACTGAGCTCTAACCAATTCATCCCATACAATAGTTTTATCCTTGTGGATAAAACATGAACAATGATCTAAGCAATTGAAGTCTTCTTAAACCCACCAAATAATAGTACTAACTTAGAGAGACCAATCATCGCCTTTGTTGAGTGACTAATATATCACACATGAATTACTCAGCTCGTTCAAAAGTGAAATAGCTAACATTTTATCTGGATTTCCCGTCTGTATGAATTACTCAGCTCGATCAAAAGTGAAATAGCTAAAATTTTATCTAGATTTCCCGTCTGTATTGACCATAATAAAGTGCAAGGTTTTGGAAGAAACATCAGTTGAGGGCCTTGAGGTCAGGTGACCATCACGAAGGCCTGGACTGGATTGGACCATGGGCAGGTTCTTCGTCTTCAACTGAGCAACAAAAAAAAAGGTTCTTCGTCTTCAAAGAATTAACTTCATAGTTAGCGAACAATTGGAACTTAAAACTATGATACTGAAAAGATTTCACCAGGTTCGAGATAACTAGAGCCAAACATCAATTGCGCGAACCAAGGGAAGATACTTTCGGAAGACGCTATAAACTACGTCAAAATGAATTTAAGAGGAAGTAAATATTTAAATAGCAGAACAGAAAACTTCTGTAGAACTGATAATAATCCAGCAACATTGGCATTGATTTACAGGGTAACTTGCGTAATTGATTTTCAGGTGTGTTTACAGGGGAAGTCACATGGGTTTGTTTGGGTGTTTTACTTGGTCCCTTTTGAGCTATCACTTGAAAAGGAGAGCATGATCAGATTATTGTGAAATTTGTTGAAGAGTGCAATTAACAATTTACAATTTACAAATTAGTCAATCCAGGTATATTCACAGAATTCGCAAGTCTACCACCCCTACATTAAGCAGCATCGCATCTAACAGCATTTGGGCATTTCTCATTTGCCCTTGTTTGCATAGCCCATTCATAAGCACATTATAGGTTGCAACACCAATTCTACACCCATCACTCTGCATCTCTTTTAGCAACTTGAAACCCATTTTAACGTCCCCCATTTTACAAAATCCATCAATTATCATAGTATATGTGGCATCATCGGGTCTCATACCGGCTCTTGACATCTCCTTTAATGTCTTCTCTGCGTCAATTACTCGTCCCACTCTACACAGCCCTGAAATAAGTGCAGTGAAAGCTACATTATCAAGTTGAATCCCATCCTTAACCATTTCCTTCCTAATTTCTAAAGCCGAATCCAAATATCTCTCCTTGCAAAATCCATCAAACAGCGAAGTGAAGGTGATCTTATCAGGCTTCAAAGTTCAAACCCCTTTCAGTCATTTCTCCAACTAGGTTTTTAGCATCCGACAACGCCCCCATCTTGGACAGGCCATTGACTAGAGTATTGTACATAATTAAATCAGGTTTTACACCTTTTCTCAACATTTGTTGATAAATTTCCATAGCCATCTCCTTCCTGTCATTCTTGCAATGCCCTTTAATTAAAGTAGTAAAAGTAACATCATTTGGAACCAACCCTCTCTCAGACATTTCATCAAACAATTTGATGGCATCATCTAACCTACTATCCTTGCACAACCCATTAATCAAAACACTATAAGTAAACACATCAGGAAAAACATTACTCTCCTCCATAACCCCTTTCAACCCAAACCCTTGTTCCAAATCACCCAATTTACAATACCCATTAATCAAAGTATTGAAACTAACAACACTAGGCCTCAAACGGTCAAACCCCATTTCCCAATTTCATCAAAAACCACCTTAGCCTCTTCTATTTTGCCCTCTCTACAAAACCTATGCATCAAAATGTTAAAGTTATACACATTGGGAGGAATCCCACTCCCCAATCCGGGCCGTCCAAAACACGATCCAATGGCCGAGGGTTGCACAGCACGGATCCCCCGGATCCCCCCAATAAAACCCCCACACCGGAGCAGGCGAATTCGACTTCATTAACAAGTCAAGTACCCGACCACAGGGTTTAAACGGTACGCAAATGCGGTGCTTTCGGACCAACTGGAAGGACTGAATCGCATCCGAAATAAACCCACAATCAATATAAGCATTCATAAGAGCATCAAACACAAAATTGGACTGATGGGTTACACGGGTACCTCTGGTTTTAAGAATCGCGGCGAAAATCGATGCGGCTGACTCCTTCCCTTTGCGAGATCCGACGAATTGGATTAGGGTTCGGGCTTGTGAGTGCAATTCGTGGGAGAAGAGGAAGTGGGCCATGGTGAAGTAGGAGTGGAGGGTGTGGCGGAAAGGGGGTTTGGAAGAGAGGTAGGTGAAGAAGGAGAGAAGAGAGAGTGGGGGGAGAGAGAGAGGGTTGAGTTTGATTAGGTTGATGATGTGGGTGGGTGTGAGGGAAGGGAGGAGGGTTTTGAGGGAGGAGTTGACGGGTTTTGTTTGGGAGGTTTTGGTGGCGTTAGAGAGGGCAAGAAGGATCGGGTCTGGCTTGTGGTGGTGGGGTGGCGGTGGGGAGTACCAAGCGGTGGTGGTGGTGGTGGTGGTGGTGGAGGAGGAGAGGAGGCGTGGGTGGGGAGGAGGGAGGAAGAGATGGGAAGGTTTTGAATACTTTTGATATTTTCATGGCGGGCATTTCTGGCTGAGGGATTTGGCTTTGTGGGGAGTTTGTTCCAATAGATCATTTGATAAACCATGGCGAAAAAACACTGCCACATACATAGAAAACGCACCTAGAATTTACTCAGAATTTGAAAATTAATGGCCCAGATTTACTTGGAGTGAATCTGGGCCGTTGATTTATACTTTCAGAGTCAATTGGGGATTGTTTTTCCGGGTCTATAGCATTATTGATGGCGAAACGAATGAAGGTGCCATCAATAGCAGTAATCCAAAGGGGACAAAAGGAATACGTACAGAAAATGTACACGTACAAAAAAAATTGAATGAAACGGGGTGGGGTTTAGATCGAGAACTTACACAATTCCAATTGAGGTGATTTCTCACGAGGCCTCTCGATTCGTTCGTGTGGAACCCAAAATTGAATCCCCGAACTGATCTGTACATTTTCTGTACAATTCTCTTTGTACGCGTAGCAGTCTCCCATCAATAGTATCGCAGGGATGAGCTCCTCTCCAATGCGGGGAAATGAACTTTTTTTTTTATCAATCGGGGAAATGAACTGGATCGTCTAGTTTGTCGGTTTCCGTTTACATTTTAAAACTCGTTAAGAAAAAATCAAATTTATCGGATATAATTTGACAAGATTTTGCAACATTTTGTCTTACAACATAACTAGATTACAATACTCAATTGTAATTCATTTTACTAATTTATCCGAAGAAAAATGCATTCTCAAATTATATGAACCGAGATATCCGATCTAGTTAACTTTTGGGTTAAACTGTCTTGACGAGTTCTTAAATATAAACGGCTTAAATCATCAAAGTGATCAAAGGAAATGTGTATTTAAATTTCAAGTCTTGGCCATTAGGCAAACCCATTGATGCCAGCTAATTTGGGACAGACTTTAATAATTTTAGCTGCTCATATCTTAGCAGATCGGTCACAAAAAAAATATGAATTTTTGTCTTAGCTACATTTTAGTATTGGTAGTTACAGTTACAGTTAGTGAAGTTAAATCACATTGGAGTATGTGGTGCCTATTACTGGCTATCACTCCACTTGCATGGAGTAAAAATTTATGCAATCGGACATCGACTAAAAAGTTTTTGAAACATGTTTATGTCATCGACAAAGACTACAATTAGGCCTGTCAACGGGTCGGATCCGAGAGGATCCGGATCCGATCCGGATCCGATAAGCTGGGATCTGAATCTGGATCCGATATTCACAAATCCGAAAACTTTAATTCGAATCCGGATCCGAATTTCGGATATCCAATCCAGAAATCCGAATCCGATCCGGTAATTTAATTTTTTTTTATCCTTTCCAGTTATCTTGCTTGTGGCCTTTCCAGTTTGCTTGCTTACAAGTCGGATTTGATCCGGAACCGTTCCGGATCCGATAAGCTTGGATCCGATCCGGATTTTATTAGAATTTTCGGTGCCAGTTTATCGGATTATCTAGTCTGAAATACCGGATTCGGATCCGGATTTTTGGATGGAATCCGGATCGGATCCAGATCAAATCCGATCCGTTGACAGGCCTAACTACAATAATTAATTACAATCTGTGGTTAGCAACATAAATGTATTCCGAGAAACGTATGAGATGATTCCCGATTAACATAATTTTTTACATTGGTGATGTTCTAGACGATTCCAATTTCCAAATAAGCGAATAATTTCGACAATCAAAATTGTTCCGAGAAGGACCGGAAGAGGTGCCTCAATAGGATGTACAGTCCATTTTTTAGAAATTAACTCTTACTTTTTGAATTTCAGGGAGAAAGTGTAAAGAACGGAATTTGATTTTGTTTCTACAGTATTTACTACCTCAAAACTATCTTGCCACGTATATTATTACCATTTTCTCCTTTATAACCTCAAACTGGAAAGAAGAGAAATGGTCATGTTCTCAATTGATATTAGTGTTCTTTTTTCTTTTTTTTTTTGTCATTCGTCATTCGTCATTTGTAGGGGAGAAAAAAACTCGATCCTAGGATGTAGTGTGAGGCATCTAAGAGTTGTACTGCATAGCTAGCCACCACTTGCGATATTAGTGTTCATATATCCTATAAAATGGTTTAAATTGTGAGCTTGCATTGCCACATGTCCCACGCAGATAAGTTAGAGCACAATCACATTTATCCCTCCACTTGCAATTATATGCTCTCCTTGTTAACCTTCACTCTCCTGAATTTAAAGAGCAAAAATAATAGGTACACACCCTCTCAACCACTCCCCACCACACCCTCTCTCACATGTGTGGTGGGGCTCACCCGGTGGGTCCCAGTGTGCCCCACCACACATGTGAGAGAGGGTGTGGTTGAGAGGGTGTTTATCTATCATTGTTCTTTAAAGAGTATGACATGTTTTCAGAACACTTCTTCACGTTCTCACATGCACATTATGTAACTTAGGTTGGAGGTTTGAGACATGTACATATGACATTTACGCTATTTGAAAATATAGTGTTTTCCAATTAGGGGAAGTTCTTGAATGAATTATTTGATTTTATCATCTTTGATTTTCTCATAATCTTTTACGAATAGATAAAAGGAGGGTTGATTTTATCACACTAGCGGTCCACAACTATCATAACCTTCAATATAACACCAACTAAAATCAACTTTCCCATTTTATCTCATAAAATCCATTCAAGAACTTCCCCTTAAAAGCGTTAAAAGAACACATCAGACGGGTTCTAAGCTCCAAATTATGCTAAATCCAACAGATGGACCATTAAAAATATATATTTATACCGTATGCGGAAAAAGAATGCAATGTTACTCTTACCTGATTTAGAGCACACATGGACCAAATTAGGCAGATTGAACTTTCAAGGTGGAAACAACAAGGCGTATCACATATAAAATCGGGCATGATTCCGACACAAATTCGCTACGGGACCTTATAAATACGCTACGGGACTTCTGATAAAATGAAGCGCATATTATAGGACACGCGTGCCAACCCTAAATGATTAGTTTCCATAACACTACTCCAAAAGAAAATGAAAAAAGGAAGTTTAGGATAATCAAAACAAATAAATAAGAAAGCTAGAATAAACCGTGTTTGCAATATTAATCAAACTTGCAATAGAAAACAAAATTAGTGAACTGAAAAGAATGAAACCTTTTGGTCAACTTTACATTGTGAAAAATGAGCTGGAAAATAGCCTATAGACTAACGTGAGCAATTTTCGGACGGTGCATCTGAATCATCCAAAATCATTTTTGATGTTCCAGATCTTAAATAAATTATTCGCGTGAATAGCATATTTAAAATCCGGGAACGTCGATTTCTGAGATTGACGGTTGAAATAATTTGTGTGCATATGATGTACGCGAGTGTTCGTACCCATAGCCGCGTTGTAAAAATTAGCCCTCGACTAGGTGTTCCACTAAGTTGGTTTTTTTAATAAACTGACTTTTCACGATTTTTTATGTGATGTAGTGTGAGAGAATGACTTGTCTCGGTGTTTGAAAAAAACAGTTTTTTGTTAGTGGAAATTCATAACACCGACAGTATAAGCCCATAAGGAAAAATTAGGGCCCCTTAAGCCCATATTCGCACTGGGCTTCCGAAATATCATGACTGGCTCTGCTTCTCCGGCCGAACTTGGTGAGTCCTCGTGAGGCCGAACTCGCTCGTGGGTTTTGGATCGGACCCGGATCCGTGCTGCCGTGCTGGTACCAAGCCCATGCTGCCGCTTTTGTTACTGCTAATTCCATTTTTGAGCTGGGCATCTTGGTTGAAAAGTGTTTGGGATTTGTTGGAGTTTTGGCCTTTTGGGGATATATATATATATAGATATATGTGGAAATACAAAGCTCCACGATATATAGTCGTATGTATGGAATGGAATGTTGGTGGTGTTTCTACCGTTTGAGATTTGTGCGTGTGTAGGTTGTTGAGAGAAGTATGGCATGGGCTTTTGTTGGGAGAAAATTTTGGATGCGGATCGGGTAGGGACACGTAGTGCCCGGCACCCAATCCGAGCTGTCCGAACACTTTTTGAATGGCTCAGATTTGAGGGTGGCATTTTTGGAGCAAATTTACCCCATCAGATTTGAGGACGGCTCGGATTGGTTGTCGGACACCACGGGTCCCTACCCAATCTGGATACAAAATTTTCTCCTTTTGTTGGGTTGCAATTCATGTTAAAAGTTTGTTTTCACTTTCAGTGCGCTACTTCATTGAGTTTTTTTTTTTTATAGAAAATATTAAGTACCCAGAATTTTTATCCAGTAAATTACGAAGAAAGTGTAATCAGTGACTCACCCAGTAAATTACCAAAAAAAGGTGCAATCAGTGGCTTAGTAAATTACCAAGAAAGTGGAATCAGCAACTCAAATCAAATTACGAAGAAAGTGTAATCAGTGGTTCAAATTGAACAATTGATTACACTTTATTGGTAATTTGCTGGGTAAAAATTCTGGGTATATAACACTGTTGTTTTATTTTTATAATTGGGATTTTCTTTGGGAGATTTGCTGACTTTTGGGGCTGATCTATGTTACCGCTTAGTTGGATATAACTTCATTCTTGTAATTAATCACGCGAAGCAATGCTACAATGACCACATTTGAATACTGTATTTTGTGTATCATGTGATGGGTTCTAAAGCTAGTAAAATGTATTTCAGTACATGAGAAATGAGGTACATTCTATCAATAAATTGATAACAGGTCACATACTACTCAACAAGAAATGTCACCAAAGAATTATTGAATCGCGTGAGATGGTAGCTTGGTCGTTGGTTGGTTACTCCCACAGGTTCTAGGTCCTGAGAGGTTGCAAGTTCAAGCAGTGTCAATAATGTGTGGTTGCCATGCCTCTATGTTCCTTTAGAATTCGTTGTATGGTCATACATAATAAAAGTTGCTAAGCAAATGACTTATACTAGCATAAATTTTCGTCAATATAGAACTAGTCACATGTATATGGTAAAATAAAATCATCGGTGGTATTAATATGAAACCATCTTTACAAATGATGAGATTTTTCTCTCTTTCTTAGGGTGAGTTTCCACTGCGGTATTTTGTATATTCTTGAACTACAAATTGTTAAATCAGTTGATGTATTTAAAAAATACCACAAATACTATAGTGAAAACTCAGCCTTAATATCGGTCGTAATTTTGGAGTTATGCTTTTGCATTCGAAAACCAAATACTACTAAAAGATGTAGATATTGGATAAACCTTTATCCCAAGTTGATAAAGTTGAATTTTAGGTTTGAATTTCAAATGAGAATACAAATTCCATTTGATAATATTATTGTTCCACCTTATACGGATTGCCATTAACAAATATTTCCGTTTTTTATGGTATGTGAGCCACACTCATTCTACTTCAAACCAGACTAAAAAAATGGAAGACTATCCATGTTAATGGATCCGAGGTGGGTGTTGTGCGCCGTGTTATGCAGTAAAATGACGTAGTTTTTGGCACATCTCTGAAACTTTCAAAAACCTTGTTTGGAAGAAGGAAAAAACCACTACAAAGTGCCTAAACCCTAAACCCAAAGTGTCTAAACCCAATGTGCCTAAAACAACTATATCCTACCCTAAAGAGTCTAAAGCCCTTAAAATTGAAGCCTAAAATTGAACTTCAAAATTAACTCTCCAAACAGGGCTTATTGAAGTGTACCAAAAAAATGAACAAAACTACGTCGTTTTGCCGCACAACATGCAGTGCACAACACCTCCCCCGGATTCCATGTTAATAGGTATAGGGGATTCTGTAGTGCGGAGCCGCACTACAACCCTGTAGTACGGCATCCGAGCCGTTGAACTCGGTAATCAATGGCTCGGATTTCATCTTGGCAATATATAAGCAGCATTCCAATTGTGAAGATATAAGAAGGAAAAAAAGAAAAAAGGGTTATAGCTAAAAGCTCATAAAACTTGCGAGTGTTGCATCCAAACAAGACGTTAGAGAAGAAAAAAGGGTTATAGCTAAAAGCTCATAGTTAGGTCGGTTTGAGTATATCAAGTGAGGTCCAGTCGAAGTTAGTCCGGCTAGTTCGCAGGTTTATTCTCAAAATAATTATCTACGATTCGATTTTTGGATTTCGGATGCAAAAAAAGTGATTACTTGTGAAGACCCTAATTCCGGCGTGAAAGTTCTGTTGTTGACTAGACCGGGAAGGAATTAGTCAAATTACACGTAAACTGGCCTGAATACCTCACCATTGAACCAAGAGAAAAATAATTGAGGTCGTGTAGAGCATACCTCCAGTGATCTACTGTCCTAGCTATTGATTGGGACTATTCTCAGTTCATTTACACGTTCATTGATTACGAGTGGATTGGTCGTAGACTATTCATTTCTAACTTCTTCTCTTTTTTTTTTTTTGCGTGCGTGTTAGGTCCACAGGTCAGTGAGATCCATTTCTTATGCAACCAAAAACAGCGAGAGAGGTATGTGTGTGTTTTTTTTTTATATTATCGGCCCGTTGTACTTTTTGATTATGGAAAAGTTTGTGACACGAGTGAAATTTAACAGACCTATAAATAACAAGACATCTCGTCGTTTTGCGAATGGAAGAAAAGAACCCATTCCTTTCTCTTCGAGGCGGCTCCCTTGGTGTGGGTAAACAGAAGCCTGACTCTACGAACCCGGGGGAAGGCTGCCCCCACAGAGTGTTTTCTTGATCCTCCGGCAGTTTGTTTGACGAGGCTTTGTACTGCTGAGGATAGACTTAGGAAGTGAGGAGTACGGAGATTGAGCCTGCCTACATGTGTTCTTTGTTCCCAGCAAGAGGAAACTTTGCATCACCTGTTCTTTTTGGCTGCAGTTTTTCTGGAGGGCTGGCTTGAGACTTGGAACTCCGAGGTCACCGGGGCTATTGATTTTTGCAGGGTTAACACATTCAAAGGTTCGTTTGCTCAAGCTGGCTTTGGCTGCAGGAGTTCGTTCTATCGCGTATCGATGGAGAGAAGAACCACCAGAACTTTTGGAGGAACGATTAGCAGTTGCATGAATATACTTTGAAGCTCAACGCAATTCAATTCAGATTTGAACGATCCACTGCTCAATTTGTTTAACTCAGTTTATTTCTCAGCCCTAGGCTTTTTTTCTTTAAAATAAAAAAACAGGATATCCAGACCAGCTTGTCCGCACCCCAATTAATTATGAGGCCTAAAGTTAACGACTCAAGGTTTAGAACATTTGACCCTACCTCTTTTACAGTGGAAATTCCAAAATAACTATTGGACATGAGAAATATCCCAAAGCTCCCGGATCCGGGGATCCTGTAGTGCACTGCCGCACTACAACCCTATAGTGCAACACACGAGCCGTTGATCTTGGAAATGAATGACTCGGATTTCATCTCGGCAATGAACGGCTCGAATCATGCAAGAACCAAGATGAAATCCAAACCGTTGTTTGCGCGATCAACGACTCAGATGCCGCACTACAACCCTGTAGTGCAGCAGTGCACTACGGGATGCCCTCTCCCTTCCGACAATACTACACTAGAATCTAGAGAACATTGGGTTGTATTGGCTGCACTTGCAGGGAACGAGTTTTCAGTGCCAAGCCCGCGAGCGTCGCATCCAGCCGTCCATTTCAGTTTTAGACGGTTCAAATCATGGAGAGAGAAATACGAGAGAGAGGGTTTCGGGAATCTTGGCCGTCCAATACATTTTTGGACGGCCCGGATGCAGCGTTCGGGCACAACATAGACTCAACCACGTGCTACCCGACCGGTATACCAAATATTTTCCGCTTGCAGATAAATTCAACCTCCACAACTTTGTGATCAAATGCTATAAAACTCAACAATATAAGAGAGAAAATAGAAGGGCCATGTATCAAAAGTAACATCCATGCCAGCCAATAAATTGAACCTCCCCTTCGTGGACTTTTTATTCATTTAAATGTTATTCAAGGCAAAACACAAAAGGCAAAAGGAAATCACCAGTTGCTAAATGAGACACAGAAATCTCCATACCAAGAAAAATAAAAACGGCAACCCTGCTACTTAAAAGGGAAAACAGACAGAAGGAGTGGGTGCTGAGATACAAATCCTGTTTCCCCTCTTTCAAATGGACACGCTCATGGTTTCCAGAGAATGGTGGTGTCTGCAATCAAGGAAGTAACAACATAGGGATCCATATTCGAAGCCGGCCTCCGATCCACAAAGTACCCTTTGCCTTCTTTCTCGGTTTCTCAGCCAACCCTAATTGAGGCGCCACGGTTTGCAACCCCCTGTTGATAAAAGAAAAGGTTAACTTGAATGAGAATGTTCAAAAAAAAAAAAAAAGAAACATGAATGAGCACTAAAAACTTTCGTTCGCCCTAGAAATAATTTTGGCAGGACATTTTACTTCATTTGTCTCCAATGCCCTTGATGGTTGAGTAACTTCAACTCAGGAAAAACACTTATAATGTGATCATGCCCGCAGCCATGTCACATGTTTTTTGGTATCAAAACATTAATGTGGGATATTCAAATTATAGTTCGTAACATCTAGAATTAATGAGAATTGGCTGGAACCCCATGTAGCGTACTTATGTGTGAGGATATCAACATCATTTCACGATCAAAGAAATTATCTCAGTACATTAATGAACTCCAGAAATAACAAGTATAAAGCACTTGCCCCTTCAGTTGGCGGGACTAATAGTTATTGGATAAACAATTAAATCACATATGTAGCCCCGTTGAACTAAGTAGCGAGGGAACTAGTGATTCCACTCATTTTGTTGTTGTATATCACGATGGATGTTTAATTCAGGCAAAGAAAAAAAAACTGTCAAACGATTAAACACCAGGTTTGTGCACTTTGGTCAAACAATCGGGCCCTGAGCGTACAAGTTCAAACAGAAGAAAGCTCTTCAAAGAGAGTCAAGAGAGAGTGACATTTATTTGATGGGGAGCATCTCCAACCCATGGCTTCAAATTGGAGAGGCCAATTTTTTTTGAAGGCTTACGTGGCATTTTGGAATCGCCAAATTTGACATCAACAAATCTTAATCTCCAACCTTGATGCCAAATTCTATGTATACTTTTTGAATTCCAAAATGCCAAAAATAGAAATGGCATGAGGAGTCAAATTTGAAGCAAATGGCTTGGAGCCAAATCCACAT
Source organism: Vaccinium vitis-idaea (assembly GCA_963854785.1). NCBI lineage: Eukaryota > Viridiplantae > Streptophyta > Magnoliopsida > Ericales > Ericaceae > Vaccinium > Vaccinium vitis-idaea. The sequence continues at coordinate 222,453 of OY978225.1, read as the reverse complement.
TGGATTTGACAATCCATTTGACATCCAAGGTTGGATCAAAGAAGGATGCCAAAAGTTATAGTTCCTACACCAAGTAGGATTTGAAGCCATGGATTGGAGATACTAATGTCTCTCTAGGAGAAAAGGTACCGTGTGCAGACATCATGGGCTTTACAGGTAGCAAGTCATCTATGCTTCGTGGCATTCTAATGAATACCTTCATTTAGATCGTAGGCCTATTTTTCGAACTTTCCATAAGATGATTCAAGAACGAAAATGACAGTACATCATTATCTGTTAGCGCTATGACCCTCATGAAAGTGTTTTCCCCAGCTATTGATATATCCTTGCAAAATGTACTTTTTCTACACTTTTTTGAGGATAAACTTTACCAAAAAAATGTCTTCTACTAAGTTATCTGCACTAAGAAACCAAGTAAGTTCCAGATCCACTCCTATCGAATGACTGCAAGGCAAGTATCATATGCAACGGTGGAAAAATTTAAACAATGAGGAGTTTTTGAAGAGGAGAAAACGAATTATTTACCCATAAGAAGGTGATCATGTCAGCGGTCTCGTGTCGTCCAGTGAGACGACGCTCGTTGCCTTCACCATATGCAGCAATATGTCCTTTGTGCCTCAGCCCAAGTTTCTCAATAGCCTTTTTGATTACCTCATAACCTCCTTCTTCCCTCGTAGACTTGGTGCTGAAATTAGCACTAAAATTTTATCATGAGGACAAGGAGAGAGATGGCGAAGGGGGAAGAAACGTCCACAAGTAACTTTCCTTATATGCCTTTATCACGAGATTCACGACATTAAATTTCATCCATTACCTGCAATTGGTATGACATCCAGCTCCATTCCAATCACCCTATCATGCAAATACCCCAGTGAAAGAATGAGAAAGTTGAGGCTTGGATTAATCACACAAGTCTCTCTCGTTTTTTTAAAATACCTTTGGTTGATATTTTCATCAAAATTCTTGTGAAAATTAGTTTCGATTCAATCATAGATGACTTTCGGGAGCTAAGGGGCGTCCTTCACATTCCATTTTGGTACATGGTTGAGGTAACTGTGGACACCCCTTCGAGGAATTCGATTCGGAGTCACCACTCGGGTTTTAAAACCAGTCCGTCATCATCATAATATCTTAGGTTCGGGAGCTTAGTTATGAGAGGGGAAGGGTTTTATGGCACCCTCTCGCCAGACCGGAAAGTCGGTCTCCACTTAGCATTTGTGGGATTTATAAAATGTTTATTGTACAACTTGGAGTATGAAAAAGGGGAATGGGGAACGGGAAAACAAGTAAATGCAGTTACAAACGAAGATGCACATGAGATGGTAGATGCTCGTGCAATATATACTAAGTGATGATTGGATGTACTGGAATGCATGAAATGAACTATATATGTACAACATATGCAAAAGCATTAGCTTACATAAACTAAGAACAAATACAAACATGAATAATAACATGTGATGTCCATTATGTCATGAAGCTACGTGATAATCTAACCACGAACAGACTAAAATGCAATAGATAAGCATAGACAAAAGTTAGATTGAATATAATGCAATGAATAAAGGCTGCTAGAACTAAGATAGATCTGCTTGTTGACCATGATCTGAGCACTCAGATGGGTTAACCTGAGTGCTCAAGTGGACTGACTTGAGTGCTCAGGTAACCAGAATGCACAAATAGATTTCCTCTTTGATAACCTTGGTTTACTTTCACTTTCCAAAAATGAATTCCTTCTTTATGTCTAATCATGTTGTAGACATATAAACCCCTTCTCACAAGACAAATGAGCTTCCAAAACACATTTTCATAGCATCTTATGCACAAAACAAGCCACAAGCAAATCCATATTGGGGTAAAATGCTGATAAAAGCCTTCATAGGAAACTTTAAATACATCATAACCAGTAATAAACCTAATATAAACCAACGACAAAGATATATGAGTGAAAGATGTTGATGGTCCAGATGGACCTAAGTGCTCAGATGGGGGAACTTGAGCACTCAAATAGATTGATTTGAGTACTCAAGCGGTTTGAGCTGAACCCTTGAGTTTTCAAACCATAGCTCCTTTTTACTTTTATTCATGGTATTTTTCTTAGAAACACACTTGTTTTGCCCTTTTCTTCATGTTGCTATTTATCCGGGCAAAAAATCAATACATATAAATTGCTACATTTGAATCATCAGGTAACTCTAAAATCAATCATAGAAAAAGATAAATATTCATTTTTTTTTTGTCTATTCGATCTTTTCATAGCTATTTGTTTCGCCTCAAATTTTTGCGGATTAAGTTAGTCCCGACGAGAGGAATCAAAAAATTAAAAAATAATGATTCAAACTCAAATTTTTTTAAATAGAGACAAAAATAAGCCAACATTTTGTTTTGCTTATTTTTGTCATTATTCAAAAAAATTTAGTTTTGATCATAAATTTTACTTTTTTTATTTATCTCATCTAAACGAACAAATAATTGACAAAAAAATTGCGTAAACTAACAAATGTAATAAAAAAATTGAATAAAAAAAAGCCAAATGGCCAGCTTATTTCAATGTTTAAAAGATAAATTGATAAGATAAAATAAAACCAATGTTAACCAATGGTAATTAATTGTTGCTACAAACAAAACAAAAGACTGATAAGAATGTTAAATCTCTATTAAAAACACATCCGTAAAACCAGCATATTGACTTTGCCTATATTTATAGCAAAAAATAAAGAAAAAAATGGAGAATCTTATGAAATAAGGGAAATAAAGGAGTGAAGGAGAGCGTTGGTGAAAAGAACTTGAGAATGAAGGGAGGATAGAACTTTCCCGCGACGCTAAATTCCATATATTTTGCAAGACCTGTTTTAAGAGAAAGTGATTCTTGGTGGGAAAATCATTTTTCAGGATCCTATCATTTTTCTGGTAACTGAACACTAAAAAATATGTGGAAAGGCTAACTTTCCCATCTTTTCCCATCCTTTCTTGACAACTGAACGGGGCCTTAATTGCAGTAATGAATCAGTAAGTCCATAGGCACACCCAACCCACCACACCCCAGCCACATACGCCCAGGTGGCGCTCCACGTAGCACACAGTGGGCCCCGCCACTCACTAACTAAAATAAAACTCCAAATTTTATGTTCACTCCTCCCCTCATCTCTCTCCACTTAACTCAGATCTGATACACTCTCTCTCCACTGCAACTACCGCCGTCTACCGGAAAATAGACCTTTTAATTCTACCAGTGACTTAAAAACGTCATAATGTTAGACCTTCAACTAACATCCGAAGTCACAGATTCCATTGTTTGGCATCAGATTTGGATGTCTAAAGAAAACAGTAGAGAAAGCGAAGGACGCCTACGAAATACGAATGCCTTCCGATGAAGATTCAACCTCTCGATTCTCAAGCCTACAGAGAATCATCTATCTGAAACGACGTCGCAACGGCGACAACCAAGCCTTTACTGAAATCGCGCTTGAAGAAGCTTTTTGACGATGTTGTTAAGAACTCGCCGACGGAGCAACAGCCCGCCGGAGAGAACGGCAAGGGAGGGAGACGAGAACATTTCTAGTTCGCATGATTGAAATGTTCATTTTCCCGTTGCCGGCGGTTGTGCCAATGGAGGGAGAGAATCAGATCTGAGTTTAGACTTTGGAGAGAGATATGAGGGGAGGAAAGAGAATCAAATCGGAAGTTTCTTTTTTTTAGTTAGTGAGTGGTGGGGCCACTGTGCCACGTGGGGCACCACCTAGGCGTATGTGGTTGGGGTGTGGTGGATTGGGTGTGCCTGTAAACTTATGCCTAATGAAATTGAGAGGAGATTTTTTTAAGAGATGGGGATAAAAGCGTGGGTTCTCCACAGTCGACGAGGATTCGAAGAAGAGAAGTACTCTACTAGCTGTAACTTTTTTTACCGTGAGCAATGGAGAGAGGGACAGCTGGTGGACATGCAGGAAGTCCGGGAGCAGAGAGAGAGAGAGAGAAAGAGAAGTGGTCCCCACACCTTCCTCCGCAGCATGCGGGCAAATTATAATTGATGCCCAAAGGAAAGCAATGGTGTATAATTGAGGGTGATTCTATTTGCACCCTTTTTTTTCTCCATACAATCTATTTTCTTCATCCAATCTACAACTAAAATTTCCCAAACCAATTTACTCCATACAATCCACTAAATACACCTAAACTTCCCAAAATACCCTTCAACCCATTCATACTTTGAATGTCGAAATACATACTCATTTTCGACAACCACATGTCGATTTATATCGAAGATCGAATTTTCAAAAATTTACAAGTATAAACTTCGGCATCAAAATGTCGAAATAAGGTAATAATTTCAACATTATCTTGTCGAAACGTATGTTGACAAATTACAAAATTTTACAAGTACATATTTCGATATCAAAACATAGAAATTATCTATAAATTTCAACATTATATTGTCGAAATAATATATGGAATTTCTCAGGTATCGTTTTCAGAATGCAAATGTTGATGTAATGTGTAGAATTCGATATTATGATGATGAAAAAAGTAACTTAAGTCAACAATTTATTACTGAACTTTGTCTTGCATAATTTGGCTAAGTGAAAAGTTTCAACATCGAAATGTTGAAAAAGTTTATATATTTCAAGATATGAATGTCGAAAAAACCCTGCAGTTTTCAGTTTTGTAGGGACATTTAGGTCTTTAACCAACAATGAAAATTGAAGACATTTTCCTGGGTTGTATGGAGAAAAAAAAGGGTTGCAAATAGAATCACCCATAATTAATGCCCTTTGAATCGCCAAAGCTAGCCAGCCTCTCAGCTGGACTGTCAAAACTCAAAAGACACTAGAGTGGCCGACACACACTATCCCTACCACCCCCACACGGCGTCGTTTTTACCTTTTTCTTTATACTACCATATGCACTACTTTAGAAATGGTATACATACAGGGTCGGTATTGAGATTTCCGGGGCCTTAAGCGAGCTTGTGAAATGGGGCCCTAAGTATCAACAAATATGAAGAAACAAAGTGTTTTTTTGTTCAATTGAGAAAAGAAAGTTAACCTCAAAAAATATATCCATATGAGGAATATAAGTGTGCAACACATAAAATCTGGCTTAAAAATTGGTATCAAAGGTTAACTAAAGCAATTTTGCTAAGTTTATTCCAGTAACTAAGATTATGCGTACGGCGTAATATATTTTCAATTAGTATTCATCTATATCACTATGCACGGGTTACATAATGCAAATTACATTAACAAACAAATCAACTAAAATCAAAATCAAGTCTTTCTTTCTCTTGTATGATCAATCTATTAACTATTTTGTTCTCATAATTCATAAAAATATGAAAAGAATTTTTTTTACAAAGATAAGAAACTAAAAAAGAGTAGGCAATGACATGTATTTTATTTAGAAACTGAAAAAGTAAAAAACTGTAGCAAGCTATTTGTAATTAAAAATAAGAAAAAAAAGAAGACGAAAGCTTAAAACTAAGAAATAAGACGAAAGGTTGAAAAAGTGAATTTGGTAGGGGGACTTGAACCATGGTCGCCATGGTTAAAGACTTAAGTTGGAGCCCAAAAGAAGACCAATGATCTATCAAAGACAATCTTGCTAGATAATATATAATACTTCCCTATAAATTGGGGGTCCTAATTTTGGGCCCAAAATTGGGGGCCCAAAGCAGCCGCCTGGCGGGCTTGCCCCCAGGGCCGACCTTGTATACATATATTTCTCGCAAAGGTTAAGAGAGAAATATATGTTACTCATAATACCCACGTGTTGAAAACACAATTATTGCAATCAAAGTGAGGGAGGGGGAGTCACCACACAAGAGAAGGCCCGGGATTGAGATCTGGGGTGCGTGTTATGCGGTAGGTGTTGTGCGGCAAAACTACGTTATTTTGCTTGATTTTTGTGCACACTTCCAAAGCTTCCAAGGGCTTTGTTTGGAGGAAGAAAAAACCATTACAAAGTGCCTAAATCCAAAGTGCCTAAACCCTAAGTGCCTAAACCCACTATACCCTACCCTAAGTGCCTAAACCCTAAGTTTCGAAATGCGGCATATGCTTAGGTGGACAGATCTGCCACGTGGGAGACAGACTTCGTGTGTCAGGTAGGATGCCGCATTTGCGACATGCGGCATGGTATATTTTTAAAAATTGTTTCAGAAAACGGTATATGTCGGCCAAAACCCCGGTTTTCCACCGTCGACGAGGATTCGAAGAAGAGAAGTACTCTACTAGCTGTAACTTTTTTTACTGTGAGCAATGGAGAGAGAGAGAGGGAGGGCTGGTGGACATGCAGGAAGTCCGGGAGCAGAGAGAGAGAGAGAGAAGTGGTCCCCACACCCTCCTCCACAGCATGCGGCCAAATTATAATTGATGCCCAAAGGAAAGCAATGGTGTATGCCCTTTGAATCCCCAAAGCCAGCCAGCCTCTCAGCTGGACTGTCAAAAGACACAAGAGTGGCCGACACACACTATCCCTACCACCCCCATACGGCGTCGTTTTGACCTTTTTCTTTATACTACCATATCAATATGCACTACTTTCAGATTTTAGAAATAATATACATATATCTCTCGCAAAGCTTAAGAGAGAAATACTATATGTTACTCCTAATACCCACGTGTTGAAAACACAATTATTGCAATCAAAGTGAGGGAGGGGGAGTCACCACACAAGAGAAGGCCCGGGATTGGAAGGCTAGAGAATGCGAGTGTTACTATTGACTTGGTAATTAGTGTAGTTAATTCTAGCCCACACATTTGAGTTATAGTAGGAAAAAAAATGGAAGTTAATTAACGAATTAATTGAGCAAGGCTACAATACACATTCTTATTTTAGCGTGTATGATATGCGCCCATATTATTTAGCGTTCGATGTTTGGACATAATCTCAACCTATTAAAAATGTTACAAATCGATTACCTTTTACCTGAGCAATAAGTCACCTGAGAATTGGGGGGAGAAAAAGAGAGGAGCTATATTCTCATCTTCGCAATATGATGTAGTCTGATTTTTTTCTGAATTTTAGGTCAATTAAGCATTTGGAGAGTAAAATCAATTTTGAATCCCTATACAAATCGCATAGAAAGCACTGTTCAACCCCTTAAAATGCCGCGAAAATATCCGTACAATAAACTTTGAATCTTAGATGAAGGCTTTTGTAATTGGGCTGCATGTACTTGTGCTTAGAAAGCCCTTTCCAATGGTGGGTCCGGTCTGTGGACTTCTACTTTGTCCTCATGGGGTTCTCAATTGTCTGATGTTTAGGCTTTTGCCTTCCTATGAATAAAAATTTCACCTTTGACAAAAAAACAGAAAAAAAAAAACTTGTGATTTGTTTCAATTCTTAAGCTTTTGTACATATATAAAATACACATTAACAGGTGCGCTAAATCATGTTCCTAGGTGAACTTGGATTTGACAATTTCTATGCTGATTTGAGAAAAAGCGGATCCAGAATGACCGCATGCATGTAAGGGGTGGGAAAATTGGGAATGTACTGTCCCATTTGGCATATGTATATACTAGCATGAATCCGTGCTATGTACGGAGACATGAAATAAATGATGTGTTTTGCCTTTTTTTTACCAACTAAAAAATTATATTTTTAATAATAAAGTGTATGGAATTACTGGATCAATTAAATTAAAGAACATAACCATTTTATTTTCTATATGCTCCGCTTGACTCTAATTTCTCATGATGATTTAGTTGGCTATAAAATCATAATTCATTTATGTGACTTTTTGAAAAAATAATTGAAATGAAACTCAATTCGAAATGATATATTATCTTAGAGTCTAAAGAAAAATTCCTTTTTTTCGTGAAAACCCGTGCACGCAAAATGATGGGTTTAATGTTTGAATATCATAAATTTACTTAATCTCTAAACTCCTAAGGATACGCATGGTATAAAATATTTTTTTTACGAATAGGTCTGATATGTGCCGTTTATTTGTGTGAATATTATATATGCGACACAACACACACACACACACACACAAATATCGCAAGTAATTTATGGTTACTTTTTTTAAACGTTTCTTTCACACCGTAAAGGCGCAAATCGTGCGGAGATTAACTGGTCATTTTTTAAATATTAATATGTTTGATATTTCTTAAATAATGATCTAGATACAAATATAGACAGAGGTAAATAAAAACATGATTGGAAAGATATTTGACTATGTTATGAAAAATAAGAAGAAGATTTAGCAAGATTTAGTTCTTCATAATTCGGAAAAGGATCAATGGAATGTGATAAGATTGTGTCACATGTCTCAATTGAAAACTTGAATCACAACCAAATGATTCTTCGCCACTTGTCGCAACCACGACTCCCCTCACAAAAAGTCATTCTGCAATAATAGATAAGATATATCTTTAGAAAGCTTTCTCCTTTGAATGTTTAGTAACTTGATTATTCAAATCTGAAGGGCTGGTCTCATTCACATTATTATTTTTTTTTCACATATGTAGAAATGTCACATGGCTAGAAACAATGCACTTGGATAGTTTATGCCTTCTAGTTTGCAGCTTTCAAGTTTCCTAACTGGGCTTTTAGCCTAATAAGATAAACATCTCTGCCTTCCGAATTGGTAATTTTCCCATCGTACCGTTCGGTTGGTTAAAAACCTGACCCCAATTGATCTAGACTTGAGGCTCAGTTTGTTAAGTATATGGTAATTAAATTAATTATGAGAATACCAGGGTCTGAATTCAAAGAGGCAGGGCATAACACCTTGCATGTACTTGAATCACTTGTAGCTGCATGTCCTGTGCTGCTACATCACGCTGAGGATCTTATTGTTCTGTTCAGAAAATTGTCTTCAGGGATTTTCTGATGCACGAGGTCCTTGGAATGGACTTGCATAATCATATTCCATGACATGTTGGCTTTTCGTTTTCTGCAGTGGTTCAGGAAGCTTTGCCAATGGACTCTTGAAGAATAAAGTGCTTCATTTGATGTTTCAGGCTTGCCGAGTACATGCATGGGAGACCTTTGATCTTCATTTTTTCCCCCTTTGTTGTGTATCTGCATAGGGTTTTGATCTTTAAAGGGGAAAGTTATTCAACGAGTTTACTTGCAGACGGGAACATTCAGGGTTGGGTTCATAACCACTTCTTGGATATGAGTTCCTGTTATCTATTTTTTTTGTTTCTTCGAGCATACTTTTACTGCACCATATCTCCATCTGAACTGAATAATGCTGACTTCTGTCTAATGAGTTCTCATGAGAACCTGATTTTTTTGGTTCTTTTTGACAAAAGAGGTTTAAGAGTGACACCCCAAATCCCCATCATGTTGCATTGGCTGTTCTCTTGTATGGCTGACTAAACCTACTTGGTTCCTAGCACACACATCCTCGGATGTCTGAACTTGAAATCCTACGTAAACCATATGTAGGTCTAAATAAGGTTTCCTACATGACAAAACTATCAAACCCAATTAAAATGGCCGGAGTACAGGGTTGTTATTGGGTAACATTATCTGGATTGGTTCTATATTCAATCTCTATGGCTTCTTTATTCTCAAGTTTCAGGTTATTCTCAATTTGTGGTTATTGAAGTCATGCATCATTGTGGTAGTAGCTGGAATTTTTCTTGTGGCTCAGCCTCTACCTCTTTTATCCAATTTGGTGCATCAGATCTGTAACTTGGACAATCATTACTGTTGTGCTCGGGGTTCACTCACACACACACCACACACAATGAAATCTGAAGAAAACTCCGACTTGTATATATTCACAAATACACATCATGAAAAACCTCTCCGGGGAGCCACAAACCGGCTCCCCGTCTCCCCCCTTACATTGCTGCTCCACAAAAAAGAGACAACAAGAGTATTTATATTCCAAGAGTTGCACAAAGCAAACCCTAACCAAACGTGGGCCTTAGCCCAGCCGGCCCACAAGGGGTGGACCCCCAACAATTACCACTAGACATTGCTCTAGAGAACCATAGGAGTACTAATTCCTTTATCCTATAGTAGTTGCAATATTTATACACATGCATCTGTTGGTGTTGCAATGGTGAAAACTAAAAACTGTCTGCATCCTTGATCCACTGTGCAATATCCAAAATACATATGTAGCTACTCGTGCTTGGTTTTCAATGTTAAGCTTGCAAATCTGGACCCAGTTAGTTATACAATAAGTCTTCATATGCCAGTGATTTAATGCAATGCTATGGCATGGTAGGGATATTCTACTTGATGTCTACAATTCTGAAGATAACCTCACTGACTGTGAAATAGCAAAGGAGTGGATTGATTGAGTAGGTGAAGAAGTAATTCTGGTCTGGTCTGGTCTGGTCATCTACTACAAGACAGATTGGTCATCAATGTGGTATGGACCTCCCCCGCTTTGTAATAATGGCTATGGAAATTGTTAGCATTTGTTTCCACTGATGTAGGTACTGTGTTCTTTGATACATTCAATGTGAACATGCCATAATTGGAAGTATGGTAGGCCCCTATTGTTACTCCATGTAAGAGCCAAGTACTTTTGAATGGTATGATACTCCTTTTTTGCTAGTTCAAAAGGGTAGAGGAGAGCCGACCAGGCATAGCAGCCCTCCCTTATGCATGATTATAGGGATTTCAGACCCACAACAGATCTCGAAAGGGATCAAAAAACCATAACTACTGACCCACCCAACGCAAGCGGCCAATAGGCGGGAGACTGGAAGACAGGGTCGAGTTGTATGATACTACCAAAACTTACGAAATAAGCAACTGGTCAAAATGCATAGCTGGTACTCAAACTGGTGGACTTACTGATATTGCCTGGTGCTGTACCAGATCCTCACCCTAATTGATGTGAAGGAAGACCTCTTTGTCTGTTACCATATTTCTTTCCTCTTTGTTTTTAATGAGCATTGATTTTTGCAGTAGGTGGATTGATTGCGAAATTTCTCTCTTTCTTAAAAATTTAGTACTCATAGCTGGATGGCCTATGAGCTGAAATCATATTCTGAACTAGGTTTCTTTTTTTTTTGGTATAAACAACATTAATATCAGAAACACATCTCGTGTGGAAAGTTCAAAAAGATACTCCATATTGGAACAAAAAATGAAAAACCGCTTGCTCATTTTGCTAGCATGATATGATAGTCTCAATTGTCAAAAGGTGATGATGGAGAATGACAGCAACAAATAGATTATTCACTTCAAATGTGTCTGAGCTTGTTCTCCCTTGGGGAATTTGCTGCGATCATGGAGGATATCAGGATGATTGCAAAGCCCCAGCAGTGGAAGTTCTCGTGGTCTCAAAAACTTGGAAATGAGGCGGCTCACCGGCTGGCCTCCGTCCACCTCGATCGCTCCTTGCCTCTTAACTTGGTGTCATGCCTTCTTTTACAATAATAACAGTAGTCATGTAAGCGGTATGAACGAGGTAGGACCTGAGACACACCTAAGCTACACAATTAAGCATTGTTGATATGTATACTAAATGACTGCTCCCAAAACAAATTACCACTAAACCCAAAATCCGAGAAACTCAAGTGATGTCTTGCCCTCTTTTGAAATTTAGAAATGTTCTTCTTATGCTCTGAGTTGGGAATGAAATCATCAGTCGTATTTTTCTAAGTTCAAAAAAAAAGAAAGAAGGGAATGCTTATTCATACCTTAGTGGACCAATATTGATTCATTTTGCTAATGGTAGTTGTGTTCACATATAATCTGGAGTGGAAACGTCTGCTGTTATGTGATAGGTACATTTTAAGTTTTTGTTAGTTTGTTCCTTACGGTCATTAGTGTATTATTATCAGTTTGTCTTATTACTACTGTGTGTTTTCTTCTCCTTAAATTTCTGTTTATTTTATTACTAGTATCTTGGAGCCAAGTAAACGTTCTTTTTATTAAAAGGTGGTTGGGGGTGAGGAGAGCATGACATAGCATCCCACTTCAACTAACAAGATTATAATTCTTGGACGGTCTGGTCGTTTTCACAATGACTTTGGCAGGAAAAAGAATTCCTTTGACATCAGTGGTTTGATCCAGGATTAATTACAGCCAATGGTAATTCATATGTATACGCACTGGTTGATGTCGCAACGACAGAGGTAATTCATATGTACTTATATAGTTATTCTGTTTTGACCGTGTCTAACCTTCGTAATGTGAATTCCCTCCTTTGTCAAGCTGAGTAGTGGACGAGTAATTATTCAGTAGTCCTTAGGCATATGGTCACATATCATCTTAACTACCGCACATAATCTTACAAGAGCGTGCAGTGGTTAAAGGTCCTGGAAAGCCAATTTCTAATCCAGGTGCACCTAATGATTTTCTGTCTAACAGTTTAAGGGTCTTGCGACGCTATGTGGCCATGCCAAACAAGTATGTAATAATGTTCGGTCGTGGACAGATAAGCATCTGTCACAAGCGGCAACAGTAGCAGCTAGACATGAAACATGGCTACTTATGTCCTCCGCCATTGTTCACTCCACCATGGAAGTACCGAGTGTCTTATTCAATAATTGTCCTTCCATTTGGATGTTGTCCCAGAAGTTAAAAGTCCACAAACATACCGTCACCACCATGATTGACCGAATGTATGTGTCTCGACTATTCATATCTTTGGACTTTATCTTAATACAAAGCAACCTTGAAGCAAAGAAGACTACATACATCAAAGCTGTGTATGTGAACAGCTTGAAGCATATCCATCACTGCCTGCCACTACAGTGTTCACACCAGCAGCAAAAGAGACTGAAGTATGTTCCATGAGTATTTCACTGCCAGAATGACACCCAAAAAAAACTTCATGAAATGATAAACATGCCCAAGAAAGGGAAGGAACAACCAAAAACTTTATTCTTTGTCAATGGGACAGCAAAATTCATCACATTAATGGAATCTTCACTCTGAGCTAAAGCCTACCAGGCACACCACAATGAATCATCAAACTTACAAAGGTGTTTGTGAGCGATAGCAGATTATCATTCTACACAATAACCCAATATTACCCACACTAAAACAAAAGAACCTAGAATCAACAAAACAAGAGGGGAAAAAACAGCTGTGGAAAACAGGTTTGGTTAGAAGAATAGCTGATGCAAGAACGAATTCTGAATATGAATGGGAGAAGGCGGCTTGTACATTATATCACAGAAGCTAGGCCACGTATTCACTCTCAAGGGTTGGCTGCGTTCGTGTGACTGTCGCAGCTGGGGCTTTCGTGTTCCCAACCGAGGTCATCTGTAGTGCTTCCCCCACTTCTGCAGCCTTTTCCATTTGTTGCATTTGCTTCCTTTGCTTGTATCCTGCAACCCACAGTGCCAGGAATCCTAGCAAAACCAACAATGCTAGACCACCAATCACTGACCCAAGAATTATCCAGAGAGTAGTATTGTTCTTCTTTCCTCCACTTCTTGGTACTAGTACTTGTGTAGTTGGAGCTCCTGCTGGAGGTGCAGGAGATACCGGTGCGGGAGAAGGGGCAATGGACTCAACAACAATAGAGAAATGCCCCTGTTCGAATGTTGAGCATACGTTCCCAGACACTGGATTGCTGAAATTGACCAAACCATGTAAGTCAAACCACACACACTTTGCAACAGACCCAGCAGGCACAACTTTCATATCTGAAAACTCGATTGATATGGGTTGACCGGTTGCCCTGATATCCAATTCGGGCAAATTTTTCGCTGATAAGTTTGATGCATCATAGGCAAGAAGACCCAACACCGGAGCTAAATACACATAGTTGGCTAAAGGGTAATACACTGAAGACCAATTGCCCAAGTTTTGGTAGACAAGAACAAGCCTTTCCACATGTGGCTGCACAACAACACCCACAGGAATCTCAAACTCTTTGTATGGCTGGAAACCTCTAGCCCTCAAGCTTCCTCTCCTCAGCCTCAATGCTGAAATCTTAATCCTGGTCAAATTGGACGGAACAACTCCGTCATAGACAATGCCGGTCCTGGGACGCACAAATGCCCTGTAAGCATAGTCTTGGAGAAGCGAATCTAGGGCCCGTGCAGCCGTCAACGAAGAAGCAGGCAACTGAGCACCGAGCTTCGGCAACCAGAAGAACCACACTAAAATGAGAAGAAGCATCGCCAGACTCCTCCCAAGAAGCCCCATCGATGCCGTGAACTATAAAAGTCAGCAGAATGCAACAAAGCCAAGATCCAGACCGAAAGTCAACTCCCAAAATGTAGCCAGCACTGATAGATCGAGGGAAAGAAGTTACTACCAGTCCTAACAGGAACTTGTGAATGAAGCTTCCAACGGGCACTTGCAAAAAGGTAAGAGGATTATAGAGCCAGAAAACCAGAAAAGCTGGAGCTGGAGGGCTTTAAGCGTCGCCCCCCCTTCAGATCACTTTTCTTCTTTTGCTGTTCTTTGGAATCTCTCTAAAAGGGAGCACTAGTAGTAAAAATCTTTCCATTCATTTCATTGATTACCAATGTAGTCGCTCATACTTCAACTTAACGAAAAAAATGCGATTTCGAGATTTGCCCCAAGTAAAGCAACGGAGAAAAGTGACGAGAACGTCCAAAGATAAAACCAGCAGAGTAGCGGAGAGAGGGTCTCAGTATGAAACAGAAGTATTACCTGATTTGCTTGCAACCAGGGTAGAACCCTAAGTCTGAAAGGTAATCAAATGGGGAAATGTGCAGCCTCACACAATGCAAATCCGCAAATCTTTGCCAAACACAGTCGACTCAGAAACTAAATCAAGAACCAAAAAAAGGCAGCAAAGAAGCCCTAAAATCTTCAAGCATTACTTTATCCATTGACTTGGCTTGGATCAGAGTAGCGATATTCCACTCCAGAATAGGCGAGCTGAGAAGCCCCCAACCAAAACCCTAATAACAGACTCGAATCGGTATGTATAGCATTTGGGAGATTTATGATTGAAGCAATTAGCAGAAGAATCAAGGGACAAAATCTTGGAGCCGTACGTTGAAAGAAGACCTCCTGAGAATCGGTTCTTTTTTATCCTTGAAGCCCGAGAATATCGCAATAATATCACACTCTGAAAGGAAAGAGAATTACAGAGAGAGATATATACATATATATATATAGAGAGAGAGAGAGGGGGGGAGAGAGAGAGAGAGAGAGAGAGAGAGAGAGAGAGTAGCTATGTGTGAAGAGTTTCTCTCTCTTTCTCTCTTCGTCGACTCTTTCTCTCTTCGAGAAACGAATCGGTAGCGAATCTAGATAGAAGAGATAAGCTCGGTATGAACTGGCGGAGTGAGGAAAAGAAAGAGAAAGAGAGAAAAAGACAGCGAGGAGGAGAGAGAGAAGTGGAAACTCCCACACCAGTCTCCGCCAGTAGAAGTATTTCTCCTAATACAGAAAAGAAAGATTAATCACTTAATCAGCATCAGCTGTGTGTTTAATGTGAATTAAATATCATTAATTAACCCCCTATGTATAGAATGATAACAACACCCCCTTGCTTTTTATATTCTTCTGATGTGGCGCAAAAGCCTATGGACGAACGTACCCCCGGTCCCGGTTTTTGGTAAAACAGTAATTACTAGTACTCAATAGGATCTGGGGATCCTTAATGTAGCACACAAGTCATTGATCTCACCAATGAACGACTCGGATCATGTAAGTGCTAAGTGAAATTTGAGCCGTTGATTGTGCGATTAACAGTTAAAATGCCGCACTACAACCCTGTTGTGTGGCGCCACACTACAGGATGCCTTCTCTCGTATATGGGGATGGGGATGGGGATGGGGATGGGAAAAAAGAGGGTTCGAAGAAATTAGGCATCCATCAACTAAGAGATCTCTTTACCACCAGGTTGGTGGCCCAGTGGTGGAGACATTCGCTTTCCGCAGCTTTGTCTCAGGTTCGACTCCTGAAGGAGTTAAAACAACGTTCCTGGGCTCTGCTGGGGGGTGTGATGCACTCCACTGGTGCCCTGGTGGTGGGTCCCTTCCTATGGGTTGGGTTAAATCTGGCCGTCAACCGGTGACCCCAGGGCCAGGGCCTCAGGGTGCAGTGAAGTCCCCACAAGAGCACCCTTTTTTTTCCAGTTCAAAAAAAAAAAAAAAACTATGAGATCTCTTTTTTACATCAATGGTTGGTTTTTAATGATTTTCTAGATATGTCTCATCACATACATAAATTAAAAAGTCCCAAAATTTTAAAAGTTGAAATTTAGTGGAGCGGCAGAGATGGCAATTTCATCAGAAGCATTCTAATACGTTCCCGTACCAACCCAGTTCAAATTGGATTTTTGGAAATTTTTTGGGTGATAGGATCAAATTAGGAGTTAAAAATTTTCAGTGATCGGATTGGAAACGGTTTCTCGTACCGCCGACCCGTCCCCCATCCGATCCCTGCTCTTGTTTATTATTAAAATTTTAGTCCCTAATTAAGACTATAAGTTATTACTAGAGTACCTATATATATATACTTGATTATATTGTATTAGTACACACACAAGGATATATATTCTATTGAGACTTTGAGCATGACAGCGTAACTCCTCTATTCTTCCAATTGTTGATTTACCGTTGGTGCCCTTGCCAAATCAACAACTTCCTGTCTCACCGCCGACACTCTTCGCTGACCTAAACCACGCTCACGCTGTCGCGCTCTCTCTCTCTCTCTCCCGCTCAAACTCTCCTTGTCTCTAGTTCTTTCCGTTTTGAACAACAAAATTTTGTAATAAAAGGCTCCATACCAAGAAATCACTAGGGACATCACAAATTAAGAGAGTTTCTGAGGGCTAGAGGCCTTCTTGAAGTATTTTTCTATGACACGACTGTAACTAACCAATCAGTTTGGACTAAGCAAAGTTTCAAGTAGAATTTTGGACTTGTGTTTGTATAGTAAAAACATTTCCCAGCTCGATAATTAGAATAATTGTTTACATCATTTAACATACTACATTAGAAACAAAAGATGAGGGAAAATTATGTGGAGAAAGAAGAGTGGCATAAATGGTATACTCAAATGATGGGGTTAAAGTAATTTAAAGAAGGAACATCATTAAACTGTTGGTTAGGGAAGGTCGCGTAAGATTTGAGGTTGAGAGCTCAATCATTGTGTGTTTTAACAATAAGCTAGCTTCCACATCTACACTACATTACAACAGGAGAGAGAAAGAAAGGAGTGCTGCTATCATTTTCCATGATTGACGTGGCTAGCTTTTAGAGCTTGTTCAAAGTTTTCTATTTGATAAAATCAAGTGGGTGATTTTATCAAATGTTAATGTATTGTGAGAAAATGTGTGAAAAAATAACATGTCTTATAAAGTATAATAAATTAATTCTTAAGTCAATTTGATAATGAGTCAGTTTCTGAAACAACTTCTTAATTTCCTTGTCGAATAATCAAACAATTGACTCCACTGAAATTAATCCTCCAATAATGAGTTTACTAGACCCAAACGCTTCTCGTCAATAGCCTCTTTTTTTTTTTTTTCCACATAACATTAGCACAAAAAAAATTCCGAAAAGAACCCAAGGAATTTACCTTTTTGGTCAAGGCTTGGGAATTAGAAGTTTGTTTCCTTCTAAGGTCACGTACTCAAAACCTTTTAGGTGCTATCAACTCTTTTAAGCCAAAGCCAAATAGAGTTTTGCTCCGATTTTAATTAGGTTTCCCACAAGTGAATTGACCGAAAACTAAAAAATGCATTTTTTTTTTGAATACGGACAAAACGAAAAAAACCAAAAAACCAGTTTTTTGGATTTAGTCAAATCAGGCCAGAGTTTTGCTCCGATTTTAATTAGATTTCCCACAAGTGAATTGTGGAATTATATCCTTGAATTAATCAACGTAAGTTGGCCAAGACCCCAAAGTTATTAAAAAAAAAATGCCGGCAAGAGTAGCGATGGGAACGGATTGGTTGTAGGCAGCACTAAAATTGTTTCCATTTCTCCTTGCAACACAATGTCTATCCCACTTCCGCCCCTACCTAACTGGTATCTACTCAAAGCTTTTGAAGAAGATAAATTGTCACACCCCGATTTCTCATTAGAATTTGAAATTCTATTTCCTGAAATTTTTCTTGAAATTCCATCACTGCACTCGATTTTAAAATAATTCTTATAGCTAGCCCGGTTATGATTTCTAACCCTCCGGGTTGTATCATGACATAAATGGAGAAAGGGAGAGAATATTTGGGTTGAAATTACCCCGCAAAAAATAAATAATAATAATAATAATAACATGTGGGTTGAAATTGAATTCTTTTAATTGTTATTTTAAAAATAGATATCTAGATAGGCTACTTCACATATCTACCAGAGGTAATGGTCTGATGAACACCACATCATCAATGCACTTATGCTGGGCCTAAATGTCTAACCGAATGCTATTGACACGAATAAATATGTTTAAACCAAAATATTGAAAGAGAAATCTATCTATATTAGTATTGCAGGATGACTTTTGGTGAATAGAGCTTCCTGAGCTTGCCACGTGTCCCCCCATTCTTTGCACTTTTTTAGCACTTAGCAAAGTCTTAAATGGTAGTAGTATTTAATTCTTTACCGAGTTAAGCGTTGTTAGTGTTTTGTGGTGATCAATTTCAATAAAGGAAAGTAGTTATTCTTTTCCAAGTTAATATGTGCTGCCGTAATGATTCTTTTCCAATTACAATAACCGAAATTTTTCCAATTTGAAATTAACGAAAGTAATTAGGACTAATGAAGGAAAGTAATAATTATAATAGATATGCAATATTATAATACTTATTTCCGAAATCCAAGGAGAGATTAAGAATTCTTATATTAGGTTACCATAAAAATTATATTAATGAAAAGATTGACAATTATATTTATTATTTAAGTACAATATTTTTTAATGACAAAAGGAATGGTGTGTTTTTTGTTTTTGGGTAAAAAGAAAAGGAAAAGGAATGATTCTTTAGTTATACGTACATATTTTTTAATGACAAAAGGAATGATTTTATTCGTTGAGAAAGGAAACAAGTACTTCTCCTTTCCTAATAAAACATGTCGTTGAGAAAGGAAAAAACTTCTTAATTTCCTAAGTAAATATATAACCATATATCATAGCATCAATACTAGGTATGAAATTAGAGGGACCACTAATAGAGTTCTGGGTTAGAAGAAGTTCGAGAACACACCACCACGCAGACCAGAGATCTCGGAAAGCAAAAGAATTCTTTGTGAGCTTTCTATGCTATGGATTCTATTGGAATGATTTATGTGTTTTTGCGGATACAGTTGTCAGTTGATGATTTGGTCTTAAACTTTGAAGCATGCATGGAAAGAATATATTTTTGTTGGACTTGGGGTTGCTGCTGTGCACCCTATGGCGCGGCCGCGCCGAAATTTTTCCGGCGATCGGAAACGTTCACCGCGTAGATCTCGTCGAGTGCTACAAGTGTACCAAAAATCAACTCGATCAGATATCGTTAAGTGTCTCATCGGAACACAAATACCTTGAAAAAAAATGGAATACAAATGAACACAAACATTGGAACAAAAACGCTGAACCTATGTTTTTTCAAGTTATTTGTGTTTCGATGACACTTATCGATATCCGATCGAGTTGATTTTTGGAACACTTGTAGTACTCGACGAGATCTACGCGGTGAACGTTTCCAATCGTCGGAAAAATCCCGGCACAGCCGCGCCATGGGCTGCACAGCACGCTGCTGTGCAAAGGGGTGCACAGCAGCAACCCCAAGTCCATTTTTGTTATACTACGACTCTTAGTGGTTAATATTCGTGTGTGTTGATTCTAAAACCATTATGCAGAAATCATAGGAAAAATTGTGGTATACGATCAGATGATAAATATTCGTGTGTGTTGTGTCTAAAACCATAGTTATTTTCCCAACCCGTAAAGTTGTCCTACTTCTTTACGACAATTAGAATTTATTTCTTTTGCCATTGCCTGTTTAATTTTCAATTTAAAAATCAAACACTTTTGAAATTTTTAAGGAAAGTAACGATTATTTTCCAAAAAGATTGACAATTATATTTATTATTTAAGTACAATATTCAACCACTAGATTTCTTAACGAGAAAAGGAATGGTGTGTTTTTTTTGGGTAAAAAGAAAAGGAAAAGGAATGATTTTGTTCACATAAAACATCAGATTTGTTTTTTATTTATTTATGAATCAATCATTATTATATAAATAATTATTGACTAATTACTATTTAGCAATAAATACTGACAGAAAAATCTAATATAGTATTGCACGATGGGTTTTCGTGAGGAGAAACGTGGATGCGCCAAGTGACGTGTAGTGATTGGTTTGTCGTATAGGATTTTTAGTGAAGTATGTGACATAATCGTATTAGCACTCCTAATCTTTATTCATAAATAGGTAATATAATTCCAAAAAGGGTAACATAATTCAAGTATTTACCTTAATTGTTTCATTCCAATTGATAGGAGATTGGGAAAATCGTAAAGGAAGATTCAATTTCGAATCTCACATGCAGGTTTGGAAGATCCGTTATTAAACTAAGCAAATTACCCCTTCTTTGCTAATTTTTTCCTTATTAGTAGATTTAAAATCTTCCAAACGTATTAGATTCCAAATTGAAAAGATTAGCTGCGCCATTTTGGCCAAAACCCACGTTAACCAATTTGATCAACGGTCCATAATCACTTTCTACCAAATCAAGGAGTCATTATGTTTTTTTATATTTATTTTTATTTTTAAGAAACATGGAGTTATTTACCATAGTATTGCAGAATTTTTGAATCTTAAAAATCATGAGTTTATCCTAAAAGGAATGATTACTCTGTTAATAATACTAACATATAGTAACTTCAATTTTTAGTTTTATTTTCATCTTCTAAATTCCAAAAAAAAAAAAAAACGTACTTTCGCCTAATAGGAATGATTTGTTGAGTAAGTTCATATTTTATGGAAGCAACACATTTGTTTACAAACAGTCAACGACAAATCGACAAAAAAAAAAGAAGGAATGTTTGTACATAAAACAACACCTCTTGAGATGGAAGTTAAATTGTAAACTATTCATAATAAAAATGACAGTAGGATAAATTAAGCCAAATATTGTAGGTGTAATCTTTAATTTTTCATATTTCATTAATCACGTTTATAATTTGGTTGTGATTTTGGAAACTAACAATTGCCTGAATCCATGATTTATGCATTTTCAAAATATTGTAATTACAATTTTTCATATTATTTTAATCACATCTTTATTCAGTTGCCTATATTATACCGTAATACATTTGCAAAAATAGAAGCATACCATACTTAGAATTCGAAGTGTTGAATTTTCACATTCGTATATAAAAAGAAGTCACTTCTCTAAATTTCTTCTAGGATTTCTCATCATCTTTTTCTTTTTGTTGTTACAGGATCATCATCTTTAGAAAAAGATTACTTTACAAGATGATCAATTGGATATGGGTGCGCTAATCCTCTCCAAAGGGACAACTCCTCCTCCATGATTTGCGTACATGTATAGGTAGATTACAAAAGAGAGAGATAGTTTTCAAAGTGGGTATGTCATCCTCTTATTCTTTTTTGCTTCTTTATACTCCCTCCGTTCTTTTTTAAATGTCTCCTTTGGGAAACGTGTATTTTGTGGACGTTAAAAAATACACTTCCGTATAATGTTTTTAAATTTTTTAAAATAAATTAAAAAATTATATAGAGAAATATATTTTATGGGGGTTTGAAATTGCACGTATTCGTATAGTGGACATTTAAAAAAGGGACGGAGGGAGTATATTTTAGTTTTTAATTTGCTTCTCAGAATCATATTTAAGACTAAATTTATGGGTTTTCTCCTTATTTGAAGTTTTTGTGAATTTCTTTTAAAATATATCCGCATATTTATATTAACACGAAAATACTTTTTGTGAAAATCTTCTTAGTGTGACAAGTTATTTTAATTTCATTAGGAAATATAAACTTGGATTTACTATTGATGGAAATCGTAATTTTTAATCCAAAAGAGTCAAATGATAAAATGATTAGCTTAATTTTTTTAATTTGTAGGTCAATCGGGCAATGGTTTCTTGAGCTCTCCAGCGGCGACGATGAAGGTGTCAAAAGGCAAATCCAGTTGTGATATTGTGGCGGGAGCACAATCTGATGATCCTCCATCCACTCATCTCCACGAGCAGAGTACTGGGTCTGACATCGAAGTTGAGCAGTTTTTTGATTTTGGGTTTTGTTTTTTTTATTGTTTTGTATTTTTGTCAGACCGGTAGTGTCCAATGTGTGCTTTAGTTTGTGGTAATGGCATATAGTTTCGTTTGCTATAAAAATAAAGTGTAGCTAACATATGTCAATCCCAATGTATATTTAATAAATTCATTTAAAAAATAACAATTTAGAGGGTAGGGGTAATTGATATAATTTTTATTTTTGTGCTATTTTCTTCTCTTATTTTTAATAAATTAGTACCGGACAATGCCTTTTTAACCAAATGAATACATACCCAAAAGATTTATTATATTTCCGACAACACATCGGTTAATTATTGCTATTTTACTTTATGCTATTCACGACCCCGTGCATAGCACGGGTTTTATGTAAGTTTAAAGTACGGCATTGAGCTAATTAACCACCTGGTGGTAGGCTGAAATGAAATTGCCATGAGCTGGAATCGGGGGAGGTACTGCGCAACCCCTTTGGGCTTTGTGCCGGCATTGTTTTGACGATCGGAGACGTTCACCGTGTAGAGCTCGTCGAGTTCTACAAGTGTACCAAAAATCAACTCAATCGGATATCGTTAAGTACCTCATCGGAATACAAATAACTTGAAAAAAATCGGAACACATAAAACTTGAAACACTAGATGAAAACCATTGAACCCATTTTTTTTCATGTTATCTGTATTCCGATGAGGCTTTTAATGGTATCCTACCGAGTTAATTTTTGGTACACTTGTAGTACTCGACGAGCTCTACGCGGTGGACGTCTCCGATCGTCAAAACGATGCCGACACGGCGCCGAAAGGGGCTGCACAGCACGCTGCGCAGCACCTCCCCCAGTTCCGAGCTTTGATTGACTCAATTGGTCTTTGATGGTAATGCTTCTCTCACTACTCGTAAAAAGGTCGGGAAACCCGTTTTCCTTTTTCACCCAACCATAACCTTGTTAGGAATTTTATCTAGGAATCAGAATAAAATAGGGTAAGAATAAAAGACAATATAAACAAAGTAATTAAAGGAAAATAGAAAAGCTGGCCTGCGAGATTGTGAGGCTTGTAGTCACTGTCCTAAAGTCATTGTTGCCTCCCCACGTGAAAGTTTTAGCGGACTCCAATGACTTTAGGATCCAACCCAATGCTCGCAGCTGTCCTCATCCATAGTTCAAGTCCTCCAGGAGGTAATGAACCGTCCCGGTCGTAGTTGCCTATAGAACCCAAATATGAAAGTATATGAAATGCAAGAAGAGGAATATTTCAAATAGAAAATATTTCCCATTGCATCTTGTTTCATTCTCCTTATTTTCTCACATATAAGGTCTTTATATATAAATGTAAAAATATAACTCTCCTCTGAAAAATTACAAGGCAATTACCTATCATAAGTACCCACATAAATTAGGTAACGGTCCAATAAAATAGACAATAAAACTAATAATCATTAGGGTACATAATTCCCTATAACCCCCACAATAAACTCTATAAGTAAATGAGCAAAAACATATTTTTGTATAATAAGTTTTGGAACTTTTAAAATAATATTCCAAGAATCCCCCACAAAAGTTTCAAAACTTTGAAAGTCAATATATACATCAAAAACATCATGAACAATTGAACTCATTAACTACCATACGATATTAAGCATAAATCATAGTTAGAAATAAGAGAATTATCAATATCCCAAACATCATGGAATAGAAAGTTCAAATAAAAAAAAATTAAACAATTTCATATTATTGGAATTTTGAAAGTATTTCACCAATACAATAGTGAGTTAACTGAAACATAACCATTAAAGATCAATATTAAGTAGAAAGTCTCAAAGTCAATATATACATCAAAAACATCATGAACAATTGAACTCATTAACTACCATACGATATCAAGCATAAATCATAGTTAGAAATAAGAGAATTATCAATATCCCAAACATCATGGAATAGAAAATTCAAATAAAAAAAAATTAAACAATTTCATATTATTGGAATTTTGAAAGTATTTCACCAATACAATAGTGAGTTAACTGAAACATAACCATTAAAGATCAATATTAAGTAGAAAGTCTCAAAACCATCAAATCAATAAAATCTCATCAAATAAACAAAATAAAATTTAAAACTACTAACAAGTAAAATCCGATAATAAAAAATCTTAACAGCAAATAAAACGCAATACCTTAAAACTCAAATTCAACTGAATAAATATAGTGGGCAACTGTTATACTGTGCAATAGGTGCAGGTGTCTTCTGGACTTGAAGCTCACTTAGTGTTAACGGTCTCACTTTGAAAGGATCATAGTGAACTAGGTTTTGAACTAGACCCTTTGAGCCAAAGTTTAACACGTCACACACATAGTACCAACCATAAGACATGTTCGCGGGGTGGTGCTAATAATGGCCATGCACCCAGATCTTCATTCTCATGGGAATTTCTAGAGATTAGCCTGAATCTCAAAGTCGCAGCCTCACGACGGTTCCCACTTAGGTGAATTCTCCAAAGATACGGTGACGGAATGCACATTGCAAGAAATTTTCTGCCTCGAATTCATTAAGGGATCAAACCCATCCACGACCAATCACTTCTTCAGCACTGTGCCTTAGGAAGGAGAACTCTACATAGTGTCTCCCAAATATTATTTTAGTGCTGGTATCAAGTCACACAATATGGATTGTTATTACCCATTGAATCTGCTTCATGGGATCTCCAGTCACAGAGATTGGGTTACCTCCCTAGGTGACTTCCTACAGGCTTTGCTCATTCCCCTCGACAAAATTCGAATCTAGCCTCGGCGCTAGTCCAGCCCCAAAAACAATTTTACTTTGTCTCTAGCTAGCCTCAACGCTAGTCCGGGGCAAGTACAGATTGGCCTTAAGGTTGTATCATGAAGCTTCTTTCTAATATGTACCTGCGAAATTTTCAAACAAAACACTCTCACAAAACATTAGTATAGCCCCAACAGAGAATTATCATCTCTACCAAATGTTGTTTAATACCTTACCCAATAAAAACAAATTACCCTCACACTCCAATCATATTTTTCCAAAACAATAGACAACAAGGTATATATGGCTATTATCAACAAGTGTGTAAAATGTACACAAATCAATCTCAATTTCCATGAATACATAGAAACATCATCAATAAAAATTATATTACTCTCAAATATAAAAAATAACAACCCCCACATTGCACCAATTAGACAAAATCTAGGACACATGTCATTTTTAGATTATTTCTTTCAACCAGTGTTTAATGAACACTCAAAATGTTTGAATAGGAGACTCTTTGCCAATATTTTAAAATTTACAAACTCTCCTAATAAAGCGGTTAAAAGAGCTTAGTTGCATAATGCATATCAATAGCCTTAAAGACTAGTTTTGATACCCTTATACCATTCAACAAATACAACCAGTAAAATATGATTTAACTAAAATTAGTACCACATATGGCCAATAAAATCGAATGTTCGAGATAAACTGATGTATTCCTAAGAATATAGAAAACACTTATTCTTATTTTCTTTGATCCAACAGAAATTGTTAAGACAAAACAATAGATTGTTATAACACTATTTTCTCACATATAAGGTCTTTATATATAAATGTAAAAATATAACTCTCCTCCGAAAAATTACAAGGCAATTACCTATCATAAGTGTTGGAAAAAATATTTTGATTATAATATTTATTTTATGTGTGAATGAAAATTGAAATGATTTAGAGTTATATCTTTTTAGTGGCACCTGTTCGCTGTGGACGGACGCGTCCTTTTGTGAACAGATGTGTCTCTTCACCCTGGTGACTATTCGTAGAGTCACCAGTTTGCCTATATATATGGCATCTTTCATTCATTTTAAATAGGTTGAAAATTTTCTATACTTTCATTGAGAGTCTTTTCATTGGAGAGAGTACAGACACAAGTTTGGTTCGCCTACCGAACAGATTGGAGTGCTACTTCCGTTCGGTGAAGATCAAGTAGTGCTGGGAGATAGACGTTCATGCAAACCGTAACCACCGTAGCGGGGGTGAATCTGTCTTAAGTACAGAGTGTTATACACTCGCCTTGATCATCATTTCATTTCATCGATTTTCAGGTTTTGCATTCCGATTTTATTGCATTCATATTTCCGATTTTATCACAAAAAGTAAACATATTTTCCAACAATCTTAAGACAGATTCCGTTTACTTTTTGTGTACTTTATTATTTGGACTATTGAAACATAATCGACTTGTTTTAGAATTTCTTTTTATGCTATTGATTTTAACATGCATGGGCATGTTTTTTGCCGTATGTGTACACAAGTTTGCACACTTGTCGGTGTCTCACGGGTCACGGTAATTGTATGGTATTTTGTAGTGCAAGTAATGATTTATAGAATGCTTATATGATTGACTGAATTGCTCTGTTCTTCCATTGCATTGTCTAAAGCCCCACAGAAGATATACATCCATGTGGCAATTTATAGTTTTTGTTTGTCTTATATGACGGATGCAGATAAGAGGTTTTTTTTTATAAACTTGTTACTCTGCAGTTTATCAACATCCTTGATTTTATTCTTGTTACTGACCATGAATTTGTAAATTTATGCTGGTGAACCCAATGTGAAAAGCGGCTATTATGACGGACGCTAGTACTTCTTGTGTGTCTGGTAAAATTCATTGTGGCCACTGGTCTTTCAAAAAAAAAAAAAAAAAACCTGTCAATTAAGTTCCTGAATTTTGAGTATGGTGTTTCGATTAGTTCGATAGTGTTATATTGCTTTTCCGTTACAAATTGTGACTTGAGAAGTGAACCATCGCATTCCAAACATGAAGAGTTGCAATGGTCAACTGCTTCATACCGCTGATATATGTTGTACCAATGCATCTGATTGGATAGTTCTTTACTTGATTTAACTCATCGGGTTAATTCTATGTTGTCGCTTGCGGACCCGTAAGAGGGCCATTGGTTGTTTTAGTGATCAAAGTGTTTTTTGTTTATTATACTTTTACTGTCTTGTTTAATGAAGAGAAAGTGGCCATTCTGGTTGAATCATGACTTCGTCCCCCCAAATAATCATTGTTTAATTTCTTAGTAACTGCTATTTAAGAATGGTGCTTTTGTACCTTTTGGTTATCAATGGTAGTTTCTTTTGGCAAGAGAGACAATGTTTAGTCAATGGCACGCATCCATTGCATAATGTAAAGTTCTTAACATGTTCATATGAGTTAAGTGGTTTACTTTTGTTTTTTAGTCTGGCATCAGTGGCGTGGATATTGCTAAGTTATAATTGGTTCTTGATAATTGATACATGTGCCTCTTCAAGAACATACTATATTTCTTATGCATATTTTGTGTGTTGGATGTGTTCATCATTGATTAAGAAGCATAATTGAATTTTGTTTCATTGTGGCTGTCCAATTTCTAAAATTGCTTGAATGGACGTGATTCTAAATGTCACCATGTATTGTATGTAAGAAGGTGCGACTCTTAGCTTTATATCAAGGGATGTAACCCAAAGGTGTGACCCTTGAGATTATATCAAGGGATGTGATTGTTTGGTTTAAATTAAATGGTGTTTAAATTAAGAGATGTGGCTCTTAGATTCAAACTAAAGGATGTGGCTTTTGAGTTTAAACCAGAAATTGTGTGTCCCTTGGGGTTAAACCAAACGGTGGGACTTTTGAGTTTTAAATCAAAAGGTATGCCATTTGAGTTTATATGATGAGATGTGACCGTTGCAAATGAAAGAGTGTGACCATTGTATATTCAAACCAGGAGACGTGACTCTTGGTGAATAAGTCACAAATCCTATAACTTTTCAAAAAGTCACTTGGGCAAAATTACTTAGAATCTTTAAACATGTAATTCATGTTTCGGAGATTATTTGAAATTGAGTTTTGATACTCAATAGATGTGGTTGCTCTGTTATGATTTGGCATGAAAACTAAGATTTGAAACATTTTAGTTTCAACAATCTTAAGTGTTTGGTAGTTATCAAACCACTACACCCCACAGATATTTTAAGTATAGTGGAATCAATTTTTATGTTATGGAGAGTATCCAATGAACATGGAAAAGTACATGGAATGCATGTATTTAACATAAAAATCGTGGTAATTTTTCAATTGGAAAATGTGGAAATCGAGTAAAGAATTACTCGATTTTGGGTAAATTACTCAAATGTGGGGGTTGTTTCATGTAAATGGATCTTGAAACACTAAGAGAAAACGAGAGTTTTGACATAGTTTGTGACATGTCATAAACTGCGAAAAAATATTTTGATAAATTCTGAATAAATTTCAGAATTGTGGGGGAGTAATTATATTTTTCGCAAACTTTTAACTATGTGTTGCACTATAGATTATATATATTCAATTGTACTCTAGAGCGTAGAGTCGTCAATTATATATTTGATTTAAAAGACTAAAATCCACGAGTGGATACATGTCTTTACACTTTGAAAGTGCAACAAAGGTTTGGAAATCCTCTAAACTCCCGTGTGTATAGCAAGGTCTATGATGTAGTCTGATCAACTCATTGCAATAGACAAAAGCTATTAAATAGAGTGGCTAAGCCATCTCTAAGAGGATGTTCCAATGTGGTTCAATTCAGTGCCAGGATTTATAATACAATGGCCATCGGTAGTTGGAAAGGCATAGAGGACCACGAAGAACGGTAAGTCTCGATATTATAGACTTGCACCGTTAAACATTTGTTTTCGCTAAAGAATCAGTTAACGAAATAAATGTAGTGACATTTTTTGGTGGTCACAAAAATGTTTGAGTAAAATACAAGTATGAGTAAATAGTTGTTACATTGATACTTGTCCGGACTTAAAAACAATCATGTCAAACTATAGGTGATTATGTGAATATTCTAGATTATCACATAATTGTGGGGGAAGTGGTGCTTTGTTGCAAATAACTCGATTTTTGCAAGTAACTCATACGTAGCTTTTTGAAAATTACTCATATGAGTAATTTAATTCTGTGCCAAAAATTTGCAGATCATTCTTTGATAGGTGTTCATAAGTTTGACACTCAACATTAGAAAGGCACAGGATAGTATGGTAAGTCATGACGTGATAATTGCAGACACAATACCATACAACACTTTGTTCTCAATTGAAATTAGCACCATTGAAGGTCAATAATGAAATACGGATCCGTTAAACAAATGGTTTTGACCAGAGAACAAATGATCATCGAGGGGAATGGGTTTAAAGCCTACCATTTAAAAGGCTCTATAACGGCAACCCAACCTAGCTGACTGGAGATCCCAAGATCTAGGTTCAACGGGACAACCGAGTTATATGAGACTTAGGAGTATCACTGAGGAGATATATCTCTCCAACTCATTCCTATGGTGAAACAGTGATGCCTGCAGCGATTTAGGTTAAGTTTTAACTTTTAATGATTCTTATATCTTGGTAAATCCAAGTGGGGTATAGCAGGATACTCTTAATAAGAGATCACCTATATGAGTGTGAAGTGGGCCGCTTCTATGAGAATTTTAAGGCTGAATTCTTTAAAAAACACTCTCTGAAACCAGTCGAGTGTTCCAGGGCCAAAATGGGCACAACCGTAAGAACCAACTGTGTTCGGAAAGATTCTGTGTGTAGACTATTGTCTTGGCTTACACAAACGGCTGAACAGTTCAAGACATCGCGTTCACTGGTTAGCTAGTAAGTCCGATAGTTATTCACAAGGCGAGGTTCAAAGCCAAAAGCTACCTAACCCCATGCAGGAAATTTCCACATGTACTCTCTCTGTTGTTTGCATTGTTTTTGCATTTGTTATCGAGTCAATTTCATTCATGTGGGGGATTGTTGGAAAAAATATTTTGATTATAATATTTATTTTATGTGTGAATGAAAATTGAAATGATTTAGAGTTATATCTTTTTAGTGGCACCTGTTCGCTGTGGACGGACGCGTCCTTTTGTGAACAGATGTGTCTTTTCACCCTGGTGACTATTCGTAGAGTCACCAGTTTGCCTATATATATGGCATCTTTCATTCATTTTAAATAGGTTGAAAATTTTCTATACTTTCATTGAGAGTCTTTTCATTGGAGAGAGTACAGGCACAAGTTTGGTTCGCCTACCGAACAGATTGGAGTGCTACTTCCGTTCGGTGAAGATCAAGTAGTGCTGGGAGATAGACGTTCATGCAAACCGTAACCACCGTAGCGGGGGTGAATCTGTCTTAAGTACAGAGTGTTATACACTCGCCTTGATCATCATTTCATTTCATCGATTTTCAGGTTTTGCATTCCGATTTTATTGCATTCATATTTCCGATTTTATCACAAAAGTAAACATATTTTCCAACAATAAGTACCCACATAAATTAGGTAACGGTCCAATAAAATAGACAATAAAACTAATAATCATTAGGGTACATAATTCCCTATAACCCCCACAATAAACTCTATAAGCAAATGAGCAAAAACATATTTTTGTATAATAAGTTTTGGAACTTTTAAAATAATATTCCAACAACTTTACCTAGCACTACGCCTCCATGCATGAATTTGATACTACCTTCCACGCCGGCTCCTGACATAAGCCAATGAAGCCACTGTTTTGGGCCCCCTTAAAAACGTAAAAAAATAGATGCCCCAAATATGTAAGCCTCTTATATATTGTAATGGTTATTTATGTTTGGATAACTATATATTTAAATTTATCAATAATAATTATTTTGTAATGATTTTTTATAAAGATATGTGTTGAAAAATTTTATCATGCAAAATACATGGAGGGCCTTCTCCAGTAAGTTCGTTTTAGGTCTCCAAAATTAATGAGCCGGCACTGACTACCTTTCGTTTAATTAGTTGGGAATTTTCCCCCCTCTTCGCATGGCCAGTAAGTGCCAAATGCAAAGCATCAACCAAGGTTACCTTTTTTACCCTGAGAGATTCTAGAAACTAGAATTGTAGGCTTTGTAGCCTTTATTATCAGTATTTTTTTTTTCTGGATGGGGATTTTGGCTTAATAATTAACTTATATGGTAGTTGTACTTTACAGGATACCAGCAAGTGAATGCAGGCTCGTGACTTTACAGGTCACAGCCGTGGCCTTTGTGTTTGCAATTAAAATTGGTCATGAAGGATTGATCGAGTATTAATTAATGTTTGGTAGAGAGAGAGAGAGAGAGAGAGAGAGTGAAGAGAGAGCAAGGCAAGGCCCTACATATAATTCCAAGCAATCAGTGAGAAAGTGTGTGAAAGGGCACATTGTTGTTTGTTGTGTTGTTGTCTCTTGTTAGGCCCCACCCCTCCCTCCCTCCCTTCTACGTCCACCACTAGCTACCACTTGCTTTGCAACCCAAACCCATTCACAATGACGACAGAGAAGGTTAGGTAGTAGTGCTGCATAATCACAAACTTTGATAGTACATTTTTTTATACATTTCAATAACATTTTTTAAACCTTAACGACATCTTATTAGGCTAATTTTAAATTTTTCTTATAGAAAAAAGATAAAGACACTAACAATAGTACCAACAGTTGCACAAACTCTCTCACGTGGGATATGTAATAGGTCACACATATCTTATGTGAGAGAGTTTGTGTAATTATTGGTACAAGTATTAGTGCATGGCCAGCCCTAACATTCTAGGGCCTTAAAACGATAAATGTTAGCAAAACTAAATATAAAGTCAATAAATCACCGTTTAAAAAATACATGGAAAAAAATCCAAAAAATATAGTCGTGTATTTTTAGATTTAAAAGCATCACCATCATCACTTGAACATCACTCTTTTTACAGTTTTAGTAGCAAAAGTACTAATCGTGCCCTCACAAGAAGTCTATTCCGCCATGTCATTTTCAATGGATAGGATGACTAGTCTATTTAACCTCTCTTGTGACATAGTTGAACGAAGATGAGACCTAATCAACTTCAACTTTAAAAAACTTCTTTTTTCTAATGCAACTGTAACCGGTACAGTCAATAGTATTCTATAAGCGATCCATGTATATATTTCGAAAACAACCATCCATCGGTTTCAGATAAGTGAGCACTTTAATTGGTTTCTTTTTGTTGTCTCTTGCGTTCAATAGTGTTTCAAGATTTTCAATTTTTTAACTAATCTTTTTCATCGACATCAGAAGTTCCTTCATGCTGAAAAAAAAAGGGAAGAGCCCCAAAACTCAACACATCAATTCAGCTTAAAACAAAGGGTGGAAGATTTCAATCTAATATTCCAATTTGAATACTAAGAAAAGCATAGAAAAAAAAATGTGAACATATTATGCGAAAACCTCACCTGTATAGCAAAGGAGACGAGTAAACGACTGACGAGAGTTTGCATTTTTTGATCATTCGAGAGTAGAATTTATTGTTTGTATTTACTCAGTTTTAACAGAGACAAGTTGTAAAAAGGGAAAGAGATGTACCAAAATATTAGATGGCCCAACCATATGAGATCATTAACCTCAAGGGGGCCGTACGTGATGGCGTGATCTGCAACTCATTTTTTCATTTTTGTTCTCTAATGCAACAAGTCAAATCCCGTCACCATTATGAGTGAAATTGATTGTTTGGGTTTTAAAATGGGCCCATATACTAAAAAAAATTGAACTTATATACTGAGTACTAAAAAATAATAGGAGCCCTAGTTTTTGCACATTTTTTGGAGCCTAAGACGCCGGCCTCTTGGGCCTTAGCCTAGGGCCGGCCTTGTGCATGTAGCAAACCTATTCCCTATAACATATATCAACTCTCCACATCCCACTAATCTATATATACATCATTATTATTTTGATACAAATTCTTCACAGTTTAGCTTTGCTTCTTCTCTACTACTACACCCACTATATACAAAAGGCTTCACTTGTTATATATGTATATATGTATCTCCCCTCCTGTATGCAAAAGTCCTGTCTTTCAATTTTTAGTGGATAATCAAATATGCCGGCAGGCCAGATCCATTAAAATTTATAATTGATCAGACTAATAATATATTTTATTCACATTTCATGAGGCAGGACTGACGGATTTTTACTATTAAAACTTAACCTATAATGTTAAATTGTTTATATCAGTATTTGAGCCATAATATTTTACTTGATGACCACGAAAAACAATCTACTTGATAACTAGTAAAAGATAATGATAAACTTCAATAAGCGGCAACCAATGATAATGATTGAGGACATTAATTAAAAAAAAAAACTCAAGTATTTAACAGGTCATGGAAAAGCAGAAATCGGTTGGTGTTCTCGAATACGCCTTTCAATGTGGACTCTACTCTTGGAGTGGCAAAGGACTGTGCCCGTTGGTTTATGCGTGCCTCAAATTGGTTAGCTAAAACCAAGGCTGCAACTTTATCTCATAATTCTTCCACTGAAAGAAATCCTTCTTTTATCATTAAGAATTGTCCTACTTCTGGCTCTGCACAACGCATGTCATCTTCATGTCGATGGCGCTTAGAAAGAAGGTCGAGAATGGAGTGGAGTTGGATTCACGGCTAGTCAACCAAATGGAATTTTAATTGCAAAGCATGCTTCATCTACATATTCCTTGACTCCTATCCAAACCGAAATTCAGGCTTGCTATGAAGCTGTTAAATGGACTTTAATTAATAACTATAATGTGGTTTATATGTATTCTGATTGTTTTAATGCAATAATGCAGCTAGTAGGGAGAGTTGTGTAAGGACCAAGTTCCGGAGTTCTTTGTTTTGGCAATTCCGTTTGACAAAACACACATTTACATCGAGTTGTAATTTTATTTTTTAGAGTGATTGTTTAGGTGTGGAAATGAATCATCTCTTTATGTAATGGTTGAGAGTGCGATAGTATGTATTTTAGTGGTGAGTTGAGTAGGTTATTTTACTAGTTCAGAAGTTGCTCAAGACTTGCTTGAGCAACATGTCCAGCAACTCTTCTGCCAAGAATAACTTCAGGACTTGCTTGAGCAACCTGTCGAGCAAGTTGGGCGCGGACAGCTATCTATAAATACCGATGTGCTAGGATTTTTTCATTATCTCTCATACTTACAGCAGCTGCATTTTTTGGGAAGAGAGAGAAAAAGGTTTCTTGGTCTTTTGAGTGATTATAACCTTGGAGTTTCAACACAATCGAACAATTGTACAACTACATGTTCATCTCCAAGAAATTCTCTACAATCTAGAAGTGATTTCTTGGGAATACTTTTGGTGGGATTCCGAAAGTATCTAAGGAAGGCTTGTGCGATTCAAGGCGTTGGCGATCAAGATCACTGGGTGCGGTGTACATGTGACTCGGCAGGTGATACTTAGAACGTTGTGAGGATTTACATCGTTTGGATAGGTATATCTGTAACTGCACAATGAGTATAGTGGTTTTGATTCCTTCTCGTGGTTTTTTTACCCATTTAAGGTTTTCCATGTATATCTCTGTGTTGTGGGATTTGACTGCTTGTGTGAATTTCTGCTGGTAGTATTAACTAGTGATTCGCATTCATACTGTTAGGGTTTTTATGGATTTTTAGGGAACCCTGATTTTTTAATTGGTATCAGAGCGAGTTGCTCCTTATGTTAGGATTTATTTTCCTAGAGCAGATCCATCATGAGTATGAATATAAATCACGTGTCTAGAAATTTTCCTATACTTGATGCTGATAATTTTGATTACTGGAAATCAAGAATAAAGGCTATAATGAGATCTGCAGGTGAAGAAATTTGGGATTCATGTATTGTGGGGTACACTTGGCCCATGAAAACTGTAGAGGACAAACAGGTTAAAAAATCCCAATCTGAGTTATAAGTCGCTGAAAAAGCATTACTTCAAGCTAACAACCGTGCACTAGATATTTTATTTTCTGTTGTTGATATTAATGAGCACAGGAAAATAGCTAACTGTGAAATAGCGAAAGAGGTATGGGACATTCTGGTTACTTGTCACGAGGGGACAGACGTTGTTAAGCAGTCTAAGCTGCAAAGGCTTACTACGGAGTTTGAGACCATCAGAATGCAAGAGGAGGAGACATTCAATCAATTTTACTCCAAGCTCATCGCCATCATCAATAGCTGTGAGAACTTGGGTGAGCCAATTCCTTCCTTTTGTATTACTAAAAAATTTTTACATTCCTTACCTCGTAGATTTAAAACTCAAGTAACTATGTTTTTTTTTTTTTTCAAACGATAGACGACAATTATATAGATGATAGAAAAATCATACAAATCAGACTGGGCAACCATCTCCCTGAAGAGGAGAAAGAAGCCACAAAGGAGGCCTAAACTCCCATGTTGGAAGGTAAGAGAAAATTAAAAGAAAAATCTGTTCAAGAAATAGTAGGGATTCTCCAAACTTATGAGGCTAACCTATTGCAATCTAAACCTGTTCAGCCTAAAGTAAAACATTCTGAGACTTCTATTGCTTTTAAAAGTACTCAGAAAAATAAGAAAGGTTCAGATAGTGATAGTGATGTCGATTTTGAGGAGATGAAAGTTTTATTCAAATAATTTAAAAATATTATGAAAAAGAAAAATGATAAAGAAAAAGGAGAATTTTCTAAAAAAAAATAAAAAGGAGGGAGAAGGACCACCTGAGGGACCACAGTGTTTTGAGTGTCATGGTTTTGTCATTATGCCCAAGATTGTGCTAATAAAAAGAAAAGGTTTTGTTTGCTCAAACGAGGGATGATAGCGATTCTGATGAATCGAATGAAGAATAGGACAACAACGAAAATAATGGTAGAAACTTTTTGGCTTTCAGAGTTTCCTTAAATCCTCAAGGTCTTTCCGAATCGAGTGATTTCTGAGACAGATAATAGTGAGGCAGAAAGCTGTGATGACATGGATGAGATCAAAGAGGAGTACAACAAACTTCATGTTTTTAGTAAAAAATTGATGAAGGTGAATGATAACCTTTCTGATAAGGTCAAGAGTTTAGAAGATACTTTGAATGAACGCACTCAAGAGAGGGATGAGAGGAATAAAGAAATTGAGCTCCTTCTTGAGAAAAATAAGGCCTTGACTAGTGCAAAGTCGAAGTAAAAATTAGAGGATGATACAAAGACAGGGACCCAAGTGTTGGATCATATTCTTTCCATCCAACGGCATCCTAGCGATCGTTCAGGGCTAATGACAATGCAAAATAGGCTCAATTCTCCCACTCCAAGGAAGCAAACGACAACAGTGGTAAACGGACATCCCAAACGGAAGGAGGTAAAAACTGAAGTTATTAATAATGCTAAGTCTCAAGTTTTTAATCCTGTTGTTAAATTCGTTCCTACATGTCATTATTGCGGTATGACTGGCCACATTAGACCGAACTATAGGAAGTTTCACGAGTCAAACACTTCACATGATGCATATGTAGCTCATTCTTATGGTCATAATAATTTTGTGCCCATTTGCCATCATTGTGGAATTAGAGGCCATATTCGTCCTTACTGTTTTGCCCTTCATGGCTATCATAGGGCTCCTCCCCGCTACCGTAATATGAATAATCATAGGGAGTATTTTCAAAGGCCTAGACATAAAATGCATTCGCATGCTAATTTTAACAAGATAAATTCCACGCCAATAACTACTAAAATAACTAGTGTTGACAAGGGAAAGCCTAGACAGATTTGGGTGCATAAAACTGATTTGGTCTCTGATATTGATGATGATCTTAACTCTCTAGATGACTATAGTTCATTTGGAGAGGTTGGTCTTGCCTTTTGAGGCTAGTTCGTGGTTCCATAAACTAGGTTTAATTCAGCATGCATATCTTAATACCTAGATTTATGGAGTTTTATAGTTTGTTTCATAGTCGTCTTATTTTTGTTATTAGATCAAAAAAATATTCAAAAAATTTATGTCTATTTATTAGTTGTTGTGTGAATTGAGCATGATAGTCTTCAGTGCGTAGTTGAATATCATTGGATTTTATGAACATGTTCATCCTTATTTTTATTGCACTTCTTTTTGGTATTCTCCCTGCAAGAACATTCGAATGCCAATAAACCATGAGTATCTGACATTTTGTACACTTATTCATGGCTATTATGGATGGTTGCCAATTAGGGGTCTTGTTCTCATAAACTTGGTCTGTATCTTGAGATTTCTTTTTGAGATTGACCCGTGGTTAGAATTCCAAATGTGATGTTGAAATCCATCCACCACCATTTGTTTTTTGTCTCCATCTCCCCCTCCGGAATTGAGAGAATGAATGACTTGAGGAAAGGGCTACCGATGATAGTGCAAAATACAATGGAAAAAAAAAAATTCCATCGGTGAGGTTATATAAAAAAATGAGAGTTTATGGAAAATGTGGTATTAGTATTGGACCACTTGCTTAGTAACCGGTTGCATTCGGCTCTATCCAGTCCGGACTGTCGCGTCAAACGGCGAGTGGGGTAAAGGAAAATACTTTGTAAAAAGAATAAAAATTAGAGGTAGAGGGGGAGCTCCGCAAGTACTTATCAACAAAAAATCATTGAGGACCTAGCTTGGTTTGACTTCTTGAGGGGCAGTCATCTTGATACTCCTATTGTTCATGAGGGTCCTAAATTGAGTTAACCTGATATCTAGGCCATGGATGCGCACACAAACTTTCCTCACATGTCGTTGATCTTGGTGTGTTGTATTTCTTTTGCCTTGTATGGTGTTCTATCATCAAGTTGTGTCTTAAAGTTTGGATGTCTTGTTCATCTCATCTCATGATATAATACTTGTGCTAAACCATTCTCATGCTTGTATCTTCAAAAAGAAAAAAGAAAAAATTATAATCTTTTAGAATTTAATTTTATTCTACTTTATTGCATCTTTCGTGTTTTCAGCCGTTATGTTATTTTTTATAATATTCGTGCTTCACCCCAATCTCTTATTTGGCTGCCTCTATTGCTCACTAATCTCTTAATTATTTGATTATCTCCTATCCACATTTATTGCTTTATTGTTTATTCTCTTCGTCCTTTGTCATTCCATGTCAAAAAGGGGAAGAATGATGAAAGGGGGAGTAGGTTGCCTACTGTTCTAATGTATTTGGATGTTGAGTTTTGTTTGCAGGCTCTCTACAACTCGTTCATATATGATAGATTGTCTTTGTAGTGTGTTTTGTCATGGAAGTGCCAAAGGGGGAGATTGTAAGCACCAAGTTCCGGAGTTCTTTGTTTTGGCAATTCCGTTTGACAAAACACACATTTACATCAAGTTGTAATTTTATTTTTTAGAGTGTCTGTTTAGGTGTGGAAAGAAATCATCTCTTTATGTAATGGTTGAGAGTGCGATAGTACGTATGTGGACGGCGCCACGCGGCTCGACTCTTTTTAATTTGGAAAATACGAAAAATGTGAGTCGCCACCCGGGATTTATTCTTTAGAAAATGATCTTGGTACTCGAGAAACCGTTTCAAAATATTGATGACTCTTATGTTGTTTTTGGAAAAGGATTTGATCTACGAAAAAGATTCTTGGATTCGGAAGCCAGGTTACGAACGGGGAAGGTTTTATTGAAAAGCACCCCGCTCGCCCGGGGAATTCCCGGTCTCTACTAAATTTTTGTGGGATCTTGGAAAACGTTTTATTGAAAACTTTGACGAACAGGCAAATAAATAATAAGAAGTAACAATAAAACCATAACAGAAATAAAATTAAACGAAAGGACTTAATAGCAATAACATAAGAGTAAAGGGGTGCAAGTGCAATAAGTAAGTTACAGGAAATCAGAAAAACAGAGCACGAACAGGGGAAAACAGAGGAATTTTTTTATGCAGCAGAGGTTAGC
Source organism: Vaccinium vitis-idaea (assembly GCA_963854785.1). Lineage (NCBI taxonomy): Eukaryota > Viridiplantae > Streptophyta > Magnoliopsida > Ericales > Ericaceae > Vaccinium > Vaccinium vitis-idaea. The sequence goes on along the minus strand of OY978225.1, from coordinate 183,665 downwards.
CGTACGGTTAACCTAAGTTGGCCGTACGGCTTACTTAAGTTAGCTGCACGGTTTACTTTTTGAAAGATTTTTCAAAATTTTGTTTTCTGAATAGTAGCTTATTTTTGCTTGCAAAACTTGATTTTTGGTGAAAATTCCAACCACCCGAGCCTAGGGATGATTATTAGAGTCACCCTCGACCCGGGAGGATCCCCTCAAAGAACCAAGGTTTCGAACCCGGCTCAAGAAGTACGGTTCGTACCTTGGCGGAAACTTTGAACAACCGTGAACTTTAGAAATTCTTGGACGTAACCTTCAGACGTAAGGATTCTTGTGTGGATTATGGATTTCTGGAGATGAAAATGGAGGAGCAGAGGGTGTATTGTGGTTTTTTGACGAAAGTTTTGGACGGGATTTTTGAACGGAGGAGCGACCAGGGAATTTGCCGGCGTATCGGGGTGGTCTGGAGAATTGTTTTGGGAAAATGGGAGAGCATGAAGCTATTTATAGACAGAAAAACAGAATAAAATCGGCATAAAATCTTCCCAAAATGATGAGATGCTTATGTTGCCAGATTTTCGAATATTTTCTGACACATAGCCGCACGGCTAGAATGGTTGACCGTGCGGCTTACATGAGAGAACCGTACGGCTTGATTTTTGAGGGATGAACCGTACGGCTAGCATAGTGAGCCGTACGGCTAGGGCCTTTTGTCCAAAAATTCTGAAGTTCACAATGGCTGTTCAAGGTACCGCTGAATATTTCTTTCATCATTCGGGATGCACAGGGGTACTTATTTTCATAAACCAAACTTAAGTAAAGATTTTTTTCTGTACTTTAATTTATTTATGAAAATAAGGAAGTACCCCCCTTTGGGAAACAATGGCATTTCTAGAATTTTGATATCCCAATCCAATCAAAATCTCATCCCCCCACTTTTGGTACAAAGGCGAAAAATGGCACGTTTTTCTCTGAAGAAAAGGGCCGAAAGATAATCTTCCCGTACTCGAAAAGAGCATCCGATTATATCATTGTGCTTAGAAAAATCGAAGGAACAAATACCGGGACTTTTTATTGGCCAAATCAAAACTTCCCAAAAAAGTTTATTTTCCATACATAGCCAAATTTTCGAGTGACAGACAGGGGTGCCTCGATCAAGAGGCGACCTGATGGTGACAAGACCTATGTCATTCGAGTCTCGGATGAGAGACGATGATGAAGGAGCACTTGGATTAAAATTGGGGTGTCTACAACGTATTTTAGTGGTGAGTTGAGTAGGTTATTTTACTAGTTCAGAAGTTGCTCAAGACTTGCTCGAGCAACATGTCCAGCAACTCTTCTGCCAAGAATAACTTCAGGACTTGCTCAAGCAACCTGTCGAGCAAGTTGGGTGCGGATAGCTATCTATAAATACCGATGTGCTAGGATTTTTTCATTATCTCTCATACTTACATCAGCCGCGAGAAGAGAGAGAAAAAGGTTTCTTGGTCTTTTGAGTGATTATAACCTTGGAGTTTCAACACAATCGAACAATCGTACAACTACATGTTCATCTCCAAGAAGTTCTCTACAATCTAGAAGTGATTTCTAGGGAATACTTTTGGTGGGATTCCGAAAGTATCTAAGGAAGGCTTGTGTGATTCAAGGCGTTGGCAATTAAGATTATTGGGTGCGGTGTACGTGTGACTCGGCAGGTGATACTTAGAATGTTGTGAGGATTTACATCATTTGGATAGGTATATCTGTAACTGCACAATGAGTATAGTGGTTTTGATTCCTTCCCGTGGTTTTTTACCCATTTAGGGTTTTCCACGTATATCTCTGTGTTGTGGGATTTGACTATTTGCGTGAATTTCTGCTGGTAGTATTAACTAGTGATTCGCATTCATACTGTTAGGGTTTTTATGGATTTTTAGGGAACTCTAATTTTTCAGGTTGAGTGTCATTGGTGTCATTACCATGACATTTTTTTGTTGCGCAAGATAGCAAAGGAGTTCTCGAAGCTATTGTAGACACCCCGATTTTGACCCGAGAAACTTATCAAGCATCCACGATGATGAAAATGCCCGACAGAGCACGCAAGGCTTGATTGTGAACTTGGAAACCCCACCAAAGCCTCTTCAAAGAAAACCAATCCTACACCATATTCTAGTACATTCAAACCCCTCTTTTTTTATATATAATATGTCTCAATCCATTGTGAAATGAGGGGGATGTGCCCGTTTTACCAAAATCACTTACTTTCCCGACCTTCTGAGGGTAAAATGGTCACACGTTTTGATATACAAATTATCTTGGGTTCAAACCACTTGGGTTATAATGTAGACCTTTCAAGCTTTCCAACGCTTCAAACCATGCACAAAACGGAGTTCGGTAGCACCCAGAATGGCCCCGCGAAGTTTGGATTGTTGTGCAGTCCCCTAGTCCAGGCGCCCTGATTACCCTAATCCAGGCGCCCGGACTCAATCCAGGCGCCTGGATTCCCCAATTCCAGGCGCCTGGATTCCCCAATTCCAGGCGCCTGGATTCCCCAATTCCAGGCGCCTGGAATCACTTCCAGTGAACAATCTGCAGCTGGTTTTTGATGAAACCATTGGCTCCCCCCTATTTGGTCCCACGTTTTCTTCATTCTAATCTCCCTCCAACAGACTCTGGCTCCCCATTTTGAAGTTCAAATTCATTTCCCTCTAAAAATCACCCAAAAACTCTCTCATTCTCTCCCTATATATACTCCCTCATCCTCTTCATTTGAGAGAAGAGTTCCCCCTCTCTCTCTTACTGTTACTCTGCTGGTTTTTCATCAGAAGCTCATTTCCAGTTAATCCCCTTCATCTTCCTTCACTTTCAACATCAAAAACCCATCCTTTCATCACATTAACCATCCATACTCCATCTTCTACACCCAAACTTCCACCCTTCAACTAGGACCAGCTCTCATCTCTCTCCCTTACTGTTATTCTGTCCAAATATTTCCAGAAACTCATCCCCAAACTGATCCCTCCATTTTCAACCATCAAAACTCAATTTTCCCCCATCCTAACTCCACAAACTCACTTGATTCTACCTACTTTTCATCATCCACAATCAAACCCCCAATCAAACCACCTATAATCAGTTTGATACACTTCCAATAATCAAAATCCAGTCCACTCAACTTTCAAAAATCATCCCAAATAACTCTCCAAAGTTCACAAATCAAGGTTTCAAGGTAGTCTTTCTACCAATATGCTCAAGTAGGCCCTGAGGGGGACTCAATCAAGTTCTCACTGGTCTTCTATACCAGTAGAGGGCTTGAGAGAGGTTCAAAAATCATCAAGAAGAAATCTGTTTTGTGTATCAGAACTCAATCCAGGCGCCTGGATCATCACTTTCTAGGCGCCTGCATTGAGTCCAGGCGCCTGGATTCAATCCATGCAGGCGCCTGGATCCTCTTCTCTTTTACCATATTTTCTGCTTTTCTTACAGTTTAAATTAGTTCATGGTACATCATTTGCATATATTGATTTTAGGATAATTATTTCTCATATTCTGATCCTCATTTTGATGAGCACTTGGGGGTATTTCATTATCAAATCATCTAAAATCAAACCTCTTTTAAGTTCATATCATGTGTTTGAGGTTCAAGTTTGCTACTGTGTTGTTATACATCTTTTAGAGTGCATATGAGTTAGTTAAAAGCACTGCATTTGGTTACTTACTGTCAAAAATGAAGTTCTGAGTTTGCTGTCTGGATGGCAATCCAGGCGCCTGGATTAACCCTTTCCAGGCGCCTGGATCCTATCCAGGTGTGATGTAATGTGCATTTGTGACCAGTTTCTGAGACATTTTAAGGTATTTTGGAGGCATTTTAGTGTAGAATCAGCATCTTTTGCATATAGATCACCCATTCACAATATTTTGCACAAGCACATACTCATATTTCATCGATATTATTGGTGTATTTGTTATGCTATCACGTGAATTTGAATCAAAAGTCCATTTAAATAACATTTTCAAAATCTTTTAAACATTTAGTAGAGACCGGCAAATATGTCGGGCGTGAGGGGTGCTTTAAATTCCTTCCCCTCACGTAACCTAGCTCCCGGACCCGAGAAATCTCATTTTAAAGACCGGTAAAGTATTTTCCATTTCAAGGGCAAAAGAGTCATTTTTCAAATGGTTTCTCGGGTAAGGTCCTCAAATCCGGGTGGCGACTCCATTCAATCAATCAAAACCATTTTCCAAACCGCAACCGTTTTCGTGGGCATTCCCGCGGGGTGTTCACAGCTATCTTTTTGTCAGATCTCAAAAGTTGCGTGTTGAAATGTCCAACGAGCTCATCTCCTTGCCAAGCATGCTTTGGACCTTTTTGTTCGTCACCCGGACACTAGTGATGGATTAGCTTTTCAGTCATGTTAACTTATGTAGTTTATCTGTTGTTATTGTCTACTTTATCGTGTTGTCTATTTTGTTGTGTATCAGATACTCTTGTTCATGTTTGGTTGGATGATCTAATTATATTTCTCTCTATTTCTCAAAAAAAAAAAAAAACAGGTCATGGACATAGGCAACAGAAGATCAACAGATATAATGGACGTCACTAATGCAGCAACGCTGTAGAGGAAAGTCACAAGAATACATCAATGACAATAGTGCAATTAGAATATGTAAAATTATCTGCCTAGCAGTAACAGAATTCAAAGTAGGAAGGAGGCAATGACTGATATTAGTTGAAAAGAATATTGGCCATGTTAGTTGTAGTTGAATGTGATCTTGGAGGATACCTAAATTTGCTTTTGATACTCCACATACGGTCAAATGGATCACTTAACAGACAAATCTTATCATTTACTATCGAGGAGCTCAATTACAGACAAAACAAAAGCTTCATATAGGCTGGCCCAATATTGAAACTGATAGCACACGAGTGAGAGTGAACTCCAAACTAAGGACTTCTTGAAGTACTCCTTGGTTCCCAAGTACTGTAACTACCTTTATTACTCTTGAATTACTTTAGTTGTAAGAGCATGTCCAACACTCCTCTCTACTCTACCTACCTAAAAGGACAAAAAAGTACCGTTTCTATTTTGCCTATTCACTTTTTCATCTGTGTATTCCAACAATACTCTCTATTTTGCTCTTTATCCAAACTAATTTGGGTTTGTGTTTGGGTTTGGGTTTGAGTTCGAGATTTTGACTGACTTTGGACTGGTATTTTTTTTAGAACTTGAGCTTATGAATTTATCTTGATTTTAGATCATAATAATTATATAAAAAGTTATGAACATTTCAAGTTCTAAAAAATAAAAAGGAGAAGTAAATAATGGGAAATGAATGGAGGAGAGAGAGTGTATCAGATGAAGAAGAGAGGGGAAAGCCTTGCCACTGGTAGCGAGGGAAAAGTCTCCCAAGGTAGATTGTTGAGGCAAGTAGAGAGTCTCTTGGAGCATTGAAAAATTGATTTAGCTAGCTAGCTAAGAAAGCCCATAATGTCTTGGAGATGCTCTAATTAACTAGTGGAGAGGTGGCCAAATCAGAAGATGGAAGAAATTGAGGATTGTTTGTGGATGAAGATTACATGTTTATTTTATACGTCTCCATTTCAAAATGGATGATCATTTGGACATTTTTGTCTATTTAAAATAAGAAAATTTTAATTAGACATCCTATAACATTATTATCCCTAGGATGTCATCCTATGCGTTTTGAATCTTTATGATTCAATCATGTAAATTTAATTTGGACCATTGTGCCCCTATTATCTATTTTAGTAGTAGTATATTATCTAATAGAAATATATATATTCCTGAAAATCTGGTCATAATATCACGTCCTACATTTGATGTCATTTATTGGTAATGATGTTATCCTATATTTCCGGCATTACAATCAAAGGCATTTCATTTAATCAGTTTTGATTTCTTCTTTCTTTCCTTAAGTTAAGGAAAACATACGGAAACTCTCTCTCTCTCTCTCTCTCTCTCTCTCTCTATATATATATATATATATACGAAAAACTTCCAATCCAAACTCCCGGATTTTATTTCGTCCGGACCTCCACCTTCCAAATTTTTTTTTGAAAATCCGAACCGTTAGATGTGTTTAAAACGTGATTTTAAGGTCCAACGCGAAGATTTGGCAAAAAAAAATACCCGGAAGGGCTTGATCGGGGCAGTTTTTCACAAAAACGCAAATATAGCGTTTTTGTGAAAAACTGCACCGATCAAGCCCTTCCGGGTATTTTTTTTTGCCAAATCTTCGCGTTGGACCTTAAAATCACGTTTTAAACACATCTAACGGTTCGGATTTTCAAAAAAAAAATCGGGAAGGTGGAGGTCCGGACGTTAGGTCCGTAAAATGTGGTTTGGATAGGAAGGGGTTCCTATATATATATATATACAATCCCGATCAGCTGTGGACTCCCTCAAACAAGCCATTTGCGGACTTCTAACGTAAGCCGTTGGATCTCATCCAACGGCCAGGAAAAGAAACAAATCTCGCGGGTCAATAAGGCCCTGAACCGACCAACAAATTTTTGAACCGGTCCGGTTCACCTTCTAAACCCCTTTCCCCTTAACCTTTTTCACTTCAAACACGATTCTCAGATTTTGTAGAGAGAGAGAGAGAGCACAGACGCGATTTGGAGAAGAAGACGATCGATGCAATCGAAGAACCCAGGTTACGTTTCTCTCTCTCTCTCTCTCTCTCTCTCTCTTTGTCGTTCTCTCTCTCTCTCTCTCTCTGATTTTCTGTTTGTTTGAAACCCTAGGTTGAAGAACACGATCGATCTTCGAAGAACACAAATCCAACCACCGAAGCACGAATCCTTGGTCTGCTCTCTCTCTCTCTCTCTCTCTCTCTGATTTTCACTCGCCTTTGAAACCCTAGGTCGAACAAGACGCGATTTGAAACCCGTGGTCGAACAAGACGCGATTTTCTAGTGTTATCTTCTAGTGTCGATTTCTGTCGATTTTACGATTTCTGTGGAAAACCCTTTTTTGTAGGCTCGATTTTCTAGTATTATGTTCATCTGTATCAAATATGTTGTGGGATTTCTTATGGGCGAGGACATGTGAAACTAGCTATATGATACTCGGTTTTTATTGGACTTGTTTTAGTATGATAGGAACGATGCAATGTTACAAATAGATGGTGTAGAGTATTTTGTTTTCTGATTTGGGTTGATTTTTATTTCCTAGTACTTAGGGTCTCTTATACTGCAAATTGAGGTGTAAGCCTTATGATAAGTTGGTTAACTTTAATGTGTTGTATTTTGTTCACTACATATGCTCCTTTTCGCTGGAAATATGGAAATCTGGACTTGCTCACTGGAAATATGGAAATCTGGACTTTGTTAAGGTTTAACTTTAATGTCCCAAAAGTGTTGGATGAAACTTATACTGTCCTATGTAACCTACAGGGATCAATTTTTTTTTTTTATGTGCTTGTTTTTAATTGTTTTCATCTTCATCATATTATAGGCCTTCCTTTCTTCTTTTGGGCCGGTGTTTAATCACATGTTATACTCTCAGGTACTTGTGTACTGTTGGGAAGTTGTCGTAGCTCACAATGGCAGATGCTCATGAGACTGACAAGAACATTGAGATATGGAAGATGAAGAAGTTGATTAAGGCACTTGAAGCTGCTATGGGAAATGGAACCAAATTGTGTTGTTATTTTTTTTTAAATTGTGGATCTGTAAATTGCAATAGCAGTGAGCTATGTGGTGTTATTTGTTTGCTTATGAGACATCCGTTCATTTTTTAATGCAATGTGCAATGAATTTTTGGACAGAATTCTTTTGTGAATGCAATCTGCAATGGATATGTCGAATTTTTGGTTCAATGCTACTTGTTTTAGCTCAGAATTTTTGGTTCAATACTTGGTTCAATTCTTTTGTGAATGCAATCTGTAAACTGCAATTTTTGGTTCAATACTTGTCGTAGCTCAGAATTCTGTTGTTGTTGACTGCTGAATTGAGACGTCACGACATCGGGCCAAGACCGGAAGCAGCAGGACAATGCCAAAAAAATTTCAGCACTACCTTGCGTCCGCAAGGTTCCATGTTGCGTCCGCAACATGCGTTATTGCGTCCGCAACATACGGTGTTGCGTCCACAACATACGGTGTTGCTTGCAATCTGCATTTGCTTCCAGTGAACAATCACCAAATGAGTTTCCTATTTTAATCTTCAAACTTGAAAGTGTAGCATAAAAAAAGGGTTCCAAGATTTTTGGCAAGAATTAAGTGTAGCATAAAATCAAGTGTAGCATAATCTAGCAGGATTATAACATAATCCGTTGAACTCACGTAGCTCATCACAGAAGCTAGGGAAATATGATCCCACCACAAACAGTAGATGTAACTCAAAGATGAAATACCATAGCTTAAGAGCATGAAAAAAACAAACACCGATTTCTAGATTGCAGATTCCAGTTTGCAGAAACTTAAAACCAAAGTACATCCAGATTTCCAAATAACAGCACCACAGAAACTGCATCATCCAGATTTCCAAATTCCAGTTTGCAGATTTGCAGATTACATATAGAATGTATCCAACAAAAGCAAGTATCTTGGTTCTAATTTGGAAGTCATACCAAGCAAGTCTATAATGACAATCCGAAGTCAGAATACCTAAATTCATTCACTGCCATTGCAGTTTACAGATGATTCTTGACGAAAAGTAAACTTAAAGAAATTTAAAACCAAAGTACATAAAAATAAGCCCAGATTTCCAGATTGCAGATTTCCAGCAACCGCACGAACCAAATTCTACAAAACATATTCCAGATCTCCACCTTCGAAGTCCAGATTTCCAGCAACTGCAACTGCAGATTCTACAAAACAGATTGCAAGCAAGCACAAAACAGATTTCAGAATCAGATTCAAGCAAAAATTTTCAGACAAGCAAATTTTTTTTTTTTCCAGATTCTGTAAAACAGATGCAAGCAAAATTTATCCAGATTCAAAATTTATTTTTTCCAGATTTCCAGATTCTACAAAAGACTTACATTCATCGAACATGTCAATGCTCTCATCGTCATCGTCATCGTCCTCGTCCTCGTCCAACCTAACATCTTGCGAGGCCCTCCTTGGCCGGATCTTGATCAGTTATGATCATTTTGGGCGGGCCACCGGGCATCACTTTCAACCATTCCTTCAAAAGCCACTCAAAGGCTTCTGTTTTTTCTTCAGTTAAAAAGGCACACCCTAAGAGAGTTGTCTGTCCGTGGTGATTAACCCCCAAAAAGGGTGCAAAGATCATATTGTAGCGGTTTGTTTGGTAAGTTGTATCAAAAACCACCACATCCCCGAAATATTAATATGACTTTCTACATGTTGCATCAACCCAAAAACAATCCTCCATCCTCCCCTCATTATCTTCCTTAAATTTAAACACAAAAGCTGGATTCTTTTTCTGTTCGATGTCAAAATGCTCGAACAACATATTGGCATCCTGTCCCAGTAGCACTTTCCTCCTATCCCTCTCGGCATTACGAAGATCTCGTTCTAAAAATCCCACCTTGTCAAGACCTCCGGATTGCACCTCAAATAAACTCATTCGTTGGCACAATGGCACATTTGCTTATGCTAATTGTTGTGTTAAAGCTCTTTTCGCAAGTGGCACTTCACGATGAGATCGCAACAAATACACCCTCGTTGGCGTCGTAAGAGGGTGACTATGACCCTCGAGGGTGACCACAAACCCGCCACCAGACCTGTTTTTAACCACTGCCAGTTTTGCACCACAAAACTCTCTACTTGTCCCCCGTCTCCGTGTGGTTGTCTCTGAACTTTGTACACTAGGTTTTGGGGCACTCACTCCTTGTTTGCAACACACATACTCTTTCCTAATGATCTCACCCTCCCTACTCTTCTTGGTAGAATGTTGTCGCGTACCAAATCCACCTTCTTTTCCATAAGTATTGTAAAATTGGTGAACCTCATTTAAAGTGCTAAACTGTTGCCCAATTTTCGGTATAATTTCGTTGTTAACTTGAGGATAGTAAAACATTTCCGAAGAATTACCCGATTCACATAGTTGAGATGGTGCTGACAATAGTTCCATATTGTTCAAAGACTGCATTCTAATTTCCTGCATAAAAAAGAAACTGTTATTAAAAAGATAAACACTAAAATCAGGGGGAAAAAAATCAATTTGATCGACCCAGATGTGAATCAGATTTTGACAGCCCCAAAGTGGTACGAGTATCCCTAAAAAATGTTGGAATAAGAATGTGGGAATTTTAGTTGTTCATGCCAGTCAGTTCATACTAGTCAGTCGTTTTTGTAAGTTGTGGGAATTTTAGCATCATTTTGTCGAAAGCCATTGCCATGTATGAGTTGTGCAAACCAAATAATTAATGGGCCTTGCAATTTTCACTAAAGAAGGAAAAATCATACTAATCTGTAGTTTCAATGTTCTAATTTCTTCTAATACCTTGCACGAGCAAACCGTGTTTCCAAAGAAAAAGCAATTGAAAGATGACTTTCTGAGCCTAACGTATAAATTCTAAACAGAAAAACACTCCAGAGAGAGAGAGAGAGAGAGAGAGAGAGAGAGAGAGAGCAGACCTTTGATGGTCGGAGTTCGACCTAGAGTTGTTCGATTCGAGCTTCGATGGTTGGACTTCAACCTAGGGTTTCAAACAAGGTGAAAATCAGAGAGAGAGAGAAAGAGAGAGAGAGAGAGAGAGAGAGAGAGAGAGAGAGAGAGAGAGAGAGAGAGAGAGAGAGAGAACGACAAAGAGATCGAGCGTGAAAGAGAGAGAGAAAGATCGCAACATACCTGGGTTCTTCGTCTGATTCGATCGTTTCTTCTCCAAATCGTCGTCGTCTGTGCTCTATCTCTCTACAAAATCTGGGTTTCACGTTCAAATGAAAGAAACTAAAGGGGAAAGGGGGTTTATCACGTGATTCTTGGATTCTTCGATCGTGTTCGTCTTCTCCAAATCGCCTTCGTCTCTCTCTCTCTCTCTTAAAAATCTGAGAATACGTTTCAAAATGATTTGGGTTTGAGGGGGAAAGGGGTTTACCCAGTGACCCGGACCGGTTCAAGACATTTTACCCGGTTCATCTCCTCTCTGACCCGCGCGTTTGGATTTAAAATCCTGGCCGTTGGATGAGATCCAACGGCTTACGTTAGAAGTCCGCAAATGGCTTGTTTGAGGGAGTCCACAGCTGATCGGGATTGTATATATATATATATATATATATATATACTCCAGTAAACCCAAAAAGATGGTTATTTCAAATAGTGAATATTGCTTATTGATTTACCCATTTTGGTGATTTGATACAGTAAAAGTGGTAAATCAATAAACCATGTTCACTTTCCATATTGGGTGATTTGATACAATAAAAAATGGTTTACTGGTTTACCACTTCGTCACTTCGGAGATTCGACAAAGTAAACTTGATAAATCAACACATGATTTAACCATGTTTTTCTTATGGTTTTATGGTGCATTAATCAACCATATTTTTCATAATTTTGGCTTGGGTTGTGGTTTTTTGGTGCGTTAATTTACCATATATTTCATGATTTTTTAAAGATTTTTTTGTGGTGCTTTAATCTATACCTATCATGATAAAAAAAAAAACATGGTGAATTACTACAAAAGTGCATGAAAATCAATATCTCATGACTTGTGTTTTTAAGACAAAATATCATGATTATTTATTTTTAATTTTTTTAGGTGTGAGAAGATTAGGAGAGAGAGAATTATAAGATTAGGGGGGGAGAGAGAGAGAGAGAGAGAGAGATTAGAAAAGATTAGGAGAGAGAAATATTAAGAAAATTGGGAGAGAGAAAGGGTATTTTGGGGTTTATTTGAATGTCAGGATGGAATCATAAGTATTCAAATCTCATAGGACGGAATCATAACGATATTTTTTGTATAGGACCCCTAATTAACTCTCCCTTTTTAAAACTAAAAGGAATAAATCATTGATTTTTTCAATTTTTTCCTTCTCCCCAACTATTTAACCCCAACTATTTAAAAAAGTTAGACTTCTTTATTGTAAGGAAACTTTTGAATTGAGAATTAAACTTTAAAATTTGATTCCATTTTCCATCCGTCTTATTTAGTATGGTTTAATTGACAACAAAACCGTGCGCCACCAGGATTTTTGCCAGATGTGTTCCCATTCTGCTCCTCTAAGTCCCGGAAAGTCGAGGGGACCCACGTCCAGAAAATATACCGACCGGCTAGAGAATTTACTTGTGAGTTTCACACGAGTGATCTGAACCGTTCATTCATCTGGAAAAAAAATTCCGAGTGGCCTTGCGAGAAATTAGCTCAATTTAGTGGTTGTTTTCCTTTTTTTTTCCGGAAAAAGATGGTATTTTTATTAAGAAGAAAGACGGTCTAAGGACCGTAAATCACCAAGGGCAAGGTTAGTAAGCCAGGACAGGACCCCCCCCCCCCCCCCCCCAACCTAGCACAAGATAGGGACTTTTTAGCCAACGAATGGGCTACCCTATTACAAGCACGTTTCACATGTTTAAAAGAATAAGTGGAAAATAAAGGTAGAAGCTCTAAGCAGTCATAGATGATAGAGCTACAATCTAAAAATTGGTCTCCACCCTTGTTGAGGGCCTCGACGATCTGCAGGGCATCTCCTTCTACTATGATATCCGTAAGACCATTATTCACAGCAAAGACGAGAGCCTCATGGAAGGCCAAAGCTTCAATAACTCTAACTCTAGGAGAAAGAAAGCCAGTGATTGGTGAGGAAAGAAAGCCAATAACCTGCCCGGCGGAGTCACGAGCCACAACACCAATTCCCACCTTTCCATTAGCCTTGCTAATAGCTCCATCTACATTTAATTTAATGGCAGTTGATGGAGGAGGATGCCAAACCGAAACCACGGGAGGATTGAGCAATTCACGAGAAGGTGGTTTGAGTAAATTAGTTTCCTGAAATTCAGAACAGAGAGATGTTGCCTTTTCTAAAACTGTAGAAGCACTCCATACCAGGCCATCAAAATATGCATTGTTCCGAGCTTTCCAAATAAACCAGCAGATAGCAACTAAAAGACCATTCATCTCTTCGGCCTCCTTATAGCTAAGGAGTGAAAGAGCTATAGAATCCCACCATTCCCTGAAAGTTGAGGCGTGTCGAGCAACATAAGTGATAGAAGAGAAAGAAAAGCATTGCCAGACCTCTTTAGAAGCTTTGCATTGAAACAACATATGTTCAAGCAACTCATGGCCAGATTTGCAGCGAGGACAGAGGGGATTAACATCCATATTTCTCCTATTCAAATTCAGCAAAACAAGAAGAGCATTGTGAAAGCATCGCCATAGAAACATTCTGACTTTATTGAGTAAGGGTAAAGACCACAAAGATTTCCATATATCAGTGGAGTGTGCTCCGGAACTTGTACCACCATACTCTCTGGAGTGCCTCGGCTGGACATCAAACTTAGCCAAATGATATGCGAATACAGAAAAAATCCCATTGTTGGTGAAATGCCATACCCCTCTGTCGTTGGCCCTTTGGGAACTTATAGGGATAGATAAGATTGCCTCTTGATCCATAGTAAAAAAAAAAGATTGGAGAATACGAATATTCTAGCTATGGTTATTAGTATCAATAAGATCAGAGACTTCGCAAATATTGGAAAGGGAAGAATCTGGATTTTGAGGAGGGCTCAGGATCCGAAAAGAAAGGGAACGTGGGAGCCATGGGTCACGCCAATTATCAATAGAGTTTCCGTTTCCCACATTCCATCTCCACCTTTTTTTTAGAATGTCCCGTGCTACAAAAATACTTCGCCACGCCCAAGAAGCAGTACTTGGACAAACAGCATCCCAAAAGGAAGAGTTATGGAAATATTTCCCTTGAAATAATCGCTGAAATAACGAACGCGGGCCATGTATAAGTTTCCATGCTTGTTTAGCAAGAAGAGCTAGATTAACGGCATGAAGATCGCGGAAGCCAAGACCACCATTGTTCTTACTCTCACAAAGTTTATTCCATCCCACCCAATTAATTTTTTTCTCCCCTTCTTTGGAACCCCACCAAAATTTTCGAATAGCACAACAGATTTCTTGACAAATCTTTTTCAGAGGAGAAAACATTGCATAACATAATTAGGCTGAGCAAAATAGATTTAATCATAGTTTCTCTTCTTTCCATATTCAAAGTAGTTTCCTTCCAACTTTCCAATTTACCAAGAACAGAGTCCTTAACATATCGAAAAACTTCCGTTTTTTATTTACCAATAATAGAAGGGAGCCTCAAATATTTGCCACCCAAATTATCACAACCGATATTGAGAGAATTAGAAATACCTTGCTTGACATCAACATGGGTGTTAGGACTAAAGAAGAGGCTGGATTTATCCCTATTAATCATTTGACCTAAAGCCTTCTCATATAAATGGATAATGTTATCAATAGCGTGGCATCCCGAAGCTGTGGCCTCCCAAAATAATACAGAGTCATTTGCAAAAAATAGGTGAGAGACTGGAGGGCAATGACGCCCAATTTTGATACCATGAAGAGAACAATCTGATATGGCCTTTTGGATAAGATAATGAAATCCCTCTGCACATAGAATAAACAAATAGGGGGACAATGGACAGCCCTGTCGAATACCCCTCGAAGGGGAAAAAAATTCTCCTTTATCTCCATTGATAACAGTGGCAAAAGATACTGTCTTCACACAAGCCATAACCCAACGAATCCATTGTTCAGCAAATCCAAATTTGCGCATAATCTCCTCAAGATAGGGCCACTCAAGTCGATCATAGGCTTTCGCCATGTCAAGCTTGAGAGCAGCCCAGCCACAGTTCCCAGTTCTTCTATTCTTCAACGAGTGCATCACCTCATGTGCAATAAGAACATTATTAGAAATTTGACGGCCTTCGACAAAAGCACTTTGGTTCTCTGAAATAATAACAGGAAAAATAGGTTTAAGTCGATTGGCAAGAATCTTTGTAATGATCTTATAAGATACGTTACAAAGACTGATAAGTCTGAACTGATTCGGCTTCGTTGGTGTGGACGGTCGACCTCCCACGCCGGTTTGTGTTTGTTGGAAAATGCTGTTTTGTTGAAAATAGAGTCGCCACCTGGGTTTTTGGATAATGGTTTAGGACCCGAGAAACCAATTCGAAAACGATTTAGAAAATGATTTAGAAAATAATTTGAAAACCAGAGACTCGTTTTGGATTCGGGAGCCAGGTTACGAACGGGGAAGGGTTTTAATGCACCCCGTTCGCCCGATTAAAAATCGGTCTTTACTAAACATTTGTGGGATTTTTAGAAAATATTTTGATGCCGAACTTTATTCAAATAAACAATTTAAATCATGCAAAACAAATAATTTAAATATCGAAATAAACAACAACTGATATGAGCAATCAAGTAACAGTAACTAATTAAAAGGAAAAATCATGTTCTTAAACTGTTTATAAAGGAAATTGATTTAAAATTCAGATTTGAAAAAGTGTGTCGTGCGGCACACAAAGTGTACCATGCGGTACAGAAAGTGTGCCGTGCAGCACTGTTCAAGGATCCAACGGTCAGATTTTCAAAAGTGTGCCGTATAACACTCCAAGTGTACCGTGCGGTACAGGAGGAGTGCCGTGCGGCACTGTTTTCTTCACAAACAGTTCAAAACTTTGATTTTCGATGGGAATGAAATGAGAGCAAATACAGAACATGAAACCTTGTTAAAAACAGATTATTTTGAAATGGAAAATGGTATGTTTGAATAGGAAATGTTCCTCCTCACTAAATTACCCCGTACGAGGCGATGTTTTCACCGTACGACACAACTGAGAGGTTTATAAGCAAAACGGTTTTTACTATAACATGGGCGTACCGAATGCGGAGACAATATTGATGATCATCCCGCAGTTGGTACCCCTCCCCTCAGGGTACCAAAGCTAGGAGTTTTGGCGAAACGGGTTTATACCTCGGTTTGCAATTCTCGGATTGAAGTACTTCTGGAACTCCTTAGGCACAGTTTGAACCTCCTTTGAACTCTAACTCCAATCTGGTATGATAGCAAAGATGGTTGATGACTAGAACTTGAACAAATTTGGAATGGCTACCTCACGGGTTTGGAACCGAAAACAAAGGGTTGGGTTTTTTTTATTGAATTTGCTTTGGAGAGGATTATAGGATTGATTTATGGAGGTTATGGGTAGCAATGGAGGTGATTTGCAGTATATATGGTGTTTTGACAAGGGGTTTAGAAGTAAGGTTTCATGGTGTTCTTCTTCATTTTTCTCTCCTTTTCTTCATTGCAACCGATCGGGTTATATAGAGAATGGGTAGACTTGATTACCAAGTTTACTTCCTTTCCACACAAAGGAATGATGGCTCTAGGGTAGGCTTTCATCCTTACACGAAACCATGATGAGCAGAGGAGCCATTTCATTAACATTTTGAGCTGCTGGAACTCTGCAAAAGCTGTTTGACAAATGACAGTGCCGTACGACACACAAACTGTGCCGTGCGGCACACCAACTGTGCCGTACGGCACACTTCCACCGCCAAAATTCAAAAGAATGCTGTACGTGACTTGGGCTATGCGGTGCATGAAAGATGAGTACTGTACGGTACTGTTGACTTTGTTGACTTGGAGAATTTCAATCCGAGAGGCCTTCCGGGTATTTCTTTTCATCATCGGGGATTAAAATGTGTACGAGAGTCTCATTTTGGGGTGTCTACAGTTGGACAGCTCACTTTGGGGATGAGAGTAATCAAGGTCTGATTAGTGCTGCGCAAAAGATGAGAAAAGTGAAAAAAAAAAACTCTTAATAGCAACTACCACATCAATCCCAATTGTTGGTCAATAAGTCTGGAAGAAAAAAGCTATCATTCCGTCAATACCAGGGGCTTTACACGGCCCCATCTCCTTAAGAGCAGCCAGTATTTCAGGCTCTGAAACAGGCTTGGTAAGACACCTATTCATATCATTTGTAATCTTGCTAGGAATAATGTCTATAACTCCATTAGTATGAAGGGAGGGATCAGCTGTGAAAATGTTGGAGAAGTAGTTCTTAAAAATAGATTGTACCTCCTGTGGGTTAGTGGTCCATAGGCCATAGCTATCCTCAATACCCGCAATGCGATTATAGGTTCTCCTTTGCATCACAGAGGCATGAAAAAAACTGGTATTTTTATCACCATGCTTTAACCAAGTGACGCTTGATTTTTGCTTCCAAAAGAGCTCTTCTTTATCCCATTCTTGCTTGAGTTGCCATTTGAGATTCTGAATCATGTCCGCAGGAGGGCCGATATTAGAATTTTGAGCAGAGGTGATCTTTTGTTTCAATTCCCTTATGACCTGACCAGAGTTAGAGCGTTTCCGTTTCTTCCAATTCGACAAAGCTACTCGGCAAGCCTCAATTTATTTATAATCTGAGAACGATTTAGACCTTTGGATTGGAGTAGCCCAAGCTTGTTGAATAACTTCGAAAGACTCCTTATCATCTGCCCATCTCGCATCAAAACGAAAGGGGGAGCGAAAAGTAGACGGGGCAGCGTTAACTTTTAATAGGATGGCATTATGATCAGAGCCCGTAGTCTCCAAATGGGTAACGGCAGCTTGGCCATAAATAGCAAGCCAAGAAGGAGTGGCTAGCACCCTATACAAACGCTCTTGCACATAATCTGTTCCACTACGGTTGTTTCGTCATGTAAATGGATACCCTGGAAAACCCAAATCGATCAAACCACATGCATCAATAAAATTCTGGATACCCCTAAAAGACCAAGAAGGGCGAGCATTCCCTCCTCTTTTTTCCTCAGCACAAGTAATATCATTCATATCTCCCCATATAACCCAGTCAGGACCCAAACAAACCTTGTACTGAATAAATGAATCCCACTGACTCTTCCTCTCCGTATCCTCCGAGCTAAAGTACACATTGACTAGACGCCAAGAGTTATTAAGAACGACATCAAAAATCTCAACATCAATAAACCAATTGCACATCTTTTTTAGCGTAACCGTAGACGTACCTTTCCAAAAAAGAGCTAATCCATCAGCAATACCAATTGGGTCGACTCGAAGTAAGCTATCCATTTTCAGAGATCTTTTTCACCAAATCCAATTTGGACACTCTATTCTTCGTCTTTGATAAAAAGACCAGACTGGGGGAGTGGAGACGAGCAAACTCCTTGAGTTGATGGAATGTCAGGGGTCTCCCCACACCTTGATAATTCCAGGCAATCATTGAGCGGTTGGAGACCAGATAGGGCTGGTCTCCACCCCTGGCAAAGCAGTCGTTTCAGCTTTCGCAAAAGACAAATCCCCATCCTGGCAAGTTGTTTTTTGTTTCTTCGAATCTCCTCAGTTCTCATCCTCATCCAACTTCTCACCCACCAGTTCCAAATTCTTCTTGCGTTTAGCCGATTTACTCATATTCTCTTTGTTCCCCTCTTGCATAACCATATGAGTAACATTCGCTTTCATAATCCTCCGAAATCCCCTTCCAGAAACCTTATCTTGCTATGTTGGAGAACTTTGACTCAGGTTTATCACCCCTGTAGGCTTTGTAGCAAGTTCCTCTACCTCTGACTGTTTTCTCTCCACTGCCTTGGATGAAAGAGAGAGGTTGTTTTTCATTTGCTAAAATGAAAATTTTCATAAAAGTTGAGTGTTAGGTAGGTTGATAAAATCACTCTTAATCCCATCCAATGCATCATTTACCATCCCATTTTCTCATTTGCTAAAACCAAGTGGGTTGCTTTTAGCAAAAGAGGGAAACCATAGTCCTCAAAATTTTATTTAAGTTGATTTAGTCCTTGAAGTATTTAACCTGTATTGATTAAGTCCTCTGCAAAAATATCTGTCAAATACAAATATTACAACTATAAAGACAAAAGCTTTATTAAATGCTCCATTCGTTCCTTTTTAAGTGTGTAACTTTGTAATTTCAACTTACATCATTCACATTAACTTTTATTAGGGTCTGGGAAAAAGATGAAGATTGTAGTGTAGGGAGGAGGAGATTTTATATGCCCGTTCCGCTTAACTTTTTTTGGGCTTAAAATTTAAGCCAAAAGTCACGTTGTTCCACTAAAATACGAAACTTAAAAAAAAAAAAAAAAAACTAGAAGTAAAGTTGTTCCACTATCAAACTTCCCAAAGAATCTTACTTTCACGTAAAAAGACAAAGTTGCCCCTCCCCACTAGTTAAGTTAGTGGAACACCTTGGCTTATTTGCCAATTAATATCACAATTCAAGTGCAATATTGTCATTTGCTAAAATAACAAAAAATGGTAAAAAGAAGAAGCCAAAAGCCATTAGTCAAGTTATTGGAACACCTCTTGGCTTCTTCTTTTACGCAAATTACCCAAAAATTCAAAAAGCTCCTTAGTGCTCCCAAAAGGATGAAACTGTCATTACAAATAGGGAAAATTTTAAAAAAAGCCCTGAACTTTCAGCAAATTCTGAAAAAAACACCTGGACTCCTGCCGTTAGCAAAACGACACTTGAATTTGCTATTTCGTCAACAAATAGGCCCCCACGGTTCCATTCAGTCATTTTTTGATGGATGGAGTATAAATGGTAAAGTTAACAGTGTTAACAAAAAAAAAAAGGAAAACTACAGTCGCACAAACCATTCACGCACAAACAACATGTGGGGCCCACTTTGGAGTCTCACATGAATGATCTGAATCGTATTTCCCAATTAATACGTTTCTGAGTAGACATATGAAAAATTAGCTCAATCCGATACTTTTAAATGCTCAATCCAATCTTTTAATTTTTTATTCAGTGGTTAGAGTTACAAAAAATAAGAAGTTTGGATTAAGCACTTAAAGGTGTTGGATTGATCTGATTTTTTAGTTGTTTACTTAAAATTATACTTTGCACATGATGAATGCCTCATATCATTCGTGTGGGATCCTGAAGTGCCCCCTACACGTTGTCTGTGCACAGTGTGGATGTCATGTCGATCTTGGACTTGGGTCTGGAAATGATGTCGTCTAGGTCGGATTTGAACAGATGATGTGTGGGGTCCACTTCAAGGTCCCACACGAATGATCCGAGCCGTTCATCATGTGCAAAATACGTTTTGAATAGACTCGTTAAAAATTAGCTCAATCGGATACCTCTAAGTGCTCGATCTCATCTCTTGGTTTTTTATTTAGTGTTTAGAGTTATAGAGTATAGAAAGTTTGGATCAAGCATTTGGAGGTGTCGGATTGAGTTAATTTTTCTTAAGGGTAAATTTCACTACCTCCCCTGAGGTTTCTAACAAATGCAGAAACCTTCCCTGAGGTTTCTAAAATAACACTAACCTCCCTTGCTTTTGAAACTAATCTTCAGATTCCCCCCATTCCGTTAAATTCATAATAATACCGTTAGTTTTTGTTAGTAATTGACTGAAATGCCCTTGAATATTACTTAACTAAACTTATTAGTCTTTTCCTTATTTTCTTACTTTAATTGGAGTATTAAATTGCAGAAGGAAAATTAGATTGTTATATGTTTTAGTAGTGCTTTAATTTTGACATAAAATGACCCAATTATACAAACTTTCATCGACTGTGAATAATTACTTATGCATTTTACATTATCATAATCATTGTCTATTTATTTTCTCTTCAAAGTATTGTTTCCAAATGAAGGACACATGCATATAGGCCCCAATCCACCATACTGCCCAAAAAAAAAAAATTCCCTCATAACGATTCTTCTAAGAAATGAAATCAGTATAATTTACACATTGAATATATTTTTTAAAGTTTTCTTCTGTTTTTTTTCCACTAGTGCATCAGTGATCAAACATAATCATCACTAACGATCCCCAATAGGAAAAATAAGAAGGAAAAATAAAAAAAAAAAGTTTATAGAAGTTTTCTACTTACTTTTATTTTATTGAATAGCAAATTACAAATACACAATAATATTTTTATATGGTCAATTAGGCATTTGCATGCGTCTTTTATTTTTCAAAATACACGTAGGAGAGAAAAAAAAATAGAGCATGATTATCAAAATAAAAAATTCACAACTCTTTATATAAGTCTGTCCAAAGTATGTATAATTCAAGTATAATTTTGTCAAATATTGAATTATAAATAAAAAAATTAAAAAATTAAAAGAAAGAATACACTGACTTCGTTCATAACAAATAAGTAAAAACCAAGATTTTTTATTTTGGAATATGATGAGTTAGGAATATACAAAGCATTAACTTTATTATAAAAATGAGATACATAAATAAAAATTATTAACTTTATATAAATTAAGATGTATGAGTAATTATAAAATTTAGCAAAATATATTTAATTAGTCGTAATTTAACATAATAAACTCCAATTAGAGAAACAATAGGACAAGACAAGTTTGTTTAAGTAACCTAATATATGAGGGCATTTTAGTCATTTAGTAGCAAAAACTAACGTCGTTAGTGTGGATTTAACGGAATGGGGGAATCTGAATAATAGTTTCAAAAGCAAGGGAGGTCAGTGTAATTTTAGAAATCTCAGGGGAGGTTTTTGCATTTGTCAGAAACCTCAGGGGAGGTATGTGAAATTTACCCTTTTCTTAATTCTACTTGAAAACGTAATATGCACATGATTAATGGCTCAAATCATTTGTGCGGGACCCCGAAGTGGGTCCCACATGTCGTCTGTGCATAGTTTGTGCGTGAGAGAGGGATAACAGAGGAGTTAACTCTTTTTATTTCCATCTGTCAAAAGTTTGACGAGATGGGATGATAGGGGCCTATTTGTTAACGGAAAGTAACGGCTCCTTTGGCAGAAAAGGAAAAAACAGTTTTTTGGTTTTCGTTTTGTCTTTATTCAAAAAAAAATTGCATTTGTTAGTTTTACGTTAAATTTTCGTGGTTTATGGATTCGTCTCGACGAGACGAATCCATAGAGTATAAAATTATGGTCGAAACTATTTTTTTTTAATAAAACCAAAATTAAACTAATAAACTTGTTTATTTTGATTTATTTTCGCCTTTATTAAAAAAATTTACTTTTGACCATAATTTATTAAACCAATTGGCAGAGTTGAAATCATCGTCACCCAAGGTACAACCCAAGATATTGTACCGTACAATCAGAAATTAGCAAACCTCTGAAAAAGTAAATTAGAATTAGCCAAATTCTAATCGTGTTCTTCTTGTCCTTTAGCTCTCTCTCCTCTCGCCCTTCTGTAATGGATAGATAGAGAGAGGGAGAGAGAGGATAGATTTCTTGAGTCATTGCTCACCATTACGATCAATATCATCTCCATATCCCTTCCTTGATTATACGTCGCTGCAATTAAGAACCTTGGAAAGCCGTCGCTACCAAAGTCGGAGACCATTTCCGTCTTCCGCAGCCATAAAACCCCAAGATACAGATTAACGGTCAAGTCACGACGCTTTCATCCTCACATAATTTTATTTGCTCCCAGAATAGACATTCAATTTTTTGATCGGTTCTAGAATTAGGGTTTTGGTTGCATGATTCATCGTCTCCTCTCGTTCGGATTGTACCAAAGGGGTCTTCTCAACGGAGTTTCGATCGCGTAGGTAATGATTTTCAGCCATTTATATCATCGGCAATGTTATTTTCCATTTTTATTCGACCCTTCATAGCATTCTTTATTTAAAAGTGGGAAATAATATTTCTGACTTTTTTTTTAATGACTTTTGAACTTGGGATATTTGGTTTTAGGGTTAGGGTTAGGAATAGGGAATCATCGCGAATGGAACCTTCTCTTGGAAATTCGGATGCCTACAGGGTTTCTTCCTTGAGTAGCAGCAACTCCTCGAGAAGATATGGAATGCAATTTTCTGCATCCAATTTTTTCCATTCCCCATTGTCTACATTGTTGGAATACTCGGGTATCCTGCGAACCAGGTCGAGTCACCCCGAATCTGACAGCTTTTTAAACAGCAGCCCCTCATTCGGCTTCCATGATCACGTTCGGAACGATCCTGCCGTGACCACCAGTAATGGGGGGGAGGTTTCCATTAGGATAATTGGTGCTGGTGAACAAGACCACGATCGGGTTGGAACTGTTCTGCCTTCTTCGTCGCTTAGCCAGTTGACTGCACAGAATGAAGTACATGTCCAGCCTATGGGTAGAACGACGTCAGCCACATCAATTTTGGCAGCATTGGATGGTCATGGAGATTCCAGGAGCGATCACGGGGCTGAAGAGAGTGTTCCGCAATCACTCAATGGAGGAGGTGTTGATGGAGGGGAGGCTGTGGATGTGGGTGTGGCCAATAGCAGGGATTCTCCTTATCAGAGATACGACATTCAGCAGGCTGCTAGGTGGATTGAGCAGGTCCTTCCGTTTTCTTTGCTTCTCTTGGTCGTTTTCATTCGGCAGCACTTGCAAGGTTTGCTTTAATTATCTCCTCCTTTGGTTTATTAGCTGTTCTAGTGGATGTTGTATTTTATCAATCATTTTTAAGATACTGAAATTTATGGTTGTGAGGGTGCAGGCTTTTTTGTTACAATTTGGATTGCTGCTGTGATGTTCAAGTCAAATGAAATTCTACGAAAGCAGACAGCTCTGAAGGTGCTGCAAATGTTTTTCCATAATCTGACCTTTGTTAAGATTTGGTTTATGTTCACTGGCATACTTTTATTGTAGTAAAAATCTCATTATTAAGCTTTTGAATTGTCTGTTCTCAGGGGGAGAGGAAAATATATGTCCTAATTGGCATCTCTTTTGTGTTCTTGAGCCATGTGATTGGTGTATACTGGTGGTATCGGAATGATGACCTTCTATATCCATTGTTCATGCTTCCTCCAAAAGCTATACCACCTTTTTGGCATGCTATCTTCATCATTATGGTGAATGGTACGATTTCTTCCCAGTATTATACTGTAGCTTGTATCTTTGAGTGACGTTAATTCTGTTTGGGCAATGAAGAAATTTTTTTTGACTATTTTTTATCTCTTAACACGTGCATTCGCTTGCTTCTTCCTTGAGGTTTTAAACTGTATTGGGATTATGAAGTCCCTAGAAATGTTGGCTCTTAAGAAAGTTTAGCTATTATAATGCTTAATAACCTATAGAGTAAATTTCACCCGGCTCCTCGTGTCTCTGATGATTACTTAGACTTTGTTATGTTTTCTCGAAATTGACCTCTGTGCTAGACCTGTGCTAGACTTGTTGCCTAAACGCTGTTATTGGATAACATGTTTTGGCAATTTTATGTATATTAGCATACTATGATTCACTTTGTTATGTAATCAACTCACCAGCCTGTTGGGTGAGCCTAGTAGCGCCTAATATTCCTTTCCTTCTTCAACCACCGCAACCCTCACCGCCAAATGAGAGTTCGACAATGCAATCTTTTGCAGAATCCCCAACAAGTAACAACTGCTGCTGTGATTTTGTTGACGAAATTGAGGAGATCTGTGAGAAAAAAGAGAGCCCCAACGGGAACCACCACTGCAATTGCCACTTCTTAACTGCAGTGGTCTGAAGGAGATGGCAGCTGAATGAGAAAACAAATAGGGGTTAACCAACTGGCCCTATTCGCTGGTGCTTGATACTATTCATGAGACTAATGATTGAGGAGGTTGTAGCCAGCGGAGGTCTCTCCACTACCAACCAGAATCACTCATCTCCGTGGCCGCTACTTTCTCCATCGCATCCCGCCATTCTTCCTCACTTATCCATGCAAACCCCAAAACCACCAGACCAGATCCGCAAATTCTTTTCACCTCCTTAACGTTAACTAACAGAAGGGGACAAAGGTTTTTGCCTTCCTTTATGAGGCATTTATTCAGAGGACGTAATAAATTAACATGTTCTTTTGGGGTCCACTTCTCTTGTTGGTTGTGTTTTTCCCCCTAACGGCCTATTGGTTGGGGGTCTTATGTGTTACACGGTCTTGGGTAGAACTCAACCCCAAAAGCTAGCTTATGAAGTGAGGGTGCCCTCACGCTTATATACTTCATATTACTTTGGTACCCAGGCGATGTGGGACTTCGCTTCACACCCTCCCTCACGCACAGCGTGCTCACTCGGCAGCACCCGCCGCGTGCAGGCGAGAGACACGCACCCTACCCATCTCTGGTACCCAGCTCTGATACCATGTTACACGGTCTTGGGTAGAACTCAACCCCAAAAGCTAGCTTATGAAGTGAGGGTGCCCTCACGCTTATATACTTCATATTACTTTGGTACTCAGGTGATGTGGGACTTCGCTTCACATTATGAGGGGGATATACTCTCTCCCCGGATTAGTTATCCATCTATCCCTCATCCAGTGTTGACGAGGGGGATGTGGAGGGGGTGATATACCATCCACCTGGATGATATATTCCCCTCCTCCTGGATTAATTAGTGATAGGGGGAGGGGTGTCCGTGTCACTAGTATGTCTGGGATGGACATTTACCAATTTATCCCTCTTTTTTCTATTATTTTGGTTATATAATTCATATTTTCGGTTAAAATGGAAAACATCTAGTATAAAAATTATTTTTCTGAATATTATCATGTCATATAATTAACTTTTTAGATGTTATTTTGTTTTTAAAAGGGTAAATTGGTCATTTGCACCATTTTTCTATCATCTCCCACTCATAATCCCTCTTCCATATCCCTCTAACAAACCAAGCATATACCTCCCCCCCTTCTACTAAATCCCTCAAACACAGGATCTATGGTTTATCCCCACTTCTACCATCTCTCCCTATTGTTATAACCCCCTTAAATGAATCTGGCCAAAAAATGGACCATAAGGGTATCGTCCTTTTCCTCGTCCTCGTCCTCATCATCACCATCTTATCTTCTTCCCGATTATAGTGCATTATCATCCCCCTTGTATATGCCTTTACCCCTCGTCAAAGTTTCTGTGCAGACTTGAATTACCTTTTTCCGTGTTCCTATTAGTCATGTATAGCCTTCTGATAATTCTTGTTGGTTGTGTTTTAGACACGTTAGTTCGTCAAGCAGCGATGATTCTCAAGTGTATCCTACTAATGTACTTCAAAAATAGCAGAGGCCGAAATTACCGTAAGCAGGTAGTTTGCTTTCAGGTTCTTCATGTTCTGTTGTTATTTGAAGTACAAGTGTTCTCTGATTATAGTGGTTCTTGTTTTACAGGGTCAACTGCTAACTTTGATCGAGTATCTGCTTTTGTTGTACCGTGCCTTGCTCCCAGCTCCAGTCTGGTATCGTTTCTTCTTGAACAAAGAATACGGGAGCCTTTTTTCATCATTAATGACTGGGCTGTACCTGACTTTCAAGCTCACATCTGTGGTTGAGAAGGTATGGTTTTTTACCCTGGTTGGTAAATGCGCAATGCAACATCGATATTCCCCCCCCCCCCCCCCCTCCCCTCCTTTCTCCTTGCGTGGGCTGGTGTTTACTTTCATCCCTTTGGGCTGTTGTCAGGTCCAATCCTTCTTTGCTGCTTTGAAGGCATTGTCTCGCAAAGAGATACATTACGGTGCTTATGCAACATCAGAGCAGGTAGTGCATATCCTTCTTTCACGCAACCTACACTTTCCATTTACTTGAAGGATATCTGCATGTGAATGAATACTCACAGAATATCACCTTAAGCATCATTCATTTTCACATGCATTACAGAGAAAATTGGGCAATAGGAATATTTTCCTTGCGAAAAAAGAAAAGCTGTTTTCCCGCTCTACTTGTTTGAGACAGCACTTGACTTCCCTAGTCCCTACTTGTGGCATTTCGCTCTCTATGTCTGATCAAAGATTTCTTACTAGGTTGAATTGTCAAGCAAATAAATGCAAAATGCGGCTCAGTTAAATTTTCTACTGTTCGTTGTGGTTGAGCTAATTAAGGAAATTAAAGGAGGCTATAAACTTTCCTAGGTTTATCTATTGTTTTTCTCAAGTATGGCATCTTATGGGTGGTTTCTTTCATTAACAAAAGCCATTTGATAGATTAATCTGATATTTACTTTTTCATCACCACAGATTAACTAAACGCGGAATGCCTTACATATAATCTTCAGTATAAAGGAAACAAAGTTGAAGAGTTGAAGACTACAGTTGGATGTTTGTTTCATAGGGTAAAAGTGACAATTAAGTGTATCTTGTTGCATTTGCAAATGAATTAAGGATCAGTCATAGAAGAGTTCCTTTGCTTCCTTTTACTTCAGCTAGGGGGTAAATTTTTTTGCAATCCCATCTCTGGTATAGCTGAATGACTTTCAACTATGCAAAGAACCACTTTCAGGGAAAGGAAAATGTTGAGGAAATTAAAGATGAATTTAGCTTCTTTTCTTTCACTCCGTAAGTCCCTCCGCAAATCCTTGATCGATATACAAGATTAAGGAGTGGCTAAAAAAGTGATACTTATGTTGCTTTATCAAAGGCTGTACCTTTTTCTTCGGCCTTTTTCTTATTGAGATTGCTTGTTTTTATTTATTGATTGCACCAGTTGGCGTGATCTCTGAAACTATACACTATGAAAGATTGCTATTCTTTGTAACAATCCATTGATGCATCTACCTTTATGAATTAGAAAGAAAATAATCTAAGATCATTCATACTAGTAATTAAACAGTTCGTATTTCAAATCACAAACTGATATGAATTTTGAACTTTAGGGATTCGTATATCATGTTTAGTTTGAAAGGAAAAAGTGAAAAACACGTGGATTTGCTGATTCACCCTCAGTTGTGAATCCATCCCCTTGGTTTATCAAGCCAAATCATACTATACGTACATGAATCTTACGATTCTGGTCACTGAGTTCGTAACATTCAGTTTAGAATATATTTGGATTTGTCCTGCACTGTTGCTAAATGATTATGCTCTTCCTGCAAAGGGACTTCTTGTGGAAAGTGAAATACGTCTACAACCTCATTTTATGATGCCTTGTTGATTTGATTTTGAACTATGTGTATTACAACTTTTAGGCTGTATTCGTATCATGAGTGGCTTCTTCGATGACATTGTTCTCGAGGGGAAAGTCATTAAAGCATTCTAGTTGATTTGGTCAATTGCAGGTCAGTGCTGCAGGTGATCTGTGTGCTATTTGCCAGGAAAAAATGCACACCCCAATCTTACTACGTTGTAAACACATCTTCTGTGAAGACTGCGTGTCAGAATGGTTTGTTTTCTATCCTCCATTCAGCTGTGCATCTGCATACTTCAATCAGTTCTTTATACCCTATTCATCAGAGCATTCCACTCTTCAAAGTACAATTCTTTCTTGAATTTTCCATTGTTCTTGTCGGCACTCACCAGTTATGTCATTTTTGTGTTCTTTTGTCGGGAAATATCCACCTCTCCAGACAAGGAGTTAGATTTTGAACCTTTTCTTTGTATATAGCTAAATCAATCACCAGCTATGAAGCACAGGTACTTCTAAAACCCCAAAGTACCCGTACCGGGTACCGGTACTTCATGAGTACTTCAAAATACGTACCGGGTACTCCAAAAACGTATCAGGTACTTTTGAGTTTATGGGTACTTTTCTGGTACTATTGGGTCTATTCATAAAGTATACAAAACTTTAGGGATTCTCTATGGGAAAAAAAAAAAAAATCAAACTGATGGCCTTAATATGCAAGAACTCAATGTGATAAAGTCATAAACTCGAGACCACGACTCAGATCTAGAGCTTGATTTTGGAAAAAACAAGAGCTTTGGATTGACTAATCTTTTTTGTCAATCTTTCTCTAGCAACTGCGACTCCTATCTCTCTCTCTCTCTCTCCCTCTCTCATTATTTCTGCTCCCCCTTCTCTGCTGTTATTATGTCAAAATCTATTCCGTTTTTTTATTTTTTAGAAAGGCCTTGAATTATCTTTTGCTCTCCATTGCATGCACAAAAATTAGGCTATTACACTTTATTTCGTAGGAAGAAGAGTCCATCAAGGAGTATGGGTTCAAGTTCAAGTGCTATTTGGCTTTTGTTATCTTGCTTCTATCTATAAAATATGTTATACTTGTTATATCTAATGAAACATGCCAAAATTGTAAAAAATATACCTAAAAAAATCGTCGTACACCCGCCGTACCCGTACCCTACTTTTTTGGGTTGTTGTCGTATCCCGTACCAGGTATTGTACCACGCCCATACCCCGTACCAGTACCCGTGCTTCCTAGATCACCAGACACCTCTTGAACTTGAAATACGAAAACCAAAAATGGAACATGATTTTCCGGGGAAACCATGTCTTAATTCCATTAGTAGAAATGTGAGGTGATTGGTGATGAATTTCTCATTACATTAAAAGCACTGAAGTTGAATTCTTTGGCGTATGTAGTTCTTGCACTGTTGTTTGTGTTGAAGTGCATTGTGATGCTCCTCAATGTAATGTGCATGCCGTGTTTTCATTTGTTGTGCTTTAATGGTGTATCTGGCAGATTTTTTGTGATTTTGTTTTGGACATCATGAGAACAGTTCTAGAGCAAAGGCACAACTTGTGTTTACTGTAGGTTGGTTGGTTTACTCTTTTTATTTTATTTTATATGCCATTGACTCCTTTGTTTCCAGGTTCGAGAGGGAAAGAACTTGCCCCCTATGTAGGGCTTTGGTGAAACCTGCAGATCTTAGATCATTCGGCGATGGATCAACAAGTCTGTTTTTTCAGTTATTCTAAAATCAGACTGGTATTAATGCCCATGGAGGTTTTGTCTGCTTTGGAGCTTAAAAAGCAGCAGCCTCCTTGTCATGGCGTCCATACTGGTGAACTTGACAGAATCTCGCCCAACGTTGTTCTTGAGTTGCCTGCTGGAAATTATAGAGGTGGCTGGAGAAAACTACGCTGGCTATATGTTCATATGGTGTATTGAAGCATTGTGTATGTAATGGGTCCTTTGAGCTATAGAAGCAAACTTTGAGGTCTAATGTATAATTCACTGTCCATTTTTCCATAAATGAAAGCTTTTGAGGTAGTAATACATTACTTCGAGGTCTAATATATTACTCCGCTTCTTTAGTTGGAAAATGTTTTCATTAGAATCAATGTATTTGGCTGCAACTTAAAAAATGGGCCGTCGAATATTTTCATTATCTGGTTCGTGGAAAAAAAGAAGAAGAAGAAAATCAATATTCTGCATTTCTAAAATAACAATTTCACTATGTGGATCATGTGGGGTGGCTGCGTCCGTGGTTGTGGTAAAAGAACTGTTAAAGCCATTTCCCATGACATGGAATGAAATAAAATGTCCAAGGATTCATGCAAATTCTGGTAAATAAAAAAGGCAGGCAATTCTTGTTTTCACATGCTAGGAGGTTAGATTTCTAAAAGCACAAGTCTGTGGTACATGGATTTTAGTCGTTCATCTGCCTTTCTCCTTAACTATGTTCAGGTCATTTGCGTGTACGCATATGAATGCATAGACACACTGCATGACTAAACCATAAAAAAAAAAAAAAAAAAAACGTAGGTGTCGAAATGTAAGTGACAATAGTAAGATGTTTTTGCGGGTTTGAAATGTTTCAAGGGACCAATTGCAGCCGGAACTTGGTGAAAAACTTGCTCTGCCGTGCTGGGATGAGTGATATTTGAAAATACTCCGGAAGTCGGTGTACAATTTGCATCTGCAAGAATATCTAGAAGCCAGACAACTGCGATTCTCATTAAGGAAATGGCTTCCTGTTATTGTGTAATGACGAAACCAATATGCTAAGATGCACAGTTACATATAAGAATAAAAGAAAGAATAAAATAAATAAAAAAAACCTCTTCCTCGCCTCTCCCCTCCAACTTCTCCCCAAAACAGGAAAGAAAGCAATATAACAGGCAAAAAAAAAAAAGTGCACTAATTTTACAAACCTTTGGAAAAAATAATTCAGAGAAATTTAACTATGTGGAAGCATCTGTGTGCCTTGTTGAATCAAGTGCAGAGGAAATTGGAGTGCTGGAACTCGGTAGTGCCCGAGTCCGTGGAACATCCATTTGACTATTAGGACTCGGTGGTGCCTCAGTCTGATGAACATCTGTTGTCGCCTGTGGCTGGCTGGAACCAGAAATCGCATCCTTCTTCAACGGAGGAGTAATAGATGGGGGAATCGCAGGAGGCGAGCGTGGAGACGCAGGTGAGGGTGGGGAAACAGAGAGCATCCTGGAGACTGCAGGTATGGGATACACTTCTGTGACTTCCTCAATTCCCTCATCTAAATACACAACATCCTGCATGGTAAGTTGGTGGTATTCCACAATTTCCCTTAAGAAGCGGTTCTCACGAGCGTAAACAGAGTTCTCATGTGCCAAACGAGCCTTCTCAGCCAACAGGGTTTCAAGTTGAAGTCGTATCTGAGATTGCAAATGTACAAAGTAGACATTGTGTCATCTTATGAGTAAGTTGACGACAACTTGAACTTATGACTCTTGATTACAAATTGTGCTTATTAGTGTCTTTAATGGTGTCAATATAAGTATGTGGCAGGAATGCACTCATCGTGAATTCAGCCTCTTGATGCAGATTGCAGACAGCAAGAAAATGTCCACTTCACTACTTCATGGGTACTTGTTGCCGTGAATTTTACAATACCACACGGAACACAATTTCCAAGTGTTGTAGTCTCTGTGCACTTGTATGGACACATAAAATAACTTAACGGTCGTGTGCACCCAACGCAACTTGTTCTCATTGTTACTAATCCCTTTATGGATATACGACACAAAATAGCTGAAAATAAGGCATCAGTGTTACTTAAGGGTGCAAAATGAAAAAGGTATGAATACCATATCGTCATCTGCAGGATAGTCTCCCTTGTCACGAGCCTCTCTGAGGATTTTATTTTCTTCCTCCAGCTGAGAACATCGCTCCTTGGCGAATGCCAAATCCGCTTTGACAGTTTTAAGCTCGCGCAGAAGGAGTTTTGCTTTGGCAGCTGTTGCCATTGCCACCTGTGAACCAAAAACAAAGGCCAACAACGTACTTCACCATAAAGGAGTCATAACAAACTGGCTCACTGTGGCAAAAAATACGCCACCTTAGTGTTAACTATCTCTAATATTTGGAAACATTCGGTGCTTTGGTGGAATAAGAGGAAAAGCAGGGAAATCAACATATACCAATCACTCTGAGTAACTGGAGTTGTTTGATTACTTCAAATAGATTATAATTAGGTTTTGGGTTGAAAAATCTCTGACACTACTACGTATGAACCAACAACAAACTCCACACTGCCACCTTACATCGCGAGATGCCTTGAGCTGAGTTTCTTGGTTGGTTTGCATCTGTGGTTCTGAGGATTGCATTGAAGGTTGCTTCCATGGATTGTATGCTCCATGAGTCTGATTCTGTTCCTCCGAACTGCTTCCTTTTCTCCTATTTTGCAGTTTCCGGGTTTCTTGGATGATGTCTGCAGTTTTAAGCTCCACTATAGAGCGTCCTTCCTGAATAGAAAATAATGAAACAAGATAAGAACAAACTACTTATACTATGAAATTGGGCAATGCTACAGTCAACTAAACTAAATTGGATCGGCTATCAATCAGGGGACACAGGATTGGAAAAGCAACTAATGGAATGGAGAGCCTACTATATCGATACCGGGTTAGTACCTGTGAAGTACCAAAAAACTGCAGAAAATTCAGTTGACTTCTGAAGTGCAAGAAAGACTGTGTCTAGACTTGATTTAGAAATAATTATCCAAAAAAAAAAACAGAGACTTCATATGAAAATAACTGGATATCTTGTGAGAGCAAGAGGTTTAGGCACTACAGCAACGTAAAAGTTGATAGTTGTTCTCTCTCTCTCTCTGTCTCTCTCTCTCTCTCTCTCTCTCTTCAATTCAACTCATTTCATTATCCATTGCTTCTTCCCACTTGACCTTTCTCTTCATAAAAGTATTTGCACCTAGTGAAATGCCAAAATTGAAGATGGTATGAGAACTAATCCCATGATGATCCACATGAATAAGATCGCTCAAACCTTAACGGGTGGGTAAAAAGGAAACTCAAACAGATAAATTAAGCAGGGAAGGGGCTCAGAGATAGATGACTATATTCACTCTGACCCAGCAAACAAATCAGTTCTTTTTCTCCATAATTTCTTTGTCCAGGGTAGGAACTAAAGCTATTTCCAACAATAAAATAGCTTGTTACTTATCACCTCGATATGAAAGTGAGAAACCTGGATCTTGAAAGAAATACGAGTACTTTATACAACACTATTTGGAAACAAGTTATGCCCAGGATGGATAATCTCCATCTTAATCAGCCAAAAGCACTGAGATCTGAACAAATAAAAAGGACTTGGAAGATTAACTCTTTTGTCGTGGTGGATATGGGTGAAGTTTCAAGTTTGATTGAAGGCAGACAAAAAGAAAGAAGAAGGCATACGCAGTAGTCACTGAAAGTATATTCAGTTTGTTGCCTAAGATTGGCCATTGAAGAAGACTTGATATCTGTTTGAATCCATTTTTCAATTAAATTCCGGAAAAGATATACAAAAACCTTTACCTCCAAGGCGTTTCCAATGGTGTCACCAATGTGATTAAGGGAAGATGTGAGTGCATCCAAGCCCTTCCTCAATCTAGGATTGTCCACTTTCCTTGAGCTCTCAAATGATTGATATGGCTCATAAAACTGGTAACAAGGAAAAATCAACAACACGATACAAATGAGTCTGATAAAGGAATTCTGACTAGATGATCACCTTATAGCAACAGAGAATAGAATAATGCTTGAAATATAACGCAAAAGCATTACGAAGCTTCTATTTGCTTGAATTTCCAGTTTGAAGGTTTCCTGCATAATGACAGAGGTATAGTTGAATATGTTCACCTGGCCACCTGTAGCATCAGGCATCTGCGTCCTCAATCCGCTAGGTGCTTCCAATTGCTGCGAGATATTATCCTCCTCGAGGATTGCTTTAGCTTTCTGAGCTAGAACACCCCAAAATCCTTTTGTTTCATGTAAACTGTGCATCGAAGTGTACTCATTGGCAGAAAGGTCCTACATTCAGGCATCACATCAAATAGCTGGAAAGAGAACATTGCAGCAACTTCATAATACTAGCTGAAAAAACTAAACTTTTTGTAAAATTAGTAGCAAAAAAAATCATTAGCTTATTTGCTTTTGTATCTTTACAGAGAAAGTGTCCTGGTGGGTGGTGGTGTTGAATAAGCAAATAAGAGAAGAGAACTTGAGCAAAACCATTAAACTTTGCTTCTTTTTACCAAAATAAGCATATGAGATGGTGAACCAAACAATCCGTTATTTGAATCTAATTTACATATAATCCAGAAACTGAAAGAAAAGGTTCAAAGATCAAATTAATAGCATGGTACAAGCGGACCTAAGTCAACAATGTTAGTCTCTCTCTCTCTCATAAGCGTTGAGCATGGTATCTGCTTCATAAAGTTGGATGTTTTACCGTTAGATCAAGAGGCCTGTGTTTAACATGTCTAATATCAACAAAAGGAAGGGATAGAAATTCAATTTCTTTTTGCTCAACATTGATATTTAATTACGTCAAACAGCTATCTCAAATCAACGCAAAGATTGTTTACGTGTCACTAAAGTTAAAAATGGATTACTTGCACGTATGAATTCCATACTAAGAATCACAATTATGCATTTAATAGCATCGCAGACTCCACAATGAATCGAAGTTTCTTAACAATTCGATGGTTAAAATCCCTTTTCTAACAAACTGATAATACTAACAAGAAAGCTTACAATATATTTGTTCCCGAATTTGATTACCCAATTCACACGAGAGCTTCTAGGCATCATACACGCTCACAGATCATGGAAAATGCCATTTACATGTAATAAGAAGGAAAAGAGCATGTACATCAATAGATATATACGTGATTGAATGTTCATTTCATGGACAAATCTATTAGATTACAAAACAAAACAAAACAAAACAAAACTGAAAATAGGGTGAGAGAGAAAGAAAAGAAGGGAAAGTTACATTGGATCTATGATGGAAAGATGAGTGAAAAGAAGAGTGGGCGTAAGCGGAGGAGAGAGAGGAGGAATCACGATGTGCGGCTGAGGCTCTGATGGCTTGAGCGGCCAGAGATGATGATGAGGGATTAGAAGATGGGTTGAGGTTGTTGTCATGATGATGATCTGGTTCGTGATGAATCTCCTCTTTGAAAGTTGACGCCCTTGATATTCCATGCCTTCTTCTATACGCCATTTTCACCGCAACACAACACAATGGAGTATATAATGACAGAGAGAGGGGGTATAGGATAGGAGTAAACCAACCACCACCAAAAGGCCACCGCAACGGTGGTTTCGAGCCAAGAGGAGAGAGAGGGATATACGCGTGGGCATCTGAATTACGCCTAACGAACTCTTCCTCCTTTTCCTATCCTTTGAGAGAGAGAGAGAGAGAGAGAGAGAGAGAGAGAGATCAACTGATTTTTTCTTTGTCGAGTTGTAAAAGGAACAACAAGTGTGGTTCAAGTCGGGAATTCCCCCACCAACCTGAACCGTGGGATGATAATGGAGTTGCAATCGAACGGCTCCGAAGATTTAGACTCAAATCTCCACAGCAGAGTATAATTCAGTTATCTGTATGGCTGGCTGTATGGTTGTAAGTATCCCGTCCCGTGGCGGGATGTATAAGTATAACACACGGGCTCTCCCCTTTTCATACCATCAACAGTATATATTTGATCAAATTGATTTTTTTCACACATGTTATTCTCAATGAGACCTACAGCATGGACAGGTTGGATTATTTTCTAGGTGTGTTTTGGTTTAAAAAGTTAGTTGACTTATTTTTTCGTCTTTATTTGATTTTTTTTTTCGCCTTTTTAGTTTTGCATCAATTTTTTGTGTATTATTGGTTCGTCTCGGCAAGAGGAATAAAAAAAAGTAAAAATTATGATTGAAGCTTAATTTTTTTTTAATAAAGACAAAAATAAGTAAAAAAGACAGACTTTGACACTTTTTTTCGATCTTATTCAAAAAATTGAGAGTTCTAATTATAATATTTTACCTTTTTAGATTACTTTCGCCGAGACGAACCAATAACACACAAAGAAATCGATGCAAACTAACAGACGCAAAAAAAAATAATAATAAAAAGACAAAAAAATAAGTCAGATTGGCTTTTTAAGCCAAAACACACCTTACCATAGAGCCATTAAGTGTGACTTTGAAGGGGTATGGAGAGGAGGTTAACCCCACTACCCAAAAAAAGAGAGAGAGAGAGAGAGAGAGAGAAAAAAGAGGAGCTTAACCCAATTTTGACGGTCTATATTAGTCCATATTTGCTGAAATATTGTTATCAGTAAGAATTTGGATTATTGATTGTCGAGATTAGTGAGTGAGATACAACTACTTCTTGCAATTCAAACCCGGGACTACAAAGAAACTAGCTAGTCTCAAAAAATAAATCCTCATTCTAATGTTTAGGGTGAAGACCAATATATCTACTTATAAACCGTGAAAACATTCCTTTCAGTTAGTTGGAAATAATATAAAATACTACTACCATTCACGAAATATGATCGAAGAAGAAAAGGAAGAATTCATCAAGATTCAAAAGAAAGCAACGGTTTCAAAGTGGAAGGTTGGTTGTAAAGGTGGAGAGAGTGAGAGACGGAAGATAATAATCAATATTTTTTCTCCTTTCTTTTATTTTTATTTTTTATTGAGATATTGATGCTTCCAGCTAAAATTACTAGTACTTTGCAGTGATGTAAAAAGGGATTCAACATCACTTTACTTGTCAAATAAGAATTAGTCACAGTTCATGACTTTTAGGCATTAAACTAGCAGTCTAGCACTATGTACTTGGGATAATATAAAGCTGATTTTGGGATCCTCTTTAACCCACTTCTCTTTACAAGCTAATCTAACAACTTTTTCATTAAACCATCAACTCCAAACTAGTACGACTAGCTTTCACATTATTTTTGTTCATCCAATTCCTCTTCTGCACTCTCTTTTCATTTCCTTTTAATTGTTCAAATTCACCTTTTCCCATGGACACCTCCAGCAAATTTATTTTTTTTATAAAAACAAAACTGATTCTACGCCATGAAAGAAATCTGACTCAACGGCAGTAATTTCAGGCTTTTCAGCCTTTCAATCCTGGTTGTCCAAGAACAACGGGTATTGACTTGAGATCAATGTCAATTGCATGCCTTGGAAAATATTTGTCGGAGTTGCAAAAAGAGGTGAATTATCTCATAGACAGAAAAATTCTATGAAACCTTTCTCTTTTTTTTTTTGGTGAAGCGGACACAGCTTGAGGAAAGCAGCATTGGCTTTTGAAAATGTAATAAGATCATACTGAACCACACAGAATATTTTCAAAAGTTTCTCCACCGGACTAGTGTTTGAGTTCTATTCTGAAATTCCTTACAGCTTCAAAGCTAAATTAGTATCCCACACCGAATATTGATGGTTATGAGAAGCAAGCTGAGATGGCTGAGTGCTTAGTCTCATTTGGCTAGATGAGGGTCCCTCTTTATCATTACCTTGCTGGAATTGGGATTGCAAGGAACCATTCTGGCTGTTCATTTGATTAAGTCGTGATTTCAAGAATCGCAGATCAAAAGCAAACGGGGAGGCTAATGGCTTGAGTCGATTTGATTCCGTGGAGCAGCTGGCTTGAGAAGAGCTAGAGCAATTCGTACCACCTTTATATTTCACTGCATCTACGGGTTCATGCTTCGAATCACCCACAGGATGCCAAGGCCACGGATATGTTGTGGAACTGTTACTGTTTCTCAATTTCAATTCAGACTGATCACTTAACTGTGAACTAAACGAAGCCAAAGTGGCTAGCTGCTCTTGGGCATCCATTTTGCCCGAGTCCAATGTTAATGATATGGACTTTGTGCTAGTGCCACTGATCTCAGTGGCTGCGAAACTTAATTCTTCAGCTCCAGAAGTGGAAGTAAACCAACTCCGGTGAATTTTATTGATCTCCTTCTTATGAATCTTGTTGTCGCTGTCAGAAATGCTGAATCTCTTTATCCAATCACTTTCATGTCTAGTTGATTCTTCGTTGTTGAAACCAACTTTTCCCCGTAAAGCACTATTATTACCTGTTGTGTCATCTGCATTGTTGGTAGCAACTTTCCACACCAGTGAACTATGATTTCCCATTCTGGCTCTCTTCTTATTGGTGGCACATTTTCCCGTGAAAGCATTATTTGTATTAGCCTTTTCTCCATCATTAGCACTAGTCAAATCAATTATGTCAGGAGTACTTTCAACCTCAGAACAATGCCCGTGAAGGGAATCAAAGAAGTCCCCAGATGGATTAGTGATTGGCGTATCCAGAGTAGTAGGACCCTTTTGGGCAGATACAAATGCAGTTGGAAATGGACACGACACCAAAGTTTGGCCCCAGCTGTTTGAAGATGGAGTCTGGAAAACGGGAGAATCTTTACTCCATCCTTTTAACTTCCGGTTAGCTATCATTTGGGCTATTGGTCCTAAATCTCTAGCAAACATCATCAAGCTTTCCCGGTAGCTAATATCCCCTAGATTTGCCTACACAAACGAAAGGTACAATGAGCTCTATTGCGGATAAGCAAAAACTCTATGGCAGAAACAACGGTTGTATAAGAAATTTCAATTGGCACATGAGACCTAACCAGGTCTTTTTTTTTTTTTTTGATTGGCCCTAACCAGGTCATGTTTACATTCAAAATAAAAGTCATCCATATATATATTTTTTAAAAGTAGAGAACTTTATAAATACAGACTACTGGTTAGTTCGCATATGCACACAAAAAGAAGGAAAAGAATCTTACGTGTACTAGTAACTTTGGTTCACTATTAACTGTTGAGACTATAGAACCATTCTCATTTTCGAACGACATCAATGGTCTATACGTGGAACGCCTATCTACTTCAATAATATTAGATCTTCGACTATCTCTAGCACCTGTTCACAGAAAGAGAGAAGGATATTAAGTACCAAAAGATGCAAAGTTTTATGGAAAACTTGTAGTCAAAGCCACAATGTCAGTAAGTGTCATACCAGGTCTCATAAACCTAAAATTTGATTGCTGTTACTGAATTGCATAATTGGCATCCTATTGCTGAAGCAGCACACTAAAAACGAAGGACTAATGCCTTTTCCTAAAGGTATCTAACGTGATGATTACCCATTGGTTAAGTGGAAATTTTAATTTGTTCAGTCACGCGGGGATAAGCAAAGACATGGCTTATTAGTAAATACTACTTAAAGAGTGTTAGAAAGTCATTTGCTTTTCAAAAAAATTGTGTATGATCTTCATAGAACTGTCATAAACATACACGTGAGAACAAACTTCTAAAGGAAAAGAGGAAGTATAGTGAAGCGAAGGAGAGATCTCTCTTTGTATATTCCCTTTATCAGTATTTTCATAGAAGTTAAGGCTAAATCAGAATGTTGTAAGCTCTAACCCTCGCCCTACTGATAAAGCAAGCTCATTATAGTGCCATGCCATACTGAATTTTATTACTGTCTGTAATCATACTAGAATGACATCTCTCTATGTAGACGAGGAGTTGGCTGTCTCTCTTGCTTCTTTGTAGTGTTTTTGTCCGCTTTTTTTTTTTTTCTCTCTTTCTCCCTTGCTCTTATGTTGTTCCCGAAAAAATAAAAAACATTTTTTCCTACTCAACCAAAAGCCAAGGGCAGAATTTACTTCTTACCAGGGCAAAAATCATAATCTCTCTTGTTGGCTGTAGAAGAGAACCTAGGGTTTCCCCAATTACTTCTCCTGAGGTTTGATGGACCGCTTAAAGAAGACCTTGTTCTGACATTTGTAGTTACTCTACGACATGAGTTAAAATTCAAAGTCTTGCCTTCTCCCTGAGGCCTCCTACATGATCTCCGTCTTGTCAACGAGAACTCTGATTTCAACTTTTCCGGATCAGTTTTCAGAACATGAAAAACCTTCTTTGCTAGCTCATATATGGCACGAGCCTGTGAAAATTTTAATCAGTGGTATTCTATTGATCTACAAAATCAAGATCTTTTTGACAGCTACAATTCTTCCATAAACTGATTGGAATTTAACTACGTACCTGTCTGAAATATACTGTAGCCGTGGAATTAAAATGCATCGCATTTCTTGGTATTAGAAATGCATCATGCTGCATGTTACCCCAAAAGTATATATTCAGGTTATGATCAATATGCAAACATAATGTGAAATAACACGATGGCTATGATAGCTTTCCATACCTTCAACGGCCAGAAACATGGAATTATTTACTCATAAGCACAATAACCCAGACAAAGATTTCAGATAATACAAGGGCCTAGTGACCATATACCGTTAAACTAGATCTGGAAAGATGCTAGTGACAACCTTGATGTAAACAGATAGAATTACGCACGACAATAAAAAATTCACCAGTAGACTAGATTAGTAATCAGATACTGTATTGTGAATTCATTCAGAACTTTTTTGGCCTAATGCCTATAGTTAATTATGATGAAGGTAGCCTCACGGACCCAACTACTAACCGTTTAATCTAGGATTACTAACCTTTTTTTTTTTTTTTTTTGAACTGGGGATTACTAACCTTACCTTACCAATCTAGTATTTGTCCATTACGCTGTCCTGGTCCCCACTAAACATTTCTTGGAAGATTATGAACGAAAGGAAAAAATCAAAGAAATGTTCTTA
Source organism: Vaccinium vitis-idaea (assembly GCA_963854785.1). Lineage (NCBI taxonomy): Eukaryota > Viridiplantae > Streptophyta > Magnoliopsida > Ericales > Ericaceae > Vaccinium > Vaccinium vitis-idaea. Next base: position 143,200 of record OY978225.1, on the reverse strand, counting down.
AACGGAAACTTTGAAAGAGGGAAAGCAAGGAAAGATATAAAACAACAATTAAAGTTCCAATGAACAAACCTCAAATTGCTCAAGATTTTTATACAATTCTTCATGCAGTTTAGCCCTCATGGTACCAAAATCCATAGGCTCTTCAATGATTTCGTAGTAGTCCTCGACCTTGTTGAAGCAAAAAATACTTCATCTAGTATAAGTGGTTAGAAAGGCCCAGAACATCCACAAATCAAATGGCAAAGAACCAAAAAACAAACCTCATTGGGGTCAACTGGTTCACCAAATATTTCATATGTATCTCGCCTGATGTCAAAATAATGAAGTTTAAGAAACACAATATTCAGTCCAGGAAATTAGCTATGTTGTATTTCTTTCTGATCATTCTCGTCTTTTTAGCAAACTTCAAATAGGCCATGACTGTTTGTCACCCTAAATATGGTACGAGCGAAAAGAATATACATAATCACCTTTGCAATATGTCGACAACAAGCTCAAGAATGCGCTTTTCTGGCATAAAAGAAGCTGGTGTCATCACTGATGATTGACCTAATACAGTGATAACGATCTACCAGTAAGATCTAAAATGTTATCGTCATGATTGATACAATAAATTGGAAAAATTGATGTTGGAAAACAGCACAACCTGTGGAGGTAGGATGATCATCAAGTTTTGTGCTTTCTTTAGCCTTGGTAACCAGTGGCTGATCTAATTACAGAAATAACTTGATTGTTAAGGGGTGTCATGAAAGAAACCTTAGTGCGTGTAGTTAAAAACCACGGTGATATATGTTTGGAGCACAGTGACTCACCGATGTTGGTTGAACGATCCTTGTGATTTTGGCTCTCTATACCCTGTACACCATTTAAATTGAAATTTAAAAACTAGCAGTACTCAAACAATAGGTTGAAGATTTGGAAGCAATAGATAATTTCATGTTCAAACCGGAATAAATATAACAGCAATAAGGCTCAGGTTGGAAGCCATCTAGAATCTTGAGGAAGTACTGACATATCTATTTCTCTTTAGTTGATAGACATACATAAAATAGTAGAGCTCAGGGGAAGTTTGGCAAAAAATCAAGTTGATGTGAAGAAACGAAGTTAGTGGCAACATAAAGGAAGAAAATAATCAAATAGTATATAACCCATATCACAGACACCTGTTTGGAGTTTTGGTTAAGACTGAATTAAGTACGTACAGGCTGATGGAGTTTTCTCTTGGTCTCGGAGGGTGGTCTCTGGTGGTGGTCCTCCATCTCCTCCTCCTCAGAGTATTTCCATGCATCTAGGGAAGAGATTCGCGGGCTTCTCCTTATTCCATGCCCTCCATCTCTCCAGAATGATCTTTGTATTTTCCTGTACACATATGTAAATCAGCACATATTATCCATGCCATGCTGGCTAAATTGCATCAGACCAATTACAAAGGAAGTACAAACATATAGAATAGAAGTAGACAAGAACATGGTGAGAGAGAGATAATATTACACACATCAGAAGTGTACCTAGACATGGACACATATTACGGACCCAGTAAAGGAAGAGCTTAACGTAGTTAAATACTATGGTGGGTGAAGAAGGAAAAGAAGAAAATCACAAGGCATTGGGAAGATATGAAGAAATTGTATTTCGAACTCCATATTTATATGTCTTAAGGGCTAGGGAAAACAGATAGACTGTGGGGAGAATAACAGCTTCATTTTGTGCATTGCGGGTAAGAAAGATTAAAAGTGATAACGGCTGCATAATTGAGAGAAGATGCTTTCTGAATGTGGAACTGAGAATATTCCAAATCTCCTCATGAGGAAATAAAAACTCTCATTTCCAATTGTGTCTTTCACAAATTAACAAGTGCAGTGCATGCTATTTTGTTCACCCAAGTCTCAAGATACGATGGTGATGGTCGTTTGGATCTTGTAGAAATTTTAAATATACAGAAATGTCAAGATACGTTGGTTGTTGGATCATGAAATTTTCAGGACACAGAAATCTTGCAATATGATTCAATCGCAGTGGATGCAGTGGAACTGGAGTGCTGGGGATTTTGAGTACATGTGACCTTGAGTCATGTGCATGGCAGTTTAGGTAGGAAATCAAAACATGTAATTAGTTCCGTCTTACACACACACACACACATACACAAACAAAAAAAAAGGCACCATACATATTATCAGGTTTTCTTTTCTTTCCTTTTAATCTTTTTGGAGCGGGGAAGTCATGCAAATAGTTACTCAAACAAAAATTAAAAAGTTAATTCCACAAAGAATGCAGTCGCTTGATCTGAGACTTGATAATCATACAGGAGTAAATTTTTAGTAGTAGTATAATCTCTGAGAAGAAATTACTCTTCTTATTTGGCAACTGCCAGCTAAAATAAAATAAAATTGATGTCTATAGTTGGTAGTTCCCATTCAATACGCATCATATTTTGTTGCTAGCTATTATATTACCTATTTGCTATCGAATTCAAACCAGTAACAAATTTTTTCGTTCAAACCCCTTTAACAGCTTTATTAAACAATATCTTCTACCTTTTTCCAAATAAGAAACTAGCATAAAACCCAGGCCTGGCACAAAATGACAAACATATAATGATCCACTGAATGGCATAGTGTAAACTTAAATTTTAAAGTAGTGTACGTAGGTGACGATTAATCAAAATAATACAATTTTAAACCATGTTTTTAAATATCTAAAGTTGGAATTTTGTTTATTTCTAAGAAAGTAGTCATTGTGTGGGGTTTGTGATCTTGGAATTGAACCTTCCTTGAACCTTTTGACTTGCTTGAAGGATGGACCTGAGAGTTGCGCCTGAGAGCTTCACCTGAGGGTGAGAGCTCAGCACGAGGACTTCACCAAAGGGGGAGAGTTTGGCCTGAGGACTCAACCTAAGGGTGGCGCTCCGCCTGAGGGTGAGTGGTCCGTCTTGCCTTCGTCTGAGGGCTTCGCTTGAAGGCTTCGCCTAAGGGAGGCCGCTCCACCTATGGGTGAGGACTCCGCCTTGCCTCTGCCTGAGGGCTTTGCTTGAAGGTTCTTCCTAGGGGCGACCCTTCGCTTGAAGGTTGGCACTCCGCTTTGCCTCCACCTAAGGGCTTCATCTGAGCCTTCTGATCAGCCATGGGCTCTTTCTCGCCTGCGCGCTGAACAACCATGTTAGCACCGGACTGGACCATAAAGTCCAGAATGATACTTCGACGGTCTAGTAAGTAGGAGAAGAAGGAAGATAAATACTGAAATTCAGATCTTGGGTTTTAGAGAGAGTATCTATATAGAATGTACCTCTTTAAGGTTCTACCCTTTACCTTTAACAGGGAGAGCTTGACTTGGGCTCTAAGTACCATCGTGCCTAGCACACACGGTAACCGCTCGGCTGACGTCACGTCACACCTGACGATGGCGATTAAGGCGGTTACAAGCACATGCAATAAAATCATCCTTTGACACATGTCACACACTATTCGGCTGACGTCACATCTGACGTTACAGATAAGAATGAGAACGGTTACTTGTGCACACGCTGAGACGCCTTTCGTTAATCTTACGTGTCACACCAGCCAAAACCAGTCGGGAAGTCTCATACCCCATCGGTTCGCCCCGAGTGGTATTGTTCGTCACCGACTCTAATGACATGAGTAGTTGCTCCAAACTCACCGGTTCAACCATGTACAACTGTTCGGCCTTGCATGACTGTGAGATGAGTAGTTGATATGTGTTACCGCTCGGCCATGTACTACGGTTTGGCCATGCCTGACGATGAGATGAAGAGTTGGTCCGAACCCATCGGTTCGGCCACACCCGACGGTGAGCCTGGTGAGACTATTCATCCGTTAGGTCCTTGAGGATCGTAGAATTCGGCCCACTACACATTGTTTGTGTTTTAATATCTCCAAATATTAGTCACTAAATTCAAAATATTTTTTGTGAGATTTGGGTGAATGATATACTACAATCCCATCTTGCCCGAGAATGAAATAGAGTTGGTGATTAAAAAAAAAAATATTAGTACTACTACCAAAGATATTTTAAGGACCGGTTGATGCGAAATTTCTTTGGTACCCACTAAATCTACGTCATTAAATAAAAAATAGACGAATCTGAGCCATTAGATGAAAACCACCACAAGGAGGAGGGTGGTTTTCCTCTTTTCCCGCGCAATTGTACTTATTATGAACACATGCTTTATTTACCATAAACAAAGGCTTTACTTACTACAATTTATAGCCTATACATGTGGTAAGTGTGGTCTGTTTTGTGGTAAATGTGATCTGTGTTTTTAATTTGTAAACCCAGTGTTTGTGATAAGTAAAACTGGGACACCGGTGTTCAAATATCACTTTGTGACACCGCAGCCGGGTCGTCTCCCATATAGCCTGAGAGACTGAGAGCATTCCATTTTTAGCAAAGATATTTTACTTTCTTTTTTTTTTTTTCTTTTTTTTTTTTTCTAGGCTTAGTTTTCCGTTTGATTTTAGCAACTGAGTTGCTAAAATCATGGTTGATTTTAGCAAATGAGTTTAGGTGCTAAAATCATAGGTATTTCAAATCACAAAATTAAGTGGTTCCGTTTATCGATTTTCGATTTTTTTCACACCGAATTAAAGTACACGAGGAGTACTTTAATTTGGTGCCAAAAAAATCGAAAAACGATATACGGAACCACTTCATTTATTGATTTCAAAATCATGATTTTAGCACCTGTTAAACTCATTTGCTAAAATCATGGTTGATTTTAGTAACCCAGTTGCTAAAATCAAACGGAAAACTAAGCCTAAAAATGATAACCAGCCAAAAAATACTCAAAAAAGAGTATTGTATATAAACACCAACAACGTAAAGGGTGGGGTAAGGTCAACTCACGCGCGCAAGATATTGAATTTATTGCGTTTGGGATTTTTGTTTAGCGTTAAAGTACCGGTGCGAAGAAGCACAGTCTTTCTTCTTCCTGATGAAACCCACAAAGGGGCTTTTGAAAGTTTCAACTACTCTCTCTCGACGACATAATCGAAGGAAGGAACCCAAAGCCATATAAACTGAAAGACAGATAGATTTCACACCTACATCGCCTGTCAAAGAATTGATCCTTCTACTGCACTGCCCTGTGGGGTTTGGTTGGTGAGGTCCCTTCCTCCTCTCTCTCTCTTCATCTACGTTGAGAAACAAAATGCTCTAATTTCTGAATCTCTCTCCTACACTGATGTCTCTGTTACACATTATTCTGTTTGGTTGTTTCGAAATCCTCAAACTTCTACGCCTTAGATCGATTCCCTTTTTCTACCCTAACTTCCTTTCCGCCCCTCTTTCTTCTACTATATTTCTGTAATCCTCCTCAAACCCTAAAATAACCTTGCTTCTTTCTTTCTTCCTATGTGTATACTTTTACTTGCACCAAAAGTTGAAGTCCTTTGTTATTTTTTTCTTTCTTTTGAATGGTTTCTTATTGGAATATTGGAATTCTCGAAGCTGATAACTTGACAAAATTTTGACCCAGCTTACTCCTCTGCATCACTTTGTCTGGTAAAGACTCTATTTTTCATTTGCTTCTCTTTCTGTTAGCCTTTTCACTTGACCTGATATTGGATTTCAAGTTGCATACTGGAATCGAGGTTCCGTTTGATCTCTCTCGGTTGGCAATAGGTGTTCATGGTTATTAGGATATTTTCTACCTGATATTGGATTTCAAGTTGCATACTGGAATCGAGGTTCCGTTTGATCTCTCTCGGTTGGCAATAGGTGTTCATGGTTATTAGGATATTTTCTGCATTTTAAATATTGTCTTCTTAATTTTCCTGTTTATTCTGGAATTGAATATATAGCCGAAACCTCTTGATTCAAAGGAAATTCAAGAGTCTTGTATTTGCTACCGAATCACGACTTGGAATATGATACTTGTCCAATTAGGCTTACAAACCAAATCAAGCCTTTAAGTCCCAATCACATCTAGGCTTGTATTTGGAAATTAAATTACCATCTTCCAGTGGTCGTCTGCCTGTTGTACAGATGCATGCCACCCTTTTCCTTTTTCCTTTTTCCTTTTGTTCCTGTGAAACTTAATGTGGATGTAAGTTGTCATTGTTTTGTCAGATAAGGTATATTGCTGGTACAGCACATCGACAACGAAATGTACACATGGTTATAATTTACTTATTCGATCTGGTGAATTAGGCTCATCAGCCATCGTTTTGGAAAAAACCAAATCAAGATTCATGTTTATTTTATTGTTAATCAGTATCACCAAACTTGATCGCTCATAGGCAGTGTATCATACTTGTATCCATTTGCTTGTTGGGGAGATTCGGGGGAAATGAATAGAAAGCTGCAACATTTTTTGGGTTTTCTGTAGTCTTAGTATTGGATATCTAATGGAAGTGTTTTTTTCCCCTTCAACTTTAATAAAAGTTTTAGGGTAGAGGAAAACCATGGTTTGAAAAATCGGTGTTTACTTAACGGTATCAACCATTACGTAACTATGTAGATCAAAGGTAATTTCTGGAGAAAGCGGAAGAATGAGGCTGAGTTTTGTGGGCCACAACCCATTATTGCATTGTGCAGGTAAACTAGTACTCGGTAGGTAAAACATTGGCCACATGATGGTGATATGTTTTGCTTGCTGCTGTTGTGAATTTGCTTCCTCTAAGATTAATATTGTTTTGTCCTTTGCCCTTGTGCTAAGAAGCACGGACACGGACACGGACATGGGATACGGACATGACACGATGCGGACTCGGGAACACGTTATTTCTTAAAAAATTAGGACACGGACACGTTAAATATAAAATGTATTTGTATTATAGAGGTATGTGATGAATTCATATAAATGACGAAATCTTTATTTGTATAAAATTTAAGAACAATACAACCAAGATAAATTAGCAGTTCTCATATAAGTATTCATGAACTATACATAGGTGGAGAATTTCACTCATGGCCGAGTTTTAAAATTAATTTTTTTTTTTTACTTTTTATGTGTCCTTGGCATGTTTTAAGAATTTTGCCAACATGTCTTGGAGTATTTACAATGTGTTTGAAAAGAAGTAATACAAGAAAAAAAATTAGAGAAGTGTTTAAGCATGTCCTACACGTTTCCGGAGAGTGTTGTGTCGTGTCCGTCACCGACTCGTGTCAAACACGGATATGTGAGGCCTGTAGACGTGTCTGTGCTTCTTAGCCCTTGGGAATGAGGTTTATTGATTGAATAACACATTTTAGTTGCTTTCCTTATGAACTCCTTCATGTTCAAGTGCTATGTGCGTCAAGCAACAGTAGCCTTAAAATATAGCGCAACAGTTTTTTTCGAGTCCTTTACTGAATGATATACTACCTGCACATGTTTAGTTGCCGCTTTAGTTTAAATGTTTTTTAGTGGATATTTTATCTTTACGTCTTCAGGATTTGGTAGTCTAATTCCTGTGATGCTTTACCATCTAGTTTAATTTTGTTCCTTTTCAGCACATTAACAGATGGATGAGAATTCAGATGGTATTTCACAGGAATTGCGTCTATCCACTGTGATTGGTCACATGAACGGTGCTCCAGTTATTGGTCACATGAATGGTGCTCCAGTTGTTGACCATTCTGACCTGCCAGCAGCATGTGTATTATGCCAAAGAATCCTCTCACCTGATAATGAGGCTGGGAATCATGAAGCAATGAGCATGTGTGGAGATTGCAAGTTTTTGTTTCTCGAAGAATTTGAAACTCGAACAGAAGACGCTCATCAAAGGCAGAGAACAAGAGTGAGAAGAACAAGGCACAGCAGTTCTGAGTCAATTGAGAATTTGTTCTCGCTGCAGTTTTCAAATATGATTAGCCTTGCAAGGCAAAGTCACTCAGCTGCACCTGATAATGAACGTCAGACTGCAGACACTGACGCTGCTGCCAGGTTCCTGCCGCTTACACGCCCCCGAAGCACTCCAAGTGGATCCAGAAGATGGAGGAGGGTACTGTCTGATACTGAAAGTGATGGGTTTGATTCTCTTTATGGGGAGAGTGAATCAAATGTCAGCTTTAGTGGATACAGGCCTTTCCAGAGTGAGAGTGATGTCATTTCATTTAGTGCTTATGGAGGGGATTCCGATGCTTCTGTGGATGGACATAGTTTCCTGGATACTGAAATGTTTATCCATCCAGATGCTGGAAGTGATATTGATACTGATACAGATATTGACCCCATGCGTGCGGGTCTCAACCAATGGAACTCGGATGAAGAAGAAGAAGATGACGACGAAGAAGAAGGAGATAGTGAATGGGAAGAAGCTGATGCTGGGGAAAATGACGCAGAATCTTTAGCATGGGTTCACCCTCAAAGTTCATTAGGTCGAACTGAAAGCAATGGGCCGGTAACTTTTCGTAGACAGCCTCATTTTCCTGAATTTGAGGGAGCCATTCGTGTTAGAATCGGGGAAAGGAGACAGACATATATTGCTGACTTGCTTGCTAACATGGAGGGACCAGTGGGTCTGCCTTTGAATTCCGGGGATTATGTGGATGCTAGAGGTTTTGATGAACTGCTTGAGCGTCTTGCCGAGGTTGACTACTCAAGACGAGGAGCACCTCCTGCAGCCCTGTCCTTTGTGAATAGTTTACCTCATGTGATCATCAGTGAAGAGCATGAGAAGCAGGATGCTTTGGCTTGTGCAATCTGCAAGGATTTTCTCTCCGTGGGGACTGTTGTGAATCAGCTACCTTGTTCTCACCTCTATCACCCTTCCTGTATCTTGCCATGGCTAACAGCAAGGAATTCATGCCCCCTTTGTCGGTATGAGTTTCCAACTGATGACAAAGATTATGAGGAAGGCAAGCGGAACACTACTAGCTCAAGTGTAGAGATCAATGACATTCGGCAGCGGGAGATGAGCGAGGAGGATAGTTCCTCAGACATCAATGATGACGACGAGGCTGATGGAACGCAGCAGGCGAATTTTTCAAGGGAGGTACATGAGGATGCCAGAGGGGAGACAGCAAGAGGAAGGTGGTTGTTTCTTGCTGCTGGTCCGATTGTCAGTCTCGTAGGTATTGTTCTTGTGTTGTGGTTTGGCAATCCTCTGACTGAAAGAAGAGGGCCAGTTGGCCATCGTGCCTTCCCGGGACGGGGACAGCATCCTAATCGCAGTTCTGGCCCCTCCTGCCCACCCAACCAAAGGGAGAACAGGAGCAGGAGGTGGTGGCCACTGTTCTAAGTTCTGTGATTATCAGAATGACATTGAAGCTTCTAATGACTTGCAACTGATCTTAGTGTTTTTCCTGGTGGAAAGGTGTTGTGAATAGGTGGATACATTCATGCTCTTCTAGTTGAGTTCTTGAATTGGTGAGTTTTGGTCATTTAACAGAGTTCTTTCCATTCTTATGAGTTGGATTTGGTTGAAGTCTGTGCAAGTTCAAAGTTCTCGATCCACATGCTCCTGCAAATGATATCTGTTGGCTGACTGGATTCGAAGGGTGGAAATGTTATTTCCATTGTCAGCAATTGGATAGCTGTATTTGTATTCTGGAAACATGATTTTCGTCGAGAGAAATTATTGGCCTGGAATAGTGCGGCCATGACTTCAGTTAGGGCATTGTGCACAAAATCCATGACAGATCTGAGAGTAGAAATATGCTTTCTTTTCTTCCTTCATTGTAGGAGTGGTGCAAAAGTTAAATTTGACAAAAAGTTGTGTCTCGATGACAAGAATTGAATCCAGGGCTTGTTCCTCGGAAAATTTACCTTTTGACTACCGCTTTGACTTGTTTCCATAAGATAGTTCATACTTGACGTCCATAGCTTTTGTTTTAAGTACACAACCACCCAAAGGTGGTGGTGGGTCAAATCATATTTCGTAGGAAAGTAGTTGCTGCAAATTGAAGTCCAACCCCCCTCAATAGATGGCTCAGATCTGCCAGGACTGAGATGAAATCCAGACCATTGATTGCGAGATGGACAACTTAGATGCCACACTACAACCCTGTAGTGCACCCATGCACTAGAGGGTCTCTGGTTCTCGTCTTAAGTGCTGAAAGTTGACTGAGATATAAGACATGAGACAACAGTGATGTTTGCGATTGAAATTGAAAAGACTAGTACAACACACAGAGAGAGAGAGAGAGAGAGAGAGAGAGAGAGAGAGAGAGAGAGAGAGAGAGAGAGATGGTTAACAAAAGATTAAGTAGACGTGAATATCAATTAGCTGGCTAGCTAAAACAAATTTACACAGCGACAGTGCAGAATTATGTAGTGCCTTATGACAGCTCTTTTTTACACATGGTTCTCCTTTTCGATTTGCTAGTGCACTGACTTACATAGCAAGACAGTGAATGGGCGTAATGCCATTGTGACAACCAGCCACAGATAGAGAAAGGTTTTGCCAAAAGATGATACCAGATGAAGAACAGCAGCTCCCTTCCCCTCATTTCAGTCCAAGAGCATCGTGGAGGAATTAAAAAGAAAACGAGAAGATAATGAAAAGAGCACCATGTTTCAATTTAGAAGAGTATATTCAAATAGAGAACTATCCACCCAGACATCGAAAGAATTGCAAATATATGAACCCAAAACAGCACAGCTGCTGCCTCTCTCCCACATCCTCTCAAATTGGCTACCGCACCTACACAAATGGAACAAGGAAGATTGCCAATTAATAACTGATTACCTTCCATATCCTACCAAATATTGCTTGGAGTGGGTGTTTTCTTGTGTACCTTAGATCTCAATGCATTCTTTTTTTTTTTTCCCCTCCCCTGATGGGCAATATAATTTTATACATCACGAAGATAAAATATAAAACCAAGATCTCAATGCATTGTTTGCTAACCTTGATTATGGAAGTCGACGAGTATGCATATTTTACACACATAATCGTAGATCCATACATATGTAAAGATTATGACAAGGCCACAAGGGATTCCAAAGTAACCTTGAAAGTTCTTATTGTTCATGTGGAGAAAGAATGCACAAGTACCTAGTGAGAGACACTATGTTGTTCATGCAGATGCAGTGATCTCAATGTAAAGGCAAACAATGTATGGACATAACACACTAAATTTGGCTCAGCTTGACCATGTTTGGCAAACACATCTGACAACATTGAGATTCGGGTGTTACCAGAGAGCACGGATGTGGGCATTGTATGCTGGAGGAGAAGGACGAATCTGAACATCTTATCACCAGGAGGAAGCAAGCCAAGCTTATCAGCCAACATGACAATGCCAAGTCCAGTTGGAGGAACCAGAACCAACCGCCCAAAAACAATTGCAGCAGTTGTCCGTATACCAAGCTTTGAACTCCCCGGCCCTGCAAGTAACCCCACAATTTGTCAGCCATCTTACTCATTTATGTCATCTAGGACTGAGTAATCATTGGGCTGCAATGGAAAGGAAACAAATCTAGAACTGATGATCACAAAAGCCACAGATTCCCCGTAACAGGACATGTTAAAGAACTGAGACATGACCAATGAGAAAGTGAGCTTACCATCTACAAGGTTGCCACCTAATGCCAACAAAATTGAGGGAATCATCGCATCCCTGGGAGTTAAACAAAATGTCAGGTATCAACAATGTTGGAATATAGAGCTAACTTCTGCGTATAAAAACTCTCCCCGTTCGAGTATTGGTTAATAGGTTTGCCAATAATCGCGTTTGTAGAAAACAAAACAATCATATGGGCTGTCCTGATCTTACAGGTGGAAAAGTTTCAAAACAACACAGTATAACAATTGTCATTCTAATAGGAACTTCCAGCGTGAACAGGTTATTTAAGAATTTCTGAAGCTCGTTTAAACTCAACTAGATCATTCTTGATCCCAAGGGAAATTAAAATATCGGACAGAGTAGCATAGTAAATTACCAAACGTAAAAAAAATTGTAGGACAAGTATCAACACATCAATCTTTTGTAGGTGGACACCTGCATAAACTTAATGCCATTCCTAAAGAGGGGTTTTCATGCCCAAAAAATTTAGTACGCCAGAATCATGACCAGGCAATACATCTTATAGTTCAACCCTACACTATCTGATGAACTGACACTAAAACTACGTAAAATAAAAGAAATTATGAAGCATTAGTTGAAAATGCTTTCAGGAAACAAGAATTAGATCAGATTAAATAAGTTCGATACTTGCCAAATAAAAAAGAGATCCAAATACTGTGCTAGGGGTCATTTGCAATTATGCAATTCCAAAATCCTAGAAACCGACTAATGGGACGAGTTTCTAAATGTCTCACACTAATCATTGTGGGTTGCGTGAGACCGATATGGGATCGAGATCCGTGTTTTTGACCAAACATATACAGAAACCAGTGACCAGGTAAGCGTAGCTATCGGAATTATGTGGAATTTAACAGTCAGATGCTTTCTGTTTTTTTATTCCACACTATCATCATTTAAATTCCATCTGGTTCCAAAATGAATTGGTATGTGAACTATTTACTAAAATATACATTATCTTTCAACTTCATGCACTTTTTGTTTTTTGTTTATCCTACCTCCCTATAGTGAGGACGTATCCGAAGAGAATCCAGTGCTTCCTGAATTCCATTCATTGTTCTTCCAAGTTGTATGTGCAACGTATTTTATACAAGAAACTTGGTTATTGCACCAATAAAAAGTAACCTTATATCAATGTACATGTATATTTATAGGTATGAGTGCGGTTGCATGTAAATTATGAACAGCAAAGAATATCCGACCAAAAGGAAACACCAACATAAATTCAGAGAGCAGAAACTGAGCATACCCGAGAATCGTGCAGCTGTCAGTTAAGAAATAAAGAGGAGCATCACTTGTAAAAACTAATCGCCTCAGAAATGGTACACATCCAATTACCATTGCTAAAATCTGCAGCAAAGACCAGTTTTCCAACTTATTGCTAGTAGCGTGGACAAAGTAGGTAGACCAACTAGAGAGCCAAGAACTTTGACAATAAAGCAGACTGTATATAGAACCCTTAAGTGTTCACCATAAGTGTACTTATTTCTCAACACCACCAAAAACTCAGTGTTGATTTGGATGTTCTGAATCCAGAATTCTTTCTGAAACCTAAGGATCAGAATAGTCAGAGTACATTCAATAATACTGTGCAGGCCAGTCTTTGTCATTACTCCCTAAGACACACACACACACACACACGGCATGCTATTAAATTGCAATTGGACGTCAAGTGGAGTATCTCAAACATCAAATTCCAAAAACCGTAACTTTTAAATTTTATCGGTGCACCAAAATCTTTTGGACAAGGAAGAAAAATCAAAGGCCAAAAATATGGAGTCTAATATTGCCACAACAATACTCACATTTCAGATACTCATCAAATAGAAAAGGTGCCCTCGATGAAGAATGTGAAGAAATTATCAATCAACAGATTGTAAAAGATTTAACTTACAGATGCAATAATAGGGGGTTGAAAGATTTGCTTGACCTTCAACTTCTCATACAGAAAAACTAATAGATCTTTGATCTGCATCAAAATCATGAAAACTCAGTTCATTCCAATGAATCCAATCCATCATAGCACACTAAATAAGGAGCAAGAGAACAGAACAACTATTGGATCCAAAGATAATCAAGCTGAATATAACAAAAAGCTAAGCCGTGCATGAATTTTAAGTTGCATGGAAACAATGCAATCTCTCATTTGAAAGTAATAGGAAGTTGTCATATTGAGGATTGAAATTTGATCATATTTGACTTATTTATAAGTCAAATGGTGAAGTTGACACTTTTACATACTGATACTATTAGTCACTTGTCTCAAAATCTTAGGCTGCTAGGAAATAGATCCAACAATGCATATCAAGCTATTCAACACTCCCTCGCATACAACTCACTCTAGCACCTTGAGATGCCAAGATTCATCTATACAACACACACACATGCATGCATAATACAAACTGAGAAAGGAATCTAAACAGACGCTTTTAAAGAGACTTGAGATGGAGAGTAACTGAAGTTTTGGAATCTGCTTAACTAATATTGACCTTGTATATTGTTTACGATTTTGTTTGGTTTTTCTTTGGATAGTTACCAGTCTCCTTCCTACTTTATGTCTAGCTTTATCGAGGATGCGTATGCAATACCCCAAGGTTTGGAATATTGAACTTGAAGATACAAAAATTTCTCTCTCTCTCTCTCTCTCTCACACACACACACACACACTCTCTATTGCTTCTTTCATGCCCTCTTCTTCTTTTCCTCTCTTTCCTCCCTTTCATCTGGTTCTGCATCACCAAAGCTTTGACACTGTGTTAGATCACCAACTGTTCTATAAGCTCAAATTGTCAGGGAATGATCCCAAGCATTTATGCCAAGGTATACAACATAGGTGTGCATGACATCTCTCGAGTGTGGATAACAGCACCAGTGCACCACATACATGATCTAGAATACGTAGTGTTTTCTTTTATGAAAGTCATTCTCAAGAAAAGGGAATGGTAGCAGCAGACAGCCCCTTTACAGAAGAAAACTGAACTAGTGTCTATCCAACAAACAAAATCTCCAAAGAATACACAAAATTCCAAAGAGATGTCTTATGGTGGGTTACTTTTCTGTGACATATGCATTCAATAATGCAAAAATTACAGAATCTACTGCTATGACTGTTTGGTAATACATACTTGGGGTTATTTGGATTTCCTATGTGAAAAATACTCCAAAGTGGAAGCAGATTCTCTAGAGCCTCAACCATTAACTTCTTTCTGGAAAATAGATCCATTTAAATAAACAACCAAAGGAAGGTTAATGGACCAAAGCCACGTGCTCATATTCCTACTCGAAGCAGAAAACAAAGAAAACAACATATTGAAGCAAGGGTTACTCAAGACATCCTAATCATCACCTTGCCAATATCTCTTCTATATATGCAGAGAGTCATTTCTCTGTCTCCTTTATTAGCAGCAAATGTGATCTTGAAGGAGCTGAAACAAATAGACAGTGATATAACATATGGAAAGCAAGGTTCTCACCTTTCCTATCTTTGAGGTATCTGAATTTGTTGGCATAACCTCCTGTGTAAGCAAGGGAACTTGCTCTGGAGTGCTATCCTTCGGAGAGTTCTTGCAGGGAAGATCCCTGTCCTCAATATCAAAAGTACCTTCGCGAGGAGGTGCAAGCATTTGAAAAACGTAGGTGTATAGGACAATTGCACCAACCTGAAATAAATGAACATATACAAATACATATAAGTGTGTATAGGTATTAAAATTACTTTAATTCATGAACAAACAATCTTACAAGTCACAGAAATATATGCAGACACCTAAACAAAACAACAGAATTCACGTTTTAGGAAAATGTGGAACACTGGTTGCAGGGTTGGCATAGGTACCTTCTGCAGTATTGCATTATTAAACTAGGCACTTATATCGTTACTTTTCCCTTATCATATACAAAGTTTCAATTTTAACGGCAGAAGGCCTTCGTTATCTTTTGCCTTATCAAAAGACAATGTTTCAATTTTAACTGCAGAAGGGCTTAGTTATCTCTTCAAATCTGCAGTCTGTTGTTCCTACAATTCTGAAATGTTGAAGTGAAAAACTAAGTGTTTATCTGCAATTTGAAATAACAACTTTCCATAATTCCATATTATGGTTTGGTCTATTATTGTTTATATTGAAACCAGGAACCAGAGTTTCACCAATGGGACATCTTTACATTATCATGGGATAAGTGAAAATCGATTTCTCCACAAAAGAGCCATGCAAGTACAAGCTTTCTATATCTGAATTACAAGGATTCTCCTCAGCAACTGATTTAAAGTTGATGAAATATGGCATATACAGGAATGCCGAAGGACAGAAAGATGAAAAGTTGATGCCCAGAAGGTAGATAACTAATCAAAGATCAGCAGGGAAATCTGCAACTTCAGTTATTTCCTTGTGACCTATATCGAACAAAAGAGGATAACCAACTTACTGATAGGGAACAAAAGTGGTTATTAGTATTTGATCCAGGAGGATATTTATTTATATAGTCCTTGTTTATGAAAGGATATTATCTAGTCGATTTAGTAGTTAATTTTGGATTTTACCCTTAGAAATGGTGTTAGGATTTCTTATCTTTCTTCTTAGTTTTCCTTTGGAAAAGTCTATTGAAAGGACTCTACAAATGATTTTGGATTTGGTTGATGAAATCGAATCGTTTCAATTTTTTTATTCCTATGGATGCCTTACTTTTTCCTAGATGGGCATTTCTAGGGTTCCTTAGGGGTGGATTCATAAGGTTCTATCTTTTTATTTGTTCGTCCTGCATCACTTACCCATTGTCCAAATGAGATATACGCATTCCCATCTTGAGTACATGTCTCGGAGTCACCAAAAGGATTTGACTTTTCTCGACATAAAGCTGAAATCAGGACAAGCGGCACATTCCCAATATTTCCTGCATAAATGCAAGTGCATAAGAACACAGAACCAAGAGAAACCAGAGGTTCATTTGTTGGCACAGTCGTTTTCATTTGCCAAAAACATTTTGAGGAGAACCATACTGCATAGAATGACACTGAAATTCATATAGTGTATATTTTTGCAGCAACTGACAGCAATGCATGAACAATTGAGTTGAGATGATACGAAACCCAATAATCTCAAGTTAGGATATATGGAAAAGGTGCATGCACAGTAACAAAAAATAACCATCCACTTATCATTTCATTATCTATAAACTACTTACACACCCCATGTTGATATTAGAATTGCATCAGGACTCCTACCCAGGACAGTAACTCAAACTAGCACTGTATATCTCAACAAACTCTACATGATTACATATTAACACATCCCAACTTGACTTTTAGTCCACAATGAAGCAGATTACCAATTCCAATGTGGACAATAGTAAACTTGAAGAATGGGTATGGTGGACGAAAGATGGAGGCAACAACCAAGCCTATTAGTGACCCTGATATGGTAGCCAGAACGACATTGAAAGGAATGAACCACCTGTAGAAGGAGAAAAACGTCATGCTAGTGCAAAATAAGTCAATTATTGGTGCTACAGATATACATGAAAAGAATATTGAATTCTTACCACTCGGTCATTTTCTCAAGAGTGATGGCTTGCCCAAGCTGAGAGAATATCAGGCATGGAAGTAAAAGTGAAAAAACCAACTGCACGAAATGGTTTGAACGATGAATCAGTCCCCAGAGTGTGGCAACTCTAGATAACACTAAACAAAGACAAGATATCTAAGGGAAAAGAGGGAGCACTTAGTGCAACACAATGTCATCATCCATTGGTTGTCGCTTCATTGGCACAACTAAAAACTGCACTAGGTGAAAATCACAGTGTTTTTAGATATTGCAAAGAAACCCATGGTGAATAGGTGCGCACCATGATAGGGCTCAGACTTGCCATAAAAGGAATTCTACCAACATTCAATCACTTTAATGCCCGGCATGATTACAAGCCCACACTACCAAGCTCGGAGGTGGATATTCACAATGCCCCATACAAACTTAACAAGTTGTGTGCATCTAAATGAAGATAGTCTTATCTCCTCTATCAGCATAAGATTTTAGCCTAGATTCTAGATTGACAAAAAATACAAAGACTGCCAAAAGATATAGTGGTCCCTGCCAGTCTACTCACAAATACAATCTGAAGTCATATTACAATACCAAAAAAAATTCTTGAGCGAGGGAGGAGCATTTGGCTTCTTTTTCCACATAAGCTAAAAAAAAGGGCAGATAAGTAATCTGAGAATCAAGAAAGGAGAGAAGAAGAAAAAACATTGGATTCTCATATGCTTGCTTACCCCATTTAAAAGCTTCCTTCCATTGGCAGGTAAGACCTTAAAATATGCCAGAAGAAATCCCAAGAAGCAAATTGTAAAAACCTTTGCTATGGGTAAAACTGCAATCATTATAGTGCCGAATAAAGACTCTCCTCCTCTCTGATTCTCCGTTAAAATTCCCAGCTGGAACCTAGCCATTTTTTCCAGTGTGAAATTCTCTCCCCTAAATTTCTGATAACACCAATGCAAAATGTAGCCTGATATAATTAACCATCCAATCAAAGAATTCCAAATTGGTAATATAGCAGATTTCCACAAGAAAAAATGCCCAGTATCAAAGTTTAGACACTCAATCTGCTCGGCAATATCCTGATGAAGCCTGTTACTCGAAAATCTATCTTTTGTTTTTGTAAGCTTTTGTTTTTCTTTTTGGTAATGAGATCAATCCTCTTGCCCATACAAATTGAATAATTAAGAGGACTTACATGGGGAAAAAAAAAAAAAGAAGAAGAGGAAGTTTCAACAAAATCAAGTTTGGAATGTGATCAGAGTGGAAAAGCAATTGATTATTGAAGAATTGAGAGAAAATTCCCAAATGTGTTATGGAGGTTGTTATTAACAGAAAGAATCCCAATGGGTCAAAGAAGAAATTATTAACCCTAAAAGAATCCCAATGAATCAAGTTTGGAATTGAGAGAAAGAGGGAGGGAGGGAGAGGCTTCTTGTTTTCCCTGTTACCGACAAACAAACACAGAGAGAAAAGAAGAGTAGAGAAGGGAGGAAGTAATCAAAGAGAACAGGTTTAGTGTACCTGCCAATCAAAGCGTCCTCGCTTCTACACTTACCAGGCTTTATTTACTGATTCAAAAATAATAAAGATGCACACTTTGAATTTGCAAGCAATATATAAATAGGAGTAAGTAATAAGAAGGTGTCGAAGTTGAAGCATTCTTCTTTTGTTGAGGTTTATTTAGGTGTCGTATACGTTTTATATACCCTCTGCTCCTTCCTGCCAAAACCGAATATAATACCATACCCCTTTCCCACCAAGTTTTCTTAGTTTCAGTACCAACGGAAATTTCCTCCCACGGTCCCACCCGATTCGTACTCATTTTATTATCCTTTTTGTCTTTTTCTTTTTTCAATCAAAATCCTTTTATCCTCTCCCTCCTAATCTTTTGGGGACGCAAATAAATTAAAAAATTCAGTAATAGTTGTTGTAGTTTGTGGGATTTGAGCATCAAGTCAATATTGAACGGATAATGATACACGTACAGAAAAAATGGGACCGAAATTGTACCGAACGCATTCGGGGACCCACTTTTGGGTCCCACACGAGTGATCCGAACCGTTCATTATTCTTAAAACATTTTTCCGAGGGGCCCCACAAAATTTCAGCTCAATCGGACGGTTGGAAGTGCTCGAACCAAAGTCTCACCGCTTGAATAAAAAAAATACGGTTCGGATCACTCGTGTGGGACCCAAAAGTGGGTCCCCGAACGCAATCGGTACAATTTCGGTCCCATTTTTTCTGTACGTGTATCATTATCCATATTGAACACATATTAATGATAATTTTGAAGATACTTTTCTATAAGACGAATTTTTTTTAACAGAGTATTTTCAAAATGAAAACAACTCCCCCGTCCCATTTTGATAGTCCAATTCGGTCTCCAATGTATTCTTTAAATTGTTAATATCTTTCAATCTATAATGAATTTTATATGCAATATGGATAGATTTCCATTAGTTTTATTATACAAATTTTTTAAAATCTGTAAAATCTTGTAGATCGAAAGATATTAACAATTTAAAAATTGCACTGGAGATCGAATAAGAATATTAAAATGGGATGGGTGGAGTAAATTTTACGTACAATCAATCAATCATCGCATTTACGCTCATCTTTGGTTGAGGGGAGGGAAAAGGAAGGAAAATGTTAGTTCAAAAGGAGAGAGAGAGAGAGTGTGTGTGTGTGTGTGCACGAGCTTAGCTGTGTAGTTGTTTAGTAAAGCAACAAGAAAATAAATTTTTTGTGTTCTTAGCTTCCTTATGTTTGGTTTATGGAAAATTAAAAGAAAGGAAAGTGATTGATATAATTATGATCTACTTTTTTAATTAACTTTTAAATCATTGCTCACTCTTTATTTGTTGTAAGGTCATAATTGATATTAAATATACTAACAGTAAAATTATTTCCTCCCATTTTGGGGGTTATCCAGTCATGTGCTAAAATGACTTCACTATTCTCCATCCGCTCCCCTCCATACCCTCCCTTTCCCTTTGGACTTTAATTTTTTATCGATACTACTTTCTAACACACTTTTCTCGGAAGCTGTATAAGATGAGATTTTTCCCGTCTATTTAGTTTTTTTGTTTCGCTAATTAAAGCTTATCAACTAATATCAGATTAAAACAAACTAATACTAATAGGAAAGAGAGTTGATTTTGGGGCTCCCTTTTTTGATGCAGACACTCCAAAATTTAATAAAGTTACAAAACTACCCTTTTCAAAATATAAAAATTACTGGAGGCACTCCATTCCAAAATTATCTCCTCATTTACTTGAGGCACTCATAACAGAAACTGCTTGCACTTCTAGTAGAAAAAGCTTTCTGAAGTGCTCACCCTTCAAAGGTATAGGGCCCCAAAAAGAACATTCAATTTCACTTATATAAACATAACTAGAGAGCTCTTCAAAAAAAAAAAAAAAATCTGGAGAAAGCAAAAGTCAAAGATTCAACTTCGACAAGCCATACAAGTCATTTTTTCCCAGTAGATGCATGATACTAGAGCATCTAAATCAAATTCATGAACAGGGATTCAAACATGGACAACCATAAGAACAACAAAAAGAGAAATCTATTGTAGACACCCCAATTTGGGCCTACGAAAATCCATAGCATTCCCGATGATGAAAACGGACTTTCAAACACGTTTTAGAGCTTAAAAGGAATGATTGAAATTTATCCAAAACCTTACCAAAACACTTCCAAACCAAATCCCAAAGGAAACCGTTGAACCCATTTCATGCACCTGAAGCATATTTGCATGTGCCTGAAGCATATTTGCATGTGCCTGAAGCATCCTTCTTCAGGCGCCTGAACCTTTCTCATGCACTTGAAGCATTCCCCTTTAGGCGTCTGAACCTTTCTCATGCACCTGAAGCATTCCCCTTTAGGCACATGAACCTTCCTCATGCACCTGAAGCTTTCCCTTTAGGCACCTGAACCTTCTTCATGCACCTGAAGCATTCCTTTTAGGCGCCTGAAGAGGCCTTTTAGGCGCCTGAAGCTCTGTTTTCAGAATTTCAAAATTTAAGCAGGAATATCTTGGGTGCAATGATTATGATTCATTTTTGTAGAATATCATCAGGGAGGAGCGTCTGAGCCTAAAGAGACCCTAAAATGGCCCCTAGGAGACCTAAACCAACCATTGGAGCCTTATTTAAACCCCCGCACCCCTCCTTTGGATGGGTTCCATCATTTTTCTGAAAAAATACACAAAAATCAGCCACTTCTCTCTCATAAAAACCACAAAAATAAGTCCAAAATCATCTCCAAGCCATTTACATTCCACCAAAAATCACCATTTTACTTGAATTTTGTCGTTCCCCTTTCAACAAATCTTCCAAAACTAGTTTATAATCTGATCCCAACCTTCATCATCCACCCAAAAACCTATTCTCATAGTTCAATCATCAATTTCAAGCTCAAAAAGGTAGTGGTTCTACCAAATCAGTGTGACAAAGTTCTTATTGAGAGAAGTCAGTAGGTCCATGTTGGTTCTTGATACCAATAATGGGCTTATCATGACTTAAACACATCAAAAAAACATTTTTGCTCGACACCTGAAGTAGTAGCTTCAGGCGCCTGAAACAGTAGCTTCAGGCCTTGTTCATTCTTATCTCTTTCTATCTTAAAATGCTTTCTCTTGGTCTATTTTTATGATGATGATGGTTTAAATCCCAGGAACAAACTGTTTGCTTTATGTTTTTCAGTCCAAGAGGTAAAAATCATACTTTTTAAGGAGGAAAATGACCATCAATGTAGTTAAAACCATGTATTTTCACAAAATATCTATTGGAGGTCATTTTCTTTGCATGCAAGAGTGAAACATCTCTGTTTTGCTATTTGAATGGATGAAAAACTTATTTTTTTCATGAAGAATCAATGGTGTTTTTTGGTGTGAATGAGTTTTAAATGAAGCTTTCAAGTTTGTTTTCCTCATTACAGTGAGTTAACATCATTTTACTATCAGTATCAAAGGCAAAACATAAGTTAAAATGGGTTTGATCAAGCACCTGGAGCAGTAGCTTCTGGCCCCTGAAGCAGTAGCTTCAGGCGCCTAAAGCCCTCTTTCAGGCGCCTGATCCTCTCAGCTTCAGGCGTCTGAAACATACCTTTAGGTGCTTGAAGGAAAGTAAAAGGATCAGATTGGATTTTCCAAGAAGGGTCTCAAATAGTTTATTCTACCATTTTTAAAGGCAAAACAGTGGTGAAAATGAGTTTGAGTAAGCACCTGAAGCAGTAGCTCCTGGTACTTGAAGCAGTAGCTTCAGGCACCTAATGCCCCTTTCAGGCGCCTAATCCTCTCAGCTTCAAGCGTTTGAAACATTCCTTCAGGTGTTTGAAAGAAAACAAGAAGGCTAGATCTGATTTTGCAAAAAAGGGTTTCCAAAAAAGTTTCTAGTTCATTTTATTCATAGTTTGTAGTTGTTGCTACTAATATTTATGTCATTATACGTTCATGTTGATGTCATCCACACGTTCACAAGCATACACTTTCATACAATAAATTGTAATGATCCTTACAAACTTGTTTTCTTTATTTTGCTTATGTGTTTGAGTTTATGAAATAAATGTTTTTCTCAAATCTCTTAAGTACTAAGTAGAGACCGATTTCCATAGTCGGGCGAGGGCGGTGCCTTAAAAACCTTCCCCCCTCATAACTTAGCTCCCGAACCCGAGAAATCTTGGTAACGATGCGCCGGTAAAAGCTTTTTCCAAAGTAAGGGCAAAAGAGTCATTTTTGAAAAATCGGTTTCTTGGGTACGGTCCTTAAACCTGAGTGGCGACTCCAAAATCAAAGTCACATTTTTTCAAACCGTTCTCAAATGTAACTAGAATGAGATTTTGCGGGGTGTTCACACCTATTTGTAGGGGTGCTCACGGTCCGGATTGGTCCGGATTGGCATGAATCCAATCCTAATCCGCGAGTCACGGTTTTTTGAAAATAAAATACGTGTCCGATCCAAAAGTCTCACGGTTCGGTTCCAATCCGATCCGTGAGTCACGGATCGGTTCCGGATTTATCCACGGATTTTCAACTTATTCTAAAAGAAAATTATCAACTCATTTTAAAACTCAAACTCAACATTGAAACAAACACTTTAGTAGTTGTAGACACCCCGATTTTGAACCCGGGATGTGCTCGAGCATTCCCGATGATGAAACAGACCAATTACGACTACCCGAAACTGGTGAAAATGGCTTGAACTTGATCAAAATCAACCAAACAGTCCAAAATCACCCAAAAATTACCAAACCAAGCAAAACCATCAATCTGCCACCAACCACCTTGAGCGCTCAAGCTTGAGGCCTTGAGCGCTCGAACCCAAACTTCCACCTTGAGCGCTCAAGCCCATGTCTTTGAGCACTCAACTCTGATCCCAGTCAGGAATCTGCAGAGCATCTAATCACGAGATCTCATGCAGGGAGGAGCGTCTAACCGATTGTATACTTCTTCTACACGTAAAATACATCCTACACTACCCTAAATCTACTCCTAAATCTACCCCTAACCCATTTTGAATACAAACCCACTCTCTCTCTCTCCTCTCTTCCCTCCCACTCACTGCTTATTTAAATCATCCAAACCATCCATCAAAACCACTTCTAAGGTTCAAAATACCACCTCTGCTCATCATCTGAGTAGTAAACAACCACCTCTCTACTGTTATATTCATCTAGCTCACCAAACAAACACTGATAGTCTTCATCCCCAAGCCAAAAATCAAAGTTCAAGCTTTCAATCAAGTTAAAAAAAGGTAGTTAATATGTGAAATATCACATTCTGGTTCTTCTGAGGGAAACCAGTAGGTCCAAGCAAGTTCTTTGTACTTGCATTGGGCTTACAAGGTCCAAAATATATAATCAAAACACTTTCAAAATCTGCAGTTACAGCAGGGATTGAGCGCTCAAGCTTCAAGCCTTGAGCGCTCAAACCCATTTTGGGTTAGTCACCGTTTTATGCTTCTGGGCTTTATACAGACCTTTGATCAATATAAAAAGGCTATTGAGGTGTTTATTCCATTTTCCAAATAATCTTTTACATCTTAAATGTTCATGCATGTACACCTTTTAGTCTTTTTATGATTTTAACGTTTATAAATCTTGTCTTAAAGGGTAAACAGTGACTGAACCACCTTTAATCATTCTTATTTAATATACTGGAGGTCTTGAGAATCATCAAAAATCTATTTGAAGGTCAAAAACCAGAAAGTCATAGTATGGCTTAAGCGCTCAAGGTCATGCCTTTGAGCGCTCAAAGGCAGATTGCTGGTTGTTTCGATGATGAATCATGGTTTAACTTCTTTCTGGTGTGTGGGAGTTGTTGTACTCGTGCTTATGATCTGATTTTCTCCTTCATGCTTAATTTCTTGCACTTTTCTTTCATATTCACGACTTTAATCTTCTTTTTCTTGTCCCTTGTAAGATCAAACATTTAATTCCCAGCTCATGTTTTTCTGAAAAATGCTTTATTAATGTTTGATCTTGTAAAGAATGAAGATAAGAAGTTGTAAAAAGGGTCAAACTCACAGAAAACAGAAACTGGTTTGAGCGCTCCATCCATGAGCTTTGAGCGCTCAAACCATCACCCTTGAGCGCTCAATCCCTATTTTGGGATTCAGATTGCAAGTCAGTTTATTAAGTCTCATGTTCACAATTTCTTGAGTTGTTGTACAGTTTCTGTTATTTCTTATTTCTTGTAAATACTTGTAGTGATTTCCTTTATTGTAGTCATCATCACCCATGTAGATCACGTGCACAAGCATCTACCGTAGAATCGTATCTCCTGTATATATTGTTGTTATGTGATTCCCATCCCCGATTCCCTATTTTCGTGGATAAATCGAATTTCAAACATTTTCAAAATCCCACAAAATGTCGAGTAGAGACCGGTTCATGGACCGGGCGAGAGGGGTGCCGTAAAACCCTTCCCCTCTCGTAACCAAACCCCCGAATCCGATAAATCTTTGGTTCTGCCATGACCAGTAAAATCTTTTTCAATGGGCAAATGAGTCATCTTTAATCGGTTTCTCGGGTTCGGACCTCAAATCCAGGTGGCGACTCTAACTATCACAATCTTTTCATTCGCAAAACCGAACCTTCCGTGGGCCGTCCACAGTAGTATAGCTAGTAGATGAGAATATAAAGCATCAATAAGAACAAAGAAAGTGCAATCACTGGAAAGAAATAATGAAAGCTTGTTAAACATTCCAACAAATGAATTGAACAAATCTAAACTTGAACATTATGGAATCAAAATAGATAGACAGTAAACAAAACCCAAAATTCATTTTGGAATTTCAAACACAGTAGGCTATAAATTTGAGATTGAGCATTGTAAATTGTAAACATCAAACTTGTTAAACATGTCAACAAACACATATAAATAGACAGTCAAAATCACAAAATGCAAATATCATTTTGGAATTCTGAACAAAGTAGGCCACAAGAATACATACATATTGATTTTTGAAAAAAATTATATATAATAAAAATCTCACGGTCCGGATCGGTTAATCCACGGTTTCAAAATCAAAATCCGTGTCCGGACCGCGAGTCACGGTTTTTTATTTTTTGAATCCGTGTCCGGACCATTAATCCACGGTTAAAATCCAAAACGTACGGATCGGTCCGGTCCGGACCAGATTCACGGTTCACCGGTTTTTCTGAGCAGCCCTACCTATTTGAATCCCTTTCTCCAGGAGGAGCACAACTAAGATTTAACGAAATGCGGACTCAACAGCTTTGCAATCTCCAAAAACCCGACTTTGTCTCTACCATCAAATAATGTCTTCAACTTCTCATCACAGAAGATCTCTTTCTTGTTTTGAGGATTCTGCAAAACAAAGGAAAAATAGAAATACTGAAACTTCTCTTTGATAATCAATTCCCATAGGGAAATGTTAAAATTATTGAAGTGTGTGTGTGTGTGTTTTTTTTTTTCTTTTTTATTGTCAGCTCACTAGGCTATCAATGTGAGAATCCATACTAATATAGCAAAAAAAAAAAAAACAGTAATACAAAATATAATAATCATATGTACATACCGAGATTGTGCAAAATTAAGGCAATTTACCACGTCATTGTCGTGAAAGTAAGTACGCAAGGACGTGGCGAATGGAGAGCAAGACATTAGATCGATGATGGCCCATAAAAAAATGTTGCTACTCCTAAATAATAATGTTAGGAACACACCTCTTCACCACACCCTAAATCACATTCACACTACATGATTGGTAGTTATAAAGTAGTTTCAAAATATTTATTTTCTCATTACTAATTAGTTATACAGTGTCACAGAGGCTAATATAATTTAGGGTGTGGTGGAGAGATACGTCCATAAGATTATAGAATTAGGGGGTGTTTCACTAATTCATTTTTTTGAAAAAAACTAGTTTTCATGGTTTTTTATGTGATGTGTTGTAAGAGAATGACATGTCTCAGTATTTGAAAAAAACAGTTTTTTGTTAGTGAAAGTGTGGAACACCCCCTTAATAGAGTATTATTAGTTGTTACCGACCGGTCAAGGATTTGGGCTGCCAAACAGAGCCGTCGGTAGGGAGCAGGAACTCATACATTAATGTCATTTATTTATATTTCCAAAGTTCTTAAGAACAGGTGTATGGGGTATTTGTCGAGTCATCTAATCTAGTGATTAATCACCACCGCCGGTAAATAATGGAGTACTACTCCAATATAATAATGTTAGCAACTGCTTATGCTTACATCTGTTTTCATTCCATTCTGAATGCTGGCTGTTAATTAAATTATTAAACACTTTTGTTGCATGATCATGTGCCGCGCGTCCATTTCATTCTACACGGGTAATTAATTAATGAAGCCGAATCAAACCAAGATAAGCTCAATTAATTTGTCCCAAAAGTATTATACTCAACTGCACGGTCAGTTCTTTTTTGCATGTTATATATATACTAGGGAATGCCCGTGCCTAAAGGCACGGCGCGACGTAATTTGACATCAACCTAGTGATTTACGGTTCTGCTATTTATCACTGTAAATAGTTCAAGACTCATCTGAATTTTCACCTAATATCTAAACCAATGGCCAAGGTAAGAATCCTAATAACTTTGAAAAATTTCGCCCCATAAAATTAGCAAGACACTCGAGAGCATTCTTGAGTCTGAAAAAATTAACCATCCAAAATTTCTAATCAAAGTGTTTTTTACAATGGAAATTACTAATTAACCAGTTACTTATATCACACCATGCACAGTATAAGTAGCCCAACAACTAAAATAACAAAAAAACAAAAATCATTGCTATATCAAAATCATCTCTATTGCCAGTTGGAGTTTCCAGGACACTCAAAGCATTCTTTTGCAGCTCCACTTAGACACAAATATTTGCAAATCCTGCATGTAAAAACAATTATCAGTAGCAAGTAATTATAGCCATAGGTTATTCAAACGTCTTAAAATAAAAAAATATTATAACTTACGGAGCGTCGACACGGTCACATAAAATGTACATGTCGAGACCCAGATTCTCATACCGATGTACCTATTTTGTACAATGAAGTTCACTTGCCTAATGAATGAGAGATTGAACATGGAAATCCTTGACCAAAATATTCACATTGAGCATATTACAATCCAAAAATCTTTGTTCCATTGAGTTATTTCACGGGCTCTCATAGCCAGTGTTCGTTCATTTTTAGCGGACATCAAACTAATACTCTATTGCCAAGCCAAAGAAGAAAAGAAAAGAAACTCTTGCAACCTATAAAGAACATAAGCTTAAGGGAGATTCCGACAATATCATGCCATCCATTTTGTCATTTGATTCATTACTTCACCGGCCTAACTATTTAATTAAACAGTTTCTTGTATTCTAATTATCCATTTCTAATGGAAAAGATAGCAATCTTTCCATGAACACAAACCTGATCAAACAAAAGTAGACCAACCCACTCATTAGGATCATATATCCAACCAAACCAAACTAAACTAAGGCATATATGCATCAAATTGAGCTTAAAATGTAACCAAAAAAGTAAAGAACAAAATACGGACATATATGCACGCACACTGACACGGATACGGAATACAGAAATTCTAAAAATATTGATACGGATACGGTATGGGACACAGAAAAATAATTTAATTTAAGGGGAAGAGAGAGTGTGTGTGTGTGCGCGAGTGGGACATGCGTGTCCATGCCGTGTCCCCCTCTAAAAAATAAGACGAATGGATACTTAACCCGGCACAAAATTAGTGATTAAGATATCTTACAATCACCATAGAAAATTATCTTTTACTGCATCGAGTGCCAACTACCTTATTTCAGCAGTGTGACACTGTGACTCTGTAGCAATTCTTTTAAGTAAAAAATACAATCCAAAGCAGGTATGCCGCTTAACTTTTTTGGAAAACAAAAAATGATGGAAGAGATGGCTACCAGACGTAGCAGTCCTCCCTTGGGCGTGAACATAGAGACTCCAGACCCGCGGTGGGCCTTGAACTACTTAACTGCTAATAGATAATTGTCTTAGCAACATAGCAAATGTGATGTAATTTCTGTCTCCTGATTGCCAATGTAGGATGTGACTATTTGATTCCTCAAGGCTTCTATCTGATTCAATCCCAGGTCAAAATAATCTTTGGGCTAATACGAAAAAACTAAGCGCTAAATAATTATTTCACTGTGTCCAATTACATATGGCCTTACATAAGCAACATCTAAGATTTTATACCTGGATGAAGGTCGCAGGGCCAGAAGTAACTCCAAGAGAACCCTTAAGAGAATCAACAATCTGAGACAACCAAATAAGCGATAGAATTTCACAATAAAATCAGTGTATAAATTTTTTGAGAAGACATTGCAGAAAATATGCTCAGCATCCAGTAAGCATTATCAAGTATGATTGCTTGTATCCCTATTTTGAAGTTGTTGCTAACGTATTTGCACAATTTGTGTTTCAGTTACAATTATGAAGGGAAGGATTTGCAATTACTGGCACTATCAATTCTATTCTTGGTTACAATAGTCCAAGTTAGACAGTCAGCTAGCTTGGACATTAAATGTTCACAGTTAGGACCTAGGACGCAAGTGGGCTATAGGAAGCAGTAGATTTGTTCAATTTTCGTGGGATGCCTCAAGACCACTAATTTGTCCAAGAATCGACATTGGACCAACTCTATGGATTTTCTCTCCAAAGTATATAGAAATGAATTGTTGTAACAACTAACAAAGGATAAAAAGAATTGTGGAGAGAGGGGTACCCCATTTTTATGAAGGATGCCATTGGAATCACTTGTCACTATCCAACCTAGTCGCCAGCCAGGAACAGTCCATCTCTTTGATATAGAGCCAATTGTAATAATAGGGACAGTTGATGCAAACACTCCCATTGGCACAAACTGGGTATTCCCAATAGCTAGCAAGTTCAAGAGTTCAATACGCGATAAAACGTAATGAACACAAATTACCAATATTGGAAGTTCAAGAGTTGGCTTCGAAGTGCTGCACTGATGATAATGAGACGTAGCAAGTTCCCGACTCAGGATTGTTTAATGGGAGGATTAGCATCTGTATTCCTTAAACTTTAGGACACATTCCAAACTTAACGAAATAAGAACACATTCTAATGTTCCTATGCCCATTCCAAACTTGTATTCCTTAAACTTTAGGACACATGAGTCAATGAAGGAACTTTTTAATCTTTTTATCATACCCTTCCCCATTAGTGAACATATAGTTGTAAGCCGGATTCACCTCGTTCGTTTTACAGATTATCAGTTTTATAAACTTACTCCAGATGACGTTTCAAGCTGAAGACAAACCAACAATATTAAGGGGATCAAACCAGAAAATTGAAATTGGCCAAACAATAAAATCCGTACCCTTATGTTTAGCCTCAACTTCCTTGTACATGCTTTCCTGAGTTTATACCGTTTCACTTCTTTGCACCATATAACCTACAAAAACATCAACAAAACAAACAAAGGGATTCATATTGCTTGTGAAAGTAGCAGCAATACGGACAATGAACTCGAAGGCCACCCACACAAATTCAAGGCTACCATGCATAACCCATGCTTAAGGCACTTAGCAACGAAGCATAATGCCAATCACTGACTTACACAGGACACTCTAGTATCA
The DNA here is from genome assembly GCA_963854785.1 of Vaccinium vitis-idaea. Taxonomy (NCBI): domain Eukaryota; kingdom Viridiplantae; phylum Streptophyta; class Magnoliopsida; order Ericales; family Ericaceae; genus Vaccinium; species Vaccinium vitis-idaea. The sequence continues at coordinate 113,080 of OY978225.1, read as the reverse complement.
GCAAAGCTAAAAAATAGAGCAATTGCAATTGAAGTAAACGCATGTAGAGAACTCTCTTCTCTAATCATCTTCTAATTCAGACTACCATTTGGTTTTACATTTGGTCCCATTACTCCTAATCACGAACATGGAATAGGAATATAAATAGAAAAACATTGGGAACTTAATGTACCTTCTAAAAGACCTTGAGATACCTTGAGAGTCAACTTGATTCCATTTGAGAGTGAATTGAGCTATGCAATTTTGGAACTGTATTTACATCTCCAGCTGCAATAGACACAAATCAATATAGATAGCTCAAGTTTAACATATTGAAATACATTTAGGGCGTGCTTTATGATTGTTTAGAGAAGGTTGAGAATGGATATACCTTATAAGTGTGTCAAACTCATTGGCTGGCTTCGAAGTGCTGCACTGATGGTAAATTTTGAAAACATTTTTCTAACTGAAACAAACCCAATGAAATTAAGCAGATAGACTAACCTAAGTAACTGGTTGATTGGAGACAATGTATATATCAAAATAGAGTGGTTTTTGAAATTTGAGGTATCATAAAAGCTACACAAATTTTTTCCTTACACTTGGTTCTAAAATTTCATGTTTTTAGTTTTTGTTTTCCATCATTAGTTCAACATTACAGAAGCTAAGCACTATATACCAATCCCTTGGGTTTCCATGTAAAAATAATAATGTCAGACAAAACTACAGTCCGTTTCTTTCTTTTGATGCTTCATTTCACATAATACGAAATACAATAAACTAAAACCTCAAACTATAGGATGGACTTGTGCATTCAATAAAACTACTTCACTTATTGTAATAAAGCTACAGGTATCAAGAATCTGAAACCAAAAGTTGTAAGTAAATGAAAGTAAGGGGGAAAAAGGAAAAGAAAATACCAATTCCATAATAGAGCCTCGGCGAATTGGTAGGTCAATAAGGAAGCCAATGGTAATAGGGTGTACATGGTGATGGAAGACAGCATTAGAAGGTGACCTCTAGGCTCATAAATTAAGCCAATGCCTGTTCACAATAGCAAATGTAATGATTAAGATCGTCAAACAACATAGGAAGCATAAAAATAAACCAATATGAAATACAAACTGAAATAAAAAGATTGGAAGTTCTTCCCCTAGAGCAATAAGAGGAGTAACTATTCAAGTATAGCATGCCGCTCAATAAGGAAGCCAATGGTCATAGGGTGTACATGGTGATGGAAGGCAGCATTAGAGGGTGATCCCTATGCTCATAAGTTAAGCCAATGCATGTTCACAATAGCAAATGTAATGATTAAGTTTATCAATCAACATAGGAGGCATAAATGACCATGACACGAAGAACCCATGTTCTAGTAAATGACCATGTCAGCATAGGTGTTCTACCAAAGCCCTCAAACGACATTCATAAATACAGAGTTCAGACTCATAAGTTGGTTGAGTCATTCAACAAACACCTATGTTGTAAACTCCATCCACAACCAAAACAGAACGAAACAATTGAATTGATTTCAGTCACAAATGAAAAGTTATGAAGGGCGAGAAAAAAAAGAGTTAAAAGTTCGTTGTCACTCCCAAATGTTGTATACCACTTTTACTCTTTCGAACCCAATGCCAGTGGTATATCACTTTTACAATAGGCTTCTTTGTACAATTTTCATAAGTTTCTTTAGATAACAGACTTCCGAAAGAAGTAAAATTGGAAAGGAATTCAATTTAGATATAAGAATCAAAGCAATAAAAATATTTGAAAATGTGTGATCTATTAATAAGAAACTGAAAACCAGCTATTTAGATACCCACAAACTAATGTCAACATCACCAAAAACTAAACCTATCTAATATCAACTCATCCGGCGGATAGACTATAATATCCACATACTACTCCGTAAAAAAGCTCTCTCTCTCTCTCTCTCTCAATTTCAGTTTTGAGAGTAAATCTACAGTATCTTTTAGAGTAGTTATTGCGGATGGGGTAATTTAACATGGCAACAAACAAACAAACAGACATACTCTGCTCGCTACCCTTCACCTGTTCACCATCATCTTTGTGTGACCCTTCACCAAATACTACTACTACAGCCTTCCCTCCTCTTTAAGACTCTTCTCACAGAATCTTCACGTAAACAAAGTGAGTCACTTTCTTCTTCCTTTTTCTTTTTTCTTCCTTTTTCATGTTTTTTGGGTTTGAAGAACTGGGGTCACTTTTTTGTAGCCAAGTTTGTTTAATTTAAGCTGCTGGTCGTGCTTGTGATTCCTAATATCATATCACTTTTGATGGATTTTGTGGGTTTTTGTAATTACCAATTTTCTTACCTTTTTTAGATTCTCATATGATTATTAGTACCTGATAGGTAGCTTCTTTCATTTTCTATAGCTCTAGCTGATGTTGGAATTGGAATCAGGGCCTCCCTCGTATACAATAGCCCAGGCCCAATTCGGTATAAAAAATAGCAAATTACAGTGAGCTACACGACATAAACCCAGATTAGCAGTGAACCAACCAATAGAGTCCCAGATTTTGACAGAAATTTCCTCAGAGACAATGAAATTCAACCCAGAGTTCACCGATTTCACAGTACGAACAATAGCAGTGCAAGAAAGTTTCTGGGTTACCTTGATTTTGATGAGAAACTGTGAGGTGAGAGTGCAAACCCTAGATGACTTCCCTTTTCTCTGTAATGTGTTGAAGAACCCAGAAATTTTGAAACCCTTGATGATTTCACGGTGAAATTTTTGAACCTTAGTGCACAGAATCCAGAAATCCGGACTGCCTTTGGGGATTTGGTGGTGGTTTACGGTGAGGGTTGAGATCGGGTTGTGGAGAGAGAGTGAAGAGAGTGAGGAATTTCGATGGGAAAGAGGGAGAGATGGATTTCAGGTTGTGGGTTTGTGATTAGGAAGAAGAAGAGAGAGAGATGTGGGTAATGGTGGGTTTCGGTAGTTAGGGCTTGGGGTGGAGAATGATGGAGTTGTGGTGGTACATCACGGTGAAGAGAGACAGAAAATGGGGATCGATTTGAGAGAGGTCAGAGGAGATGGAGATGATGATGGGTAATGGTGGAGGCTCGGTGGCTATGGTGTAGCTTCGCTCTTCTGATTCACTAAAAACCAGAGAGAGAGAGAGAGAGAGACAGAGACAGAGAGAGACGATACAGAGAGAGTTGCTGAGAGAGAGAAGTTGTGCTGAGGAAGCTTCCTCTTCTAAACCATATTTTGAAGTTCTGTGGTCCATTTTCAAGAGGGGGTTGGACCTCTGCCCTTAAACATGAGAGTTATTTACGGGAATGCCCTTAAACAGGGGATATTTTTGGACCCTTGAAAGTGCAATATATTTACGGGATTGCCATCGGGGAGATGGAGGGGGTTTATGCAATATCAACCGTGTGATTAAGATTGAAGGGCCCTGATTTATGTACACAAAATGTGTCTTTTTGAAAACCACTCTATTTTGTTATATAGATAGGGTTTGCTTCACATCCAGACTTTTAATTTCCGCACCTCATGATCCAAATTTTTTTTTGACGATCCGATCCGTCCAATGTGTTCAGAAGGTGTTTTCAAGGATTCTAGCGGATAATCTTCAAAAAAAAATATCGGGAAGGGCTTGATCCAAGCAGTTTTCGCAAAAAATATATATTTACATTTTTTGCGAAAACTGCTTGGATCAAGCCCTTCCCAGTATTTGTTTTTGAAGATTTTTCGCGATGACCCTTGAAAACACCTTTTGAACACATTGGACGGATCGGATTTTCCAAAAATAATTTGCAACACAAAAAACCCCTTTTTTTCCTTATTTCCGGGAGTGTGGACTAGAAATTTAGGCTATATGTATATATATATATATATATACGGGGAGGCTCCAGTCCGGGATCCCGGAAATCCCGGATTGAAGCGTTTTGAAGCCCTTCCCGATATTTTTTTGACGATCCGAGCCGTCCAATGTGTTCAAAAGGTGTTTTCCAAGGCCCACGCGGGAAATCTTCAAAAAAAAATACCGGGAAGGGCTTGATCCACGCAATTTTTCACAAAAACTGCATATTTACAAAATTGCGTGGATCAAGCCCTTCCCGGTATTTTTTTTTGAAGATTTCCCGCATGGGCCTTGGAAAACACCTTTTGAACACATTGGACGGTTCGGATCATGAAAATTTGATCCGGAACTATGAGTTCCGGACTCTCTAGTCCCGGACTAGAGAGTTCCTCTCTCTCTCTATATATATATATATATAGCCCACACTTCTAATCCGGACCTCCCGAGAATAAGGAAAAATGTATTTTATTTTTGTTTTGCAAATTGTTTTTGGAAAATCCGATCCGTCCAATGTGTTCAGAAGGTGTTTTCAAGGGTCTACGCGGGAAATCTTCAAAAAAAAAAAAATACCGGGAAGGGCTTGATCCAAACAGTTTATATATATATAAAACATGGTCTAATCGTCTGATTCGCAAAAAAATATCGGGAAGGGCTTGATCCAAGCAGTAATAGCAGTACTTGGTTGCTTTTCGGTGGCGGTGGCTGCAACGGCTGTTAATTGATTTTAGGAGAGGGTTCTGAGTGAGAGGATAGGGTTTATTGATTTTAGGGTTCTTCTCACTACAACAACTGCCATTGGAGAGAGAGAGAGAGTTTGGTGACGAAGGTGGTGATCAGTGGTCGCTCGTGGACGGGGCTACTGCTGCGAGGGTTCTGTGAGAGAGAGAGAGAGAGAGAGAGAGAGAGAGAGTGTGGCGAAGGTGAGGAACGAAGGGGGAGAGAACAGATCTGGAGGAAGTGAGAAGGTCACAGAGAGAGAGAGATGGCCGTGTATTTTGATTCAAAATATGAACCGAAAGACCAAGTTTGAATTTGATGCTTGCATATTAGCCCTAAAAAATGAAAGGTATTTACGGAAATGCCATCCAAAAGTTAGTTTGTTAAAGAGATATTTTTGGACCGTTTGATGTGAATGAATGGTTGGTGGAGATTTGTTTGGTAAGGAATATTTTATTGAAAACAAATGCTGTTTTGTTATATAGATTACCACCTCATATTCGAAACAAAACAAAAGTACTCTAGATGAAGCCACGTTGATCAGCTTAATAAAAAGGGTAAATCACCTAGACACCCCCTATACTATACCTCTTTTACCCAGACACCGTTGAACTAAATTAACCTACGACGACACCCCTCATCTATTTAAATTTATCCACTACACCCCTTCTGTTAGCATTTCGTCCACTTCTGTTAAGGAGAGATATCAGAGACTTGTGGGGCGACTGATTTACCTATCTCACACTAGACCAGATATTTCATATGCCGTGGGAGTTGTCAGCCAATTTATGCATAAGCCACGTACGGTGCATCTTGATGCTATTTATCGTATCTTGAGGTATCTCAAATGTGCTCCAGGTAAAGGAATTTTGCTCTCCAATCATGGTCACTTGAAATTGAAAGCATTTACTGATGCAGACTGGGCAGGTTCAATCGATGATAGACGCTCTACCATCAAATAATGTCTTCAACTTCTCATCACATAAGATCTCTTTCTTGTTTTGAGGATTCTGCAAAACAAAGGAAAAATAGAAATACTGAAACTTCTCTTTGATAATCAATTCCCATAGGTAAATGTTAAAATTATTGAAGTGTGTGTGTGTTTTTTTTTCCTTCTTTTTTATTGTCAACTCACTAGGCTATCAATGTGAGAATCCATACTAATATAGCAACAAAAAAAAAAAAACAGTGATACAAAATATAATAATCGTATGTACATACCGAGATTGTGCAAAATTAAGGCAATTTACCACGTCATTGTCGTGAAAGTAAGTACGCAAGGACGTGGCGAATGGAGAGCAAGACATTAGATCGATGATGGCCCATAAAAAAATGTTGCTACTCCTAAATAATAATGTTAGGAACACACCTCTTCACCACACCCTAAATCACATTCACACTACATGATTGGTAGTTATAAAGTAGTTTCAAAATATTTATTTTCTCATTACTAATTAGTTATACAGTGTCACAGAGGCTAATATAATTTAGGGTGTGGTGGAGAGATACGTCCATAAGATTATAGAATTAGGGGGTGTTTCACTAACTCAGTTTTTTGAAAAAAACTAGTTTTCACAATTTTTTATGTGATGTGTTGTAAGATAATGACATGTCTCAGTGTTTGAAAAAAACAGTTTTTTGTTAGTGGAAGTGTGGAACACCCCCTTAATAGAGTATTATTAGTTGTTACCGACCGGTCAAGGATTTGGGCTGCCAAACAGAGCCGTCGGTAGGGAGTTGGGACTCATTCATTAATGTAATTTATTTATATTTCAAAAGTTCTCAAGGATAGGTGTATGGGGTATTTGTCGAGTCATCTAATCTAGTGATTAATCACCACCGCCGGTCCTCAACTGCACGGTCGGTTCTTTTTTGCATGCTATATATATATATAGCCCACACTTCTAATTCGGACCTCCCGAGAATAAGGAAAAATGTTTTTTTTTTTGTTTTGCAAATTATTTTTGGAAAATCCGATCCGTCCAATGTGTTCAGAAGGTGTTTTCAAGGGTCCACGCGGGAAATCTTCAAAACAAAAAAATACCGGGAATGACTTGATCCAAGCGGTAATAGCAGTACTTGGATGCTTTTCGGTGGTGGTGGCTGCAATGGCTGTTAATTGATTTTAGGAGAGGGTTCTAAGTGAGAGGATAAGGTTTATTGATTTTAGGGTTCTTCTCACTACATCAGCTGCCATTGGAGAGAGAGAGAGAGACAGACAGACAGACAGAGAGTTTGGGGACGAAGGTGGTGATCAGTGGTCGCTCGTGGACGGGGCTACTGCTGCGAGGGTTCTGTGTGTGAGAGAGAGAGAGAGAGAGAAGAGAGTGTGGCGGAGGTGAGGAACGAAGGGGGAGAGAACAGATTTGGAGGAAGTGAGAAGGTCACAGAGAGAGAGAGATGGCTGTGTATTTTGATTCAAAATTTGAATCAAAAGACCAAATTTGAATTTGATGCTTGCATATTAGCCCTAAAAAATGAAAGGTATTTATGGAAATGCCATCCAAAAGTTAGTTTGTGAAAGAGATATTTTTAGACTGTTAGATGTGAAGGAATGGTTGGTGGAGATTTGTTTGGTAAGGAATATTTTATTGAAAACAAATGCTGTTTTGTTATATAGATTACCACCACGTTGATCAACTTAATAAAAAGGGTAAATCACCTAGACACCCCCTACACTAGACCTCTTTTACCCAGACACCGCTGAACTAAATTAACCTACGACGACACCCCTCATCTATTTAAATTTATCCACTACACCCCTTCTGTTAGCATTCCGTCCACTTCTGTTAATAAATTAACGGAAATATAAATTTTCTTTCCAATACTGTGCCCTCTCCTACAAACCAAGAAAATCAGAGTTTGGTTCTTCAATTCATCTGATTTTCCATAGAAAAATTCCCCAATTATAATTCTAGATTTGAATCAATATCAATCACCAATATTATCAAACCATCAAATCTTTCTAGTTGAAAGATTAAACAGATGTATATACACATCAGAGAGAGAGAGAGAGAGAGAGAGAGAGAGAGAGAGAGAATGGATCGAGTAAACCTCCAATTTCCCGTAATTGGAAATATCTCCCCCAATTGGAAAACTTTTCCGATCAATTCGAATTTTTTATTAAACATTTCTCACACAGCTTTGTGGATGTATATCTATACATGCATATACACCATCAGAGAGAGAGAGAGAGAGAGCGATAAACTAATCACACCGTACAACCACAGAACATGAAGAAACAACATAACATGGCTACAAAAGCGAAGGTCTCAACGACGGTGACGACAATTCTGAACACGTTATCGATCGAGTAATCGAACCACGATCGGAAGCTCAATGGGGTCCAGCTCGGCGTGAAGGGGGACAAGTTTATTCCAGGCCACCAAAAAATTGACTAGGGTATGGACAAGTCAAATTCCTGCGTGCGGAATATTGACGAGGGTAAGGGGAAGTCGAATTCTGGCCACCGGAGCTCATCTTCCTGCACATCCTTCTCTCTCTAGAACCCGCCTTTCTTTCTCTAGAACTTGTTGTTTATAACTATGGAAATCTCTCGTTCTAGCTTACTATATAGGGTCGGAATTTGGGAGTAATTGGTGGGATGATTTAAGAGGACAGCTTGAGAATGATCAACGTGTTTCGATTGAAGTGTGAGAGTAGGGGATTTTCCCGATCAAAAAAAGAAAAAAGAAAAAGTGTGAGAGTAGGGAATTGATGCAATGAAGGGCATAAATGTCTTTCATCTCGTTTTTCACGGAGTTAGGGATTTTAAACCTTTTCGATAGTAGAGGGGGTGTCGTCGTAGGTTAATTTAGTTCAGGGAGTGTCTGGGTAAAAGATGTATAGTATAGGGGGTGTCTAGGTGATTTACCATAATAAAAACGAAAAAGAAAATTTTCAATTCATTCTAATTAGATATGAGGGCGTATCTGATCAATATACGTGACCTTATTTGAAGCATGCATCTGTCTACGAACCGATGTGTCATGACTCGTCATGATTTGCACTATAATGAACCTCTAGGTTCTTAGACTAAAGTTCAGTTATGAAACTGAAGTTCTTGTTATCTAGGTTTGTGAAGCGTGATTAGTATTTTGAATTTAATGTTTACCCTATTTGATTCTTTTTTTTTTGAAGTGGTACAGGGTATTGTGATAATTCGGTTGGTGATAACGGCTCACCATATCGTCGCATATGGTGGCTATCTTAACTTGTGTGAGTCGGGAACTTAGGCAATATTGTTGTCAATCCACGTAAATTTGAAGGTTGTTATTTGTTTTTGTAGCAGCTTTATTGGTTCACTAGATACCGGGCACACGCGATGCGTGTGTAAGTCGAACTTTGACAAAAAAAAAACTGCTAACAAAAAAATATGCACAAAAACTTTCGACTTGTCGTTTGATCGCATGTGTGTCACATTATTTTATTTTGACAAATAAACAACAATACATATAAATATCACATCAAATAAGCTATGCATATTTTCCAAATTTACAAAGTGTATTGTGACAGATTGTACGTAATGAAATCATAAATAACCATGCTAACGCCGCCGGTTTTCCACAATCTATGATAATTGAAGAAGGCATGCATTAGTATATATATAATTACTAGCATGAACCCGTGCTATGCACGACTGTAGGAAAAAAATAGAACTCTTGCTTCCACATAACAGGGATAACATATCTCTTGCTTCCCTTAAACAAAAGAAAAAAAGTAGAACTCAATATAAATTTACCAAATTGGTAAAGTTTAACAAAGTTTGGTGCTAATTTTCCACAACACACCATCTTTTATTATAAATATTTTCCTATTCTCTATTAAAATCTCATCTACTGGAACACCTAATCTGTCAAAGCGCAAAAAATAAAAAATAAAAAAATCTAACTAATCAATTGAGCACCATAAAATCCACATTATTTGCTCAATGCGCAATACTGTAATCTTGTTTGTTGAAAGTTTTCTCTCTACCATGAAAACCTTTGTATGATGTATAGCAGTCAAATCTTTATGAGTGAAACCCACAGGTAAGATTTTAGAGTTGTTTTAGTTAAATTTTTAATTTGGAGCCGAATTCTATTATGAGCAGTCAATTCAAGTATCTAATTATGATAATCCCAATCTCCTATTTCGGGTATGCAAAGAAGAAATTAAGGTAAAATTTTGAATTTCATAACCTATGTATAGATAAATTTTAAGAGTAGTAACAAGAATAAGTTCACATGTTTTACTAAAAATTCTAACGACAATCCAATGAGTTCATGCCACTTGTCGCGGTGAAAGCCTTCCTCACGAAAGTCATTCTGCAATAATATATAAGATAGGTGTACATGGAGACTCTCTCTTGTGTGCTTAATCGGATGGATACGTCTGGTCAATGTAAAGGTCTTAAACTCTCCCAAAATGGCACTTCCCTCTCACACCTGTTCTTTGCAGATGATTGTCTCATCTTTTTTTAGCCCAGTCTGGATAGTTGTGGAAATCTCAAGAGAGCTCTGGAAAATTTCAACCAATTCTCTGGTCAGAGCATAAATCGGAAAAAATCCCAACTCATTCTTAGCCCTAACACCCCATAGAAGATTTAGGGATTTTTTCCATATACGTATAAGTTCGGATCCGATTCCCTATCTGGGGCTCCCTTTGAAGATTACTGCTAATAAGAGAGAATGCTTTAATTTCATAATTGATCGGGTAGAAAGAGCTCTTGCTGGCTACAAAGTTGATATCTCTCAGGCAGGAAAACTTTCCTTAATTAAATCCGTCCTGGCAGGTCAACCCATGTATATATGCTCTACCTTTAAGTTACCCGTGTCCATCTGTAATAAGCTAAACAGAATGGCTGCGAACTATTGGTGGAAGACTAAAGACAGAAAACCCATCCATTGGTTGGCCTGGAAGAAAATTGCAGCCTATAAGAATGAGGGTGAGTTAGGGATTCGTGATATAAGCCTTTTCAATCAAGCTTTACTAGCAAAGCAATGCTGGCGTATGCTTACTAATCCAAACCTCGTCGTTTCTCGAATTCTTCTCTAGAAATATTGCTCCAAGGATAATTTGATCAATGTGAAAGCTCATTCCAATTCCTCATGGGCTTGGAAAAGTGTTCTTTTTGGAAGTGATTTAATCGCCAAATTTATCTCTTGGAAGTGACACTTTTTTGTTGCGCAACATAGAAACTGAGATCACAAAGCTGTCTTTTTGTCAAGTTTCCAAAGTTGCGCGTTAGGAGGTTTAGCGAGCCTATCTTCTTGCAAAACAGGCTCTGGATCTTTTTGTTCCTCACCCGGACAGCGGTGATGGATCCTCATACCAGCCTTATATTATTACCTATATATGCTGGTTAAATATTATCTAGTTTAGTGTTGTTTAATGTTGTTGTCTCTATGTTATGCTCTTTATGTTTATGTTTGTACTCCTACGTTCTATGGTGTTCTCAAGGCTTTTGCTAATGAAATTCTTCCTTCTTCTCAAAAAATTATAGGTGTACCTCACTTCCTCTTAACCTTTCTATTAAGGAAGGGAAATAAAAGTAATATTGGCCAGGAAATGAGATTGATCTGTGCGGGTGGGAATAATATTTCGAAATCTGTTGCAGGACGAGGTAGAGTTGATCTGGTTGATCAAGTCTCCCCCGCAGTAACAACTATCCTTTCAAAGACTATTGTTTACACAGAAAACTTCAAAAAGAAACTTCAAGCTAAAGAGAACGGAACTTCACTCTTTGTTGGAAGTCTTGTCTAAATAAGTTGCAGTTAATAAATAGAAAGATAACTAAGCGTACGCAGTGTCAACCAACGGTGAGAGAGAAGTAGGAGTGAACCTTAATTTAGTCCAACTGAATAACCAAAAGAAAAAGGGTTAATAATCTATTTGCCCCTCAAACTATTCAATTTTTAGTTACTTCCCTTTCCAACTACCGAATGACTTTACTTCCCCCTCTAACTATCCAATTTTTACCTAGTTAATCCAATCAGCCAAATTTCCATCCAATTGATGGATGAAAAACATAACGCAAGGGGTTGTTGATAAGTCCCCAATATTGTAGATATCCGGGGCTTATCTAGCTCATTTTGCTCACATACACACGCGATTTCGCGCCTTAAATGTTTGATATGCGCGTAGTGTTGTAGTTGTTAAGTTACAGGTTAAACACGCAAATAAGTGCGTTTTAAGCGCATTGGAAACCGTCCCAAGTTACTGAGGGCCAGGTGCCCCATGGCACGCCAACTCCGGGCCTCAAGAGCCAAGAAACGATGATTTGGCTAGGGCCCGGGAAGTCGAAAAGTCACAAAGACAAGCCGGTGGCTTGGAAGCCGTGCCACACGCTCACATGGACTCCCGGTGAATTCGGGAGTGATTAAGCACCCACACGACCAAAGGTCACCTCCCCCGAAGGCCACAAGACGTATTCAAATGCTTTGGAAGAGATCCGGAGGCACGCAAGGCGATAGGAGTGACCGAAAGAAGTCAATTCATCATGAGGCACATCTGGATCAATCCATAAGGAGGAGAGGATCAATCCATAGGGAGGAGAGGATCAATCCACTCATGTCAAAAATCCCAACAGTCAATTCTGGATTGATCCAGTCCAAGAGTGGATTGATCCACTCAAGCCTAACTCTGCATCAGCCAATAGTGGATCGATCCAGTCCAATAGTGGATCGATCCACTCAAGTCCAAAAGTCCACCAGAGCATTCTGGATCGATCCAGTCCCATAGTGGATCGATCCACATCAATCCGTGGAGCATTTTTCAAGCACTTTTTGTACTTTCTATTAATGAAAATTTTGTGCTCTTGTGAGAGCTTTATTGGATATTTGTAAGAGAGAGAAGTGGAAGACTATATGGGGCTCTCTCCTCTCTCCTTCTCTAACATTCTATTTTACTTCTTTAGCTAATTTTTGGCTCTCACCTCTCTCCTCCATGGGAGAGGATTTTGAAGCTTTCTCCCTCTAGAAAACTCACGTAAGTTTCGTGTTTCGTTTAATTTCTCGTGCTTTAGTAGTTCTTGTAATCCTTAGATCTTCATATATATCAAGTTTATTTTCGTAAAATCATGTTCTTCATTTCTTTTACATTTCATGTTATGTTTTTCATTCCTATGTTTGAGTAGTCTAAATAGGCTAGGTCATGGGGTGATTAGCACTCCATGACTTAGGTTTAATTCGTTCTTCTCGCCAAATTGCAAACACTTCTTGTTTAATAAAGTCACAGGTTCATCTTTATGTATCAAAATTTGGGTTTGTTAATCTTATTGATCTCTCATGGCCGAGGGTTAGTTCACCTAGGTACGAGTGACGCTTTGGGCGATGTCAATCTAAAAGTTTGTCTAATTGGCTCAAGAACCCTAAACTTTATCGAACATCATTTCTAGTTCAAAGAGTTAGGATCGATTTTATGTACCAAAGTCTAAGTTTGTTAATCTCTTTGATCACACGTAGCCTAGGGTTTGACCACTTGGCACGTGTGATGCTTATGACGATGTCAACCTAGATGTTTGACAAATGGTTACAAGAATCCTAATCTCAACAAGAGAGGAACGAATTAGCCTAAGTTATGGTTGTTAAAATCCCCTAGACTTTGCCTTAGTTTAATTAGTCTTTTTAATCTTCCGAGTCATTCTCAAAGTTAAGAGAATTCCACCAATCAAATCACAAACTAAGTTTGCCGCTTCAAGGCCGAAAACCTACACTTGCAAGACAACTCTCATGCCGGGTGTGTTCGGTCCCTGTGGATTCGACTCGGTCTTACCGGTTTTGATGCTATCGCCGGCCTAAACCCTACGCTTGGGGAAATAATATTGAAAATATAATCCAAGGGCGCAAGCAGTTGTATGTCTATCCCCTTCCAATATATGTATCTATGTATATGTTCTCATCTTCTTCCCCAAAAATCATAGTAGGGGGTGCCCGTTAAATTTCAATCTAAATTATGACTTTATGGTGCAGCCTTATTTTGCTGCTTGTGCTTACTTTTAAGGCATCTACACAGCCTTGTTTTGGTATTGCTATGGTGCGGTCTTCTTTTGCTACTAATGTTAGTGCTGCAAAAGCCTAGTTACAAGTCCTTTTTTGCTACTAATGTTATTGCTACTGTTCTTGCTGGCCTAATTTATGTGTTAATTGCTTATAGATATGCCAAGATTTGTGTTTTGGCATTGCTTGCTTTGCTTATCTGGTATGGCATTGCTCGACATGCCTTGTTTTGTTGGTTCTTCTATTGTTACTAGTTTTTGTGTTTACAGTTGGTTCAACAAGGAATGGCACTTGCAACTCATGCTTGTTTTGGTACTGCTATTTAGACTATTTTTTTTTGCATTTTTTGGACTGCATTTTAGACTACTTTTTGCAGTTTTTGTGCTTTACTGTATAATCCATTTGGACTGCATTTTTTTTGCTATTGTTATGATTGAGATTGGGATGGAGATTGTGATTTTTGGGGAAGAAGATGGAAATATATACATATATTGGTAGGGTAGATATAAATACCCTTGGGGTTATATTTTCCATCCATCAATTGGATGAAAATTGGCTGATTATTAACCCATTCGGTAGTTGGAGGGGGGTAACTAAAAATTGAATAGTTTGAGGGGCAAGTAGATTATTAACCCAAAAAAAAAAACCAAGCTAGAGGGGCATTTTTTTTAAGGAGCCCATATGTTCTTTACCTTTTTTTTTTGTTCATATCCTTTTTACAGAGCACCAAAACAAAAATGTTGGATAAAAAAAATTCACATAATTGCCATCAAAATATTATTTCCTTCTCCGTAGTTATTGGGAAAAAGAAAATGTCCAAATCAAGACTTCCATAATGGTACTCCTGTGAGCAAAATTTGGCGTTTTATCCCACTTTTTTTTTAGGATTATCATCATTTTTTACCAGAAGTACACAAACGTGAAAAAAAAAAAATCGTCGTTGAAAACGCATCCAACGATGCGCATGCCACACTATAGAACACCCTACAGAAGCGTCCTAGAGCACCCTTTTCCCTCACTAACAATGCAAAATAATGTAGAGGAAATAATTTATTGGCGGCTAATGGGCTGTTTTAATTGGTTTCATTTTTTAACTTTTACTAAACAACAATAGCCCAATAAATTCACTGCAAGTAGGAGACCCAAACTCACTCATTCATGGAAGTGGGGGAAAGGTAGGATTTTTTTAAATTTATTACCCTCACATACAAATGAAAAACAGAGGGGATGCAAGTATGCAACGAAGGAGATGGCCCCAAAGTAAACCCCAAGCAAATAAAGGTGGAAGTTACCTGATATGGTGGATCTCAAACTCAGCAAACCGAATGAAAAGAAAAGACTGAGTGTCGGTCTGAGTCAACAGCGACTCGCTCTGATTCTGACCTGCGCTCACTCATTTTTTTTTTGATCAGTTGCGCTCACTCATTTTGACATCGTCTTTTTCCCTTCACATTCCACCACTGATTTCTAGTTTAGGGCTCACGCAATGCATGTGCAAGAGAGATGACATGGGGTGATGCAAGGAGGTGTGTTGAAATAAGAACGCGCAACAAAGACAATCACGAATTTGTCTGAACTAGAGGTACTCTCTTCTTGAACAAACAATATTGAAAAAACTCTCAATTTTTCATTAATAATCATAAACAACCCCCATAGCCAAGAGGCTTACATCCCTATTTATAATAGTATAATTTTGACATACTAGAAAATAAAGAAAAAAGAAACAATAAACATAAAAACTAAATTTCTTCCTAACCAAGCAAGAATTAAAAGGAAGCTAAATAAACCAAACTAAGAAACAAATTATTTTGGCCTTGTTCGTTTTCCTGTTTAGTTTTAGTTTTGATGACATCATCATTTTCCTTATTTCTCTCTCCACTCATTACACCTGCTGACATCATCAAAACAAAACAAAACAATCTAACCAAACACAGACTCTACAACACTTCTTTTTTTCTAAAATTGCAAGACTCCTTAACAAAATTACTAAAAACAAAATAAGGAAAACTTCAAAATACTATTTTAAATAATATTGAATTTCCATTCTGCATCATTCTCGCCAGCTTGAAGAAACTTGTCCCCGAGTTTGTACAATAGAAGTTGCCGAATCTTGTCCGCATTGATCTTGTACTTCAAGTTGATTTTTTTGAACCCAAACTTCACTAGGGAATCTTCGAAAATTAGAGGAGCAATATTTAATGTTAGGCATGAAACCCATGATTTATTGCTTGCGAAATCTTCAACAAATTCCCAAAATGGATCAACATATTCCCCACCTAATTCAGAGTGGACAATCAAATCTGCTGCAACTATACAAGTTGATGATTCCACAACCATGCCTTCATTATCCAATTGCACTGCACTAATAAATTCTAAACGCTTATCCACCATGTTCCTAGACTCACCAGCAATTACTACATTAGTAGGACCTCCAGATAAGGCATGAATTGGAAAGGTTCTACCCGATGCATGAATATCATAAAACTAAACTTCGTTGGTTTGAACTTTGTCGGTTTCCAATAGTGTTGTAACAACTTTATGTTGCAATTTTTTTTATTTTCTTCTTTTGTAATTTTTCTCTATCGGTTCTTCGTAAAAAAAAACGGGCGGTTTACTCCAATCCACAAATGGATCTGGAATAATATTTGAAGTGAAAGGCCACTCATTGGTAGCCTCCCTTGTCCTCCCCCCTGGCTGATAGTTCCCCGCCAAAGGTTTAGTGATAGAAACGTCATCCAACACCTCCTTCTCTTTTGGAAACCGAGGTATAACAAGACGATGGCGAGGTAGATTCCCCCCAACAGTTAGGGCAGCAACCTGATTGGCTAAGGCGGTAAACGCATCCCTGTTCTAATTGCTGGAACCGCGTCTCTATTCATGCTTCTCGTGCAGCTTTACTTCGTTCATACACATCTTCAGCAACAACATATATAACAACTATAACGAACTCCTTGTTGCGCCATGATGCTGAATTGAGCGCAAGCTCTGATACCAACTGATGCAGGGAAGCATGTTAAAATAAGAACCCGCAACAAGGATAATCACGAATTTTGTCTGAACTAAAGGTACTCCCTCCTTGAACAAACAATATTGAGAAAACTCTAATAGTTTCATTATTAATCATAAACAACCCCCACAGTCAAGAGGCTTACATCCCTATTTATAATAGGAGAATTTCGACGTACTAGGAAATAAAAAAAATGAGACAATAAACATAGAAACTAAATTTCTTCCTGACCAAGCAAGAATTAAAAGGAAGTTAAATAAACTAAACTAGGAAACAAATTATTCTGTAACACTTATTTTTTCTAAAATTGCAAGACTCCGTAACAAATTACTAAAACCAAAATAAGGAAAACTTCAAAATACGATTTTAAATAATATTAAATTCCATTCTACATCAGGGGGTGTTTACCAAATTATGTCAGTTCTTATCGATAAGAATTTTCGGTGATGGATGTATGCTGAAATGTGGCGTATGTCAGTGGAGTTTGGTTCCTTGCCGTATTTCATGACTTCTCTGGAAGCAAACAAAGGTATTGAAGACTAACAAAGTGAAACTTTAACTTCAACAGGAGTACAAATCGAAAGAACTAGAGGTACAATTGATAAGGATTATACATTACTCATACTCCTAGAAAATGTTGTAAAGTACAGGAAAGTTAAAAAGGATAAAAGAGAAGCCTTTGGACGATTGATCGGGGCTTTAAATTTTTGTAGATGACTGGTATTTACAGGCTTCTTCTTCTCTCTTCTGAATTTGAACTTTGAATAGTTTCCCTCTTGATTTTGAACCAGGCGGTTATCCCCTTAAAACAACGAACTAGTTTTCTGAACAAAGCTTCCATTCAAATCATAACTTCCCTTGTCTTGATCCAACAAAACAAAACTTTTCATTCGAACCGTAACTGCCTTTGTCTTGATCCAACAAATAACTACCTTTGTCTTTATCCAAATATTCTAACACATGCCTTTTTATTGGCTGCCATGTGCTTAGGCAAATGTTCTTTAAGACACTGGCTACCACGAGCTTTAACTTTATTGATAACTATAGGTTAAATCAAGATATATATTAACAGGTGCCTTTAAATTACAGGCTGCCACGTGTTTAATCTTGTCGATAAACAGGCTAAATTAATTTATGGTATAAACAATGCCCCTTATTTATTTGAATTTTACCTTAATCAAATAATCTTCATAGCATTTGTAGTGCACATGACCCCTTAAGTATAAAACGGTAACTTAGGACTTGAAACTCTTTCATTCATCTTTCTTACTGCAACTTCAAATTCTTACTATGGCGACTGAAAACGCTTCGTTCACTCCTCCTTCTGCCCTTTCAGTGTTTGGGCAGAATCTCTCATCTTACTATCTTGCCCTAGATAGACATCTTCTTTTTGGCCTCATTGAAATCTCTGTTCCAATCTCTAGTCCGAGTCAAAGTTTTCTTCATATCCCTTAATTTAGGGATAAATGGAATCGAATTTTGGCACAGAATGTGCAGTCGAACTACCAACATGATGGTCAAGAAAATCCAATGGGGCTCCATATAGCCGTTCAACAAACTTTGTCCGTAACCTTTTTTTTAGTGTTGGTGACTATAGTATACCAACCTTCAGCAGGAAACTTGGAATGCCTCACACTATCCCACATGTGATGTTCAGGATTAGGAGACACAACCATCCTTGGTTGATGTCCCCCACGGCCCCACGTGTATAAGAGCATCTCCACTCTTGGACCAAATTTTTACTCAAATTTGAGGAAAAATTTGGTCAAAAACTTGATTTGATACCAATCCTTCCAATGGAAAACCGCAATTTTTACCAAATTCTAGTTAAAATTTTGTCAAAAACAGTTTTTTTTTTCATTTTGGCTCAAAAACTTTCCCACCATTTTGTAAAAACAGTTTTTTTTTTTCATTTTGCCTCCAGTGAAAACAATGAACAAATTTCTCATCTTCCTCACCTTCCTCATCTGCCGAAACAATGAAACAAGAGCAAATAGTACACTGATTTGAACAAAAAGAGGGGTTGCAAATTTGGTGAAGGATTTGGTGTTGAGCAAATTTGGTGAAAAATTTGAGCAAATTTGGTGAAAAATTTGGTGAAGGAGTGGAGTGGGTTTTTGGGTGATTTTTACTCAAATTTAAATTTGGTGAAATATTTGGTCCAAGAGTGGAGATGCTCTAAGACCCTCTGTTAGCCGCAATGTTCTAGATTTTGATGATACCAAACACTAACTTACTTTATGCTTGCTTATTAAATTAGGCTTCATTGAAAGTAACATATTCAATTGAGCAAATTCTGTAATTAGGTACTAATTTATGGACTTTTTGTGTAATTCTCTCTTTCTATAGATGCAGATTGTAATCTGCCTAAATCACAGGCTAGGTTTTGACGTGAAAAGAAAAAGGAGGAACTCAAGCCTTCGACAAAGAGAGAGAAGATTGGCTGGGTATAACTGTAGATAAACATGGAGGATTTTTATGGTCTATTTCAAGCAAGAAAGAGTTTTCTTCCTCCATGGAAAAGGACCTTCCATTGGGGAAATGATTCATTATCTCCAATAGTCTCCAGCCCCAATTTTTCAACGGTTCAAAAAGCCCTTGTAAGGAAAGAAGATGTTGGCTGCAAAATTGAAGATGGAAAGGTCTAAACAAGGCAAGATCTTGGTGTTGATTTTGTGCAACGGCTAAGAGCAAAGTTCCAACGTTCAAGTGGGTCTTCAGCATTAAAAAGCGAACCAAGAGGAAGCTACAGCTACGGTATTTTTGACGAACTCTCGGGAAAAAAAAAATACAGTGAGCTTTACTTGAAAATCTGCCATTCTACTCTGTTATTCATCTTGAATTTCTACTCCAGATTGAGTTTAGGTTTTGGAACCTTATTGTAAAAAGGGAGAGATACACCCTTGTTTCAGAATTTCTGTTACTGTTTTTGTGAGTGATTTTTGGGTAGAAAAATCACTTGGATTAGGTTTTACTAGGGTCGGATTCATAGCTAGTTGGGAGTCGATTCGGAGTAATCGATCAATTGTCAAGGTTTTTCTAGCACCCGCGAAGCTAGAAGGTTGTAATTACTATTGGAGATAGTGCAACAATTCCCGAGTAGGACACTCGGGGAGTGGAGTAGGCCGTGAAGTTGCGGACCGAACCACTATAAAATCCTCGTGTTTGATTTCTCTCTCCCTCACTCTTTATTTTGTGTTTTGCTTATTGAAATTGCATAAGTTACTTGATATTTCCTTGAGCTTGACAGTAGAGTATTTCGCATATTATCGTCTTATATAATACTCAGAACTCCATTAATTTTCTGCTGCAAATTTGGACTAATTGAGCTTGCTTAATCTATTAATTTTTGAAATTACTTTCAACTGCACCGTCTATTATTGAGTGTGTCCTGCATTTGGGTTTAAGTTTTTTAATTTTGCATTTTTTACTGTGAACCCAATTCACCCCCCCCTCTTGGGTTGCTATTTGGACCTTCAATCTCTTCCTCTTGGACCTGTTCCTCTCTGACTATGAAAACCTCCCCTAGGTTGTTGGCATATGTAAGGCCCTTCTCCACTAAAATTTTTGTAAGGTTTTGGCATCCTTGGTTTAGAAGGGACAATTGGTTCACCTTTGAACATAAAATGGACCATCCCTTTGTCCACAGTAATGTTGTGCCTCTTTAAGGACAAAGATACCTGGATTCATCCCTTCATAAGTTAACTTAGGCCCATTGTAAATTTGGAGATCATTGCCTCCCATTGTGTTGAACCTTAAGCCAGCATTTGAAAACCACTCTGTTGTTCCTTATCTGCTATCATTGCCTTTCCGGCCTTGATTTTCTTATCACATTTGAGGCAAATGTAACTTTCTGGCCTTTAAACATGAGGCTCTTCATCAACCTCCATATTTTCTTCTTTTTGTTTCGTCCTCTCAATTGTGGATGACAGCCTTTTAGTCTTATTGACATTGGTTGTAACTATATTGATGTCAACATGTGGAAATGGATCAATGCCTATTCCATCACATCTGGATTGCCCTTACAATATTGCAGCATTCCTCTCTAAATCAGGTCCTGCCCACAATTTCGAAAAGTAACACAATTGTTAGTGTTATGCCCAAACAAATTGTGGTATTTGCATATTCTTTTCCATTTCTTTCATTTTCTGTAGGAATGACATGACCTTTACTTAAAGTCAAAAACTTCTGCTTCAGAAGTTCATCAAATAATTGATCAGCCTTTGCCAAATCAAAAGAATACTGCCTATAACTGGCTTGATTATTCTTTTTGTTTGATTGTGATGAAGGCATGATCATAGGTTTCTCAACCTTGGTTAGAGTATCACAAACAATTGGAGTTTTTCCAATTACTTGTGCTACATCAATTTCAATATCACCTTCTACATCCTAGTAATATGTTCCAAGTGATGAGTTTTTAAGTTGTTCTCCTTATCTTAAAATGGCTTCAAAGTTTGAAGCCTTTATCGATAAGTCGGATAAATCTTTAAATTCTACTCCATTGAAATGCCTTTTGAACTACTAGGCCATTCTGTGCTAACTTTATTATCCCAGTTTCTGGAATATAGAAGGTACACAGATTTCTTTAACTTTTTGAACCTAGTTAAGAATTGGTCTGTAGTTTCTGTTGGCTTTTGTTTTAACTTAGCCAAATCTGCAATAGAGACCTCTAGTTCATGCCTAAAGAACTGGGCATGAAACTGTTCCTCTATGTTCTGCCAAGTATGTATTGAATTGGCAGGCAGACTTATGAACCATGTAAAGGCAGTCCTTGTTAAAGAATGTGGAAACAATTTTAATTTGAACACTTCCTCATTTGAAACTTTATTTGTAGGCAAAAACGTCCAACATGCTCAATGGTAGATTTATTTTCCTCTCCATTAAAGAGAGAGAACTCTGGAATTTTATATCGTCTTAGTAAGGGTACATTATCCACCCAAACGGGATATGGTTTCTTAAACATAGGTTTATCCAACCTTTTAAGCCCTGGTCCATACATTTATTGCATTAATTCTGTGATTTGGGCTCTGCTAATCATCAATATTGGATCCCTCAAAGGGTCCTGTTGTCTAGTGATATTTTGAGCATACTGTGCCAAAGGAGGCACACCTTGGTTTTGCCCAATACCATTTACATTTGGTGTGTAGTAATTTCGACCTATACCATTTAAATTTGGTATCTGTTTTATTTTGTCCAATGCCATTATGATTTGGCACGTAATGGTTCTGACCAATACCATTATAATTTGGTATGTTAGCAATAATCCCAATCCCTTGACTTCCAAACGTTGGACTCGGAAAGGGTTGGTAAAAACTAGTCTGTTTTATTAGTGTATTTCTTCCAATTGAATTATTGTAAGCACAGTAAGTATAAAAAAACCTATTGGGACTAGTGTCCTGGCAATTCTGGTGTCTCCAAATATTGCCTATATTGAGGCAAATCATCTGTTGAATTAGCAACATTCTCTGATGGTTGTTGCTGTGATGTCATCACCCTTTTCAGTAGGGTAATGAGTTCTTGTGAAGATTCATTTTGGGGATTGGTCAATGCTTGGCCCAATTACCTTGTTAAATTTTGCACTTCAAACCTTGGTGGAATGTTTTGGCCGTTATCTTGGCCATTTGCAGGAATTCTTTGATCAGGATTCGCTGCAGCGCCATCCTTTTGATGAGGATTCTCTTCATTTTCATGTGATGGTTCACATATTTGTCCTTCATATCCTTTCTTTGGTGCTATTACTTTCAAATTAGTAATGATTACCTCACTCTAGCGCCAAAAATTTCTGGACTTCTCTGGAAGCAAACAAAGGAATTGAAGACTAAGAAAGTGGAACTTTATGAAACTTCAACAGGGGTACAAATCGAAAGGACTCCAGGTTACAATTGATAAGGATTCTAGGTTACTCCTACTCCTAGAAAAAATGTTGTAAAGTAGAGGAAAGTAAAAATTAATAAAAGAAAAGCCTTTGGGCGATTGATCGGGGCTTTAAATTGTCGTAGATGATTGGCATTTATAGGCTTTTTCTTCTCTCTTTTGGATTTGAACTTTGAATATTTTCCCTCTTGATTTTGAACCAGGCGGTTATCCCCTTAAAACAAGGAACTGGTTGTTTGAACAAAGCTTCCATTCGAACCATGACTGCCCTCGTCTTTATCCAATAAATAACTACCTTTGTCTTGATCCAAATATTCTAACACATGCCTTTTTATTGGCTGCCAAGTATTTAGACAAATGTTCTTTAAACCCTTGCATGCGATGAATTTTAACCTTATCGATAAATACAGGTTAAATAAAAAAATATATTAAACAGGTTAAATCAAAAAATATATTAAACAGGTACCTTTAAATTACAAGCTGCCACGTGTTTAATCTTTATCGATAAAAAGGCTAAATTAATTTATGGTGTAAAGAGGGGGTTACCACTTACTTGAAGTTATAGAATTGGAACCCAATTGAATAGTTGACGGAATTATGAGTGGAGCGGGTTGATGGAAGAGTCTTTTGCGCAACCCAAAACGAAGCATTCATCACAGCAGCCAACCCAAGATCAAGCATCAATATTTTTCATGCTGATGTGGGGAAGAAATCAGTAGAGGAATGATGTTTTGAGGAAAGAGACGAATATGGACGGGGTAGAAGAATTGACATGGCCTACGAATTGGTGGTGGTTCGAAATTTCAAATGGCAGAAATACAAAGCATTTGGAAACTGCCTCTTGTTTGGAACTTGGAAGAGTCAGCAGTTGCATGCCCCCAGTTTCATGGCACGGGATCCTCTGTCCCAATTCTCCTGTCCGAGTTCCCTGTCCCACTCCCCTCCTTGTGCCATGTGTCTCTCAACACTTGTCCTTGATTGCCCTTTAACAGATTGTTAAAAACCTTCTCTCTAGTTGATTATTTATTTATTGATATTTTGTAGAGTCTATTTTAGGTCCCGTAAAGATGATTCAAACCGCGAGTTTTTGTTAAAATAATTTTTTATGGGTACCTAAAAAAAAAATAGCCCAATGCGATATTGATAAGAGTTTTTTTCAAAATTCGTTTCAGAATTCGTAAGGCCCTACTAATTCTGAAAAAGCCCTTACCGATATCAGGTTAAGCTAATTTATTTTTTTTACAGGCACCATGACCGTGTCATTACCGTGCCAAAATCTATTCTAATATATAAAGGGGGAGTAGCTTTTTGGTGTGGATTACTTTTTGAGGCTGGCTCACATTTTCCCTGCCACAATTGCCCCTCAAGAATATTTTAATTGTAAGTTAAATATTCCTTACGTCAGTTAATTTCAATGGGCATAGTTTTTTTGAACACCATTTCAATGGGCATAGTTGTAAAACAAAGTAAAAACGTACTACCCCAATAACTGCCCCTTTCCCAACAACTACCATTTTCCCCAACCGGGAAATCCAATTGCTTCACTGCCGACCAAAATCCAAAATCCACTTTCCCACTTTCTCTTCTACGATGCCTTCACCCACTTCAATGCCAAAACCCGAGTGACATAGGCGCAAGTGGGCAACACTTCCAAGTTCTACTTTGTCCACTTTCCAGTGTTCATATTTGATTTTATAGACAAATTTTCACAATTTGCCTTACTGGGATTTTGTTATGTATGACATGTTTTAGGTTTCCTGTAATTTTGCCGACTATTTCTATTTGGTGTAGTTGAAGGCTTGAAGTCGCGCACTGCGAAGGGACACGGCCAAAAAGCAAGTTGGGTATTGCATTGTGCGTGGGTTTCTCCATTTGATACAGAAAGATCATATTTGTTGTCAGGTAATTTAAATATTTTTTATTTCCTTTTTTTTGCATCCTTGATAACCCAAAAAAAAAGTAACCTTATTTTTCTTCATAGGGGGAGAATATGATAATTAGGATGGTTGGCTTTATTTCTTTTGTCTTCGAGTTTACTAATTTATATTTTTCTTCTCTACAAATAGTTTGCTTGCTTGAGAAAAAAATCAACTTTACACAAATAGCACCCATTGCGTGAGTAAACTCAACTTACACATGTGATTAATTTTGTGCAACTACTCCGTAGAATAGTGGCAAAAGTCCGAGTATCGTTCCACAGGGACAAGAGCACATCTTATCGGTTCCAACCAATTTCTATATCAATTCGAGAACGAAATTCGAGTTTTGATTTTATAATTAAAACTAAGAAAGCAAAAGGAAAATCTGATTTTGTAAAACAAATGGAAGAATGGTCTAGGGACTTGAATCCGCTTTCTCCCTCGTAGCTTAATACAAGTTGTCTTACCAGCACAGACTGAATCTAAGTATGGTCCGTCTAATAGCACACCCTGTCTGCTTTAGCATAATCTATCTCAACCAACCTTGTGAATCAATAATAGAGCATGTATGCCAGTGCCTTGTTAGGATTCCAACAACGCACCACACGCAACAGAAAAAGTAAAACAAGAAAAAACACGACACAATATACGTTCGGCCAAATCGGACCTACATCCATGGGGAGGGGGGTTTCACTATAATCCGGAGAAAATCCGTGTTCTTGTGTTACACACTCACACTCAATCTCACAATAATGAAATCCTCACCAGTTCTCTCGTGTATCTCTCTCTCCGGGAGAGCCACAACCGGCTCCCCTCTCACACTCTTTGCCTCTCTCTCTACATTGTGCTACCACACTCAATAATACAAGGCAACAATGAGTATTTATAGAGTACACATAAAAACCCTAGCCTCCTCCCTTCTGGGCCTAAGCCGAATGGCCCACACGGGGTGGAATCCCAACAAACACCCCTTCCACACCGAGTGGGCAAAGTCGTCTGCAACACCCCCATGTCGCCTCCTCCAATCAGCTAACTCTGGCAAGCGCCTGTGTCACTAACCAGTCGAGCATCCATGCACCACCAAACAGAGTACACAAATCCCGAAAGAGTGTATCCTTGCAAAACCAGACTCCGCAGCCAATCAGAAAATCCTGAGTACCGCATCCCATAAAAAAGAATGCCTCCACTCATCCACCTCAAACCCGAAGTGTATGCGCTCACCAACAGAAGCGCCCGCGCTCTTCAACAGAAGCGCCCACAGCTCTATCGCCACGCTCCGCCACTCTAGCATCCTGTCCTGTCAAGAAAATGCAGCAACCCTTTGCCCACACCAGAGGCTCACTCCTCCAAATGATCTCACACACCATCTGCGATGAGGCTGACTCCTTCTCTGACACCGCATCCCCCACCGAGTACCTCCGCACCCCCAAAATCTTGATGCGCCTCTCGTGAATCCGGGATGTGAACAAATCCTGCTAGATCTCCGTGGCTCAAACTGATCTACCGCTCTGACAGGCGCCTGTGTCATTCCCAAACAAGCATCTCCGCACCCCAACCGGCACACCACTCGAATGAATGTATCCCTGCAAGCCAGATCTTCCGCGGTTGATCACAAACCTGCACCCCCTAACCGGAGTGCCCGCATCCGGGCATCCAAAACCCAAATGCTCATGCCCAATCACAGGACATAATCCGTGACTCCATCTCTCCACACCAACAAGAGCTCATAACTGGAAAGATAATCCGCCACAAAAACACAGAAGAAAGAGAATACCAGTATGCATCATCTGATCTCCATCTCAATCCCTCTGTCCGGAGCTCCCGTGAACAACCCATAGCAACCAGTCGCCTTATCCTTGCTAGCTAGCATTCCGCACACTCCTGATTCGACTCCCAGCGCATCCAGTACCATCCCGGTCGCGACTCCTAGGTACAATCCTGCACTTAACCTGTGTGCAACCGCAACTGTCGCCTCCTGCTCACGTCACAAGACACCCTTACTGCCTGACCATGCCTGACATCAGCTCCAACTGTCACTGCACTCCCAGAAGCCTGTATGGTGGCCCATCATCCAATCCAATGCAGCTTGAATCACAACTGCAAATCCTGATGATAGGTCTTCAAATCCGATTGAACCAGACTACCTCCGATCACCGTTGACCACTCCGACCTGTCACTCTAGTGAGCGCCTGTGTCATTACCAAACAAGTGTATCCGCACCCATCAACAAAGATGCAACACCTGAGAGAATGTATCCCTGCTCACTAGCTTCTCCGACTGATCACCACGGCTCAAACGCCGTGAATCCGTAATCACCCGATTGCTCTGGTCAACCTCCGATCTCTGCAAAGTCTGTCCAATACTCCTGGTGTGTAGCTATCCAACTCCGCTCGCCTCTCTTGTCACCAATCTGTCACCTATCTGCCACTCCTGCCACTATCCTGGTCTTCTCGCCACTCTCCGTCAGCTCTCCCGGGTCTCATCCTGCCCCTTGGTCCATCCATGTTCCATCCCCGGCCTTCCGAGCACCCCCTGGACTCCCATCGGATCTCCCATGGTCTGCCTCCGACTCAACATCCTCCCATCTGATTGATCTGACCGCGTCGGATCCTCCTCAATCTCTCCAGATGTATCTAGGACTACAAAATTCGGCCTGAATCACACAAAACCAAGCCCACCAATGGATCCGGAACCGTCCAATTAGCTAAGAACAAGCCTCTTCACAACCCAAACGCCTCCAAACACTCAAATCCAGCAACAAAACCTGCTTCCGAGCCTCTGCAAAAAAAACAGAGCGGATGGTTGGATCCGAAACGAAAAACTGAGTCGGGAACCGGTCCGAGCCGGCCATGAACCGGTCAAAATCCTGCTGAACCGGTCAAATAAACACAATCTGGTCTAACTCCGGACCGTTATCCGGTCTGGTCCGGTCGAACCCGGTCTACCTTTCCTGTGAACCGCCGGCCTAACCGGTTTGACCCTTTTAAACGCCGGTATGCCCCTTTGACCTGACCACTGATCCTTTTGACTTGGACCTTGACCCCTTTGACCTCTTTGACCCTGAACCCTGAACCTTCTGACCCCTTTTGCTGATGTGGCACCACGTCAGCGTTGACCAACTGACGTGGCCGCTGACCATCCGAGCTGGCATCCTCCGTGGCTCCACGTGGCTGCCCAGTCAGCCCACGTGGTCATCCTGTACCTTTGACCAACGCGTGAACCGCACGCGCGCGACAGATCTAACGCGCCTCTGCTATCCGGCGACCGGGCTTTAACCATTGTGATCGTCTCTTCAAGGGCAACAAAACCCTATTCTCAAAACTTAAATTCGATCACGTTTTGCGATAACCCCATCAAGTCCGCCACTCGCCTCCGCCCGCCTTTGTTCAGACCACCTGTGGGACCCTCTCTGATGACAAAAACTGACTCCGAGCACTCCGTTGGACTCACCGCTGAGAGTTGCACATATCCCTCTGATCAAAAACAAGTTTCGTCACCTGTTTTGTCCGACCAAAGCTTCAAACAGTGCTCCAATGGCCTCCGAGTGATTTTCTGACTGCTCTGCGCTCTCCGGTGCTTTAACCCAAGCTCTGATACCAGTTGTTAGGATTCCAACAACGCACCACACGCAACAGAAGCAGTAAAACAAGAGAAAACACGACACACAATATACGTGGTTCGGCCAAATCGGACCTACTTCCATGGGGAGGGGGGTTTCACTATAATCCTGAGAAAATCCGTGTTCTTGTGTTACACACTCACACTCAATCTCACAATAATGAAATCCTCACCAGTTCTCTCGTGTATCTCTCTCTC
Organism: Vaccinium vitis-idaea; assembly: GCA_963854785.1. NCBI lineage: Eukaryota > Viridiplantae > Streptophyta > Magnoliopsida > Ericales > Ericaceae > Vaccinium > Vaccinium vitis-idaea. The sequence continues at coordinate 84,959 of OY978225.1, read as the reverse complement.
CGGGAGAGCCACAACCGGCTCCCCTCTCACACTTTTTGCCTCTTTCTCTACATTGTGCTACCACACTCAATAATACAAGGCAACAATGAGTATTTATAGAGTACAAATAAAAACCCTAGCCTCCTCCCTTCTGGGCCTAAGCCCAATGGCCCACACGGGGTGGAATCCCAACATGCCTGGAGTCTAGAATACAAACACAGAAGACTGGTAGAAAGAATTAAAGCCATTCAATAGAATTGAAAATATCCTTAAGATTCATGTAAATAAGTCTTTGAGCATAAATAAAATTCAAACTACTTGGAAATAAACCTTCATCTACCCCTAGACTAGGAGTTTAGCCAGCCATGGGAAGAGAAGACGTGAAGTTCTTTTCCACAGGATCCATGCTCTTCTTCAGTTTTCTGCTTTTCTCCATCTCCTGCTTCTTTCTCCTTTGCTTAACCTTGAAGTATATCCTAAGTAGCTCCCTAAGCAAGTTGTTCTCGACCTAAGATAACCCAAGGGCTTAAATACTGCTCCAACCGCCACTAGCTTTTCAGGAGTTGAACAGGTCAAGAGGATTGCTGAAGTCGGCTGGATATGTCTGGTTGGATGGTGCGGTATGTCCGGTTGGATGACCATATGCCCGGGCAATCTTTTGATATGTTCGGTCACATTGAAAACTTGTCTGGACACATGGAAAACTCTTCTGTGGAATTTTCTCTGCAACTTGATTCCAAGCCTTGGCTTGCTCCTCCTAGCTCACATCCACCACTTCTAAACTTCATCATTTAGCCCCAATTCCACCTCAATTGGCCTTTTAACCCCTGAAACACAAACAACGCATATGAACATCCAAGTAGCATTACTAAAGAATTGGATAATGATTCACGTACAGAAAAAATGGGACCGAAATTGTACCGATCGCGTTCGGGGACCCACTTTTGGGTCCCACACGAGTGATCCGAACCGTTCATTATTCTTAAAACATTTTTCCGAGGGGCCCCACAAAATTTCAGCTCAATCGGACGGTTGGAAGTGCTCGAACCAAAGTCTCACCGTTTGAATCAATATCATTATCCCTAAAGAATTAGCTAATGTAAATTGGGGAGCTTAAATGGTTGCCTTTAAGCTCTTATCACACCATATAAAAATATTTTAAGAAAAACTTTGAATCATCTTTGGAAGACCCAAAATAGGCCCGATTTTTTCCTAATTTGTAAATCGAACCACTTAATTTCATATCACTAATTTATTATTTTTTTCAGGACTAGTTTCGGATTCCACAAAGATGATTCAAGCTGCTCATTATTCTTAGAATGTATTTTATGGATTCTTACAAAAAAAATTAACTAAATTTAGGCACTCTACAAATTCAGAAAAGCTCTTATCAATATTCGATTGAGCTAAATTTTTTCAGAGACCCATAGGAAAACATTTTCAAAAAAACACGCGATTTGAATCATCTATTCAAGACCCAATATAGGCCCCACAAAATATCAATATATAATCAAATAAATAATCAACCGGAGATTTGAAGGTTTTTAACACTTTGTAGTCTCTGTTAGAATGCAGTTATGGGAAGTGATGAGGGACACATGGCACAACGAGGGGAGTGGGATAGGGGACTCGGACAGGAAAATTGGGACAGGAGGATCCCGTGCCCAATTTCATGTGTTGTATTTGTCGTGGAGGTTGAGAAAGTGTTATTACGTACTTACCCTTACAGTTTTTAGCGGTTACTCCAACAAAGGTCATTCAAAATGTAATTACATTTTTCCATTTTGGCAATTTTGGAAAGTGAAAACTTGACACAATGACAAAAAAAGGGGAGACGCCAAACTGGTACTCTCCCTTTATATATTAGAGATAGATTAGATAGATAGATAGAAGATAGATTAGATAGAATAGATAGATGCTATTTAGTTGCGTGTTTGTTTGGTTCACGGCCCATCACTTTCAATTGTGAAATCTGTACTTAGAAGCAACACTTCAAATCCAGTGAAAGCCATTATTGATCTTCTTGTGAGGAAGTAACAGAAACTACTTTCGATAGGAACCAACCTCAATTACCCAAGCCTGTTAATAATTCTGCTCCTATGTACGTAAGTGTTGTACTACACAAGAAGGGGCCGGGGAGCACTCTGTTTCTGACGTTGAAAAAGAACCCGTACGTACATGAAGTTTTGTTGGGAAGATTTGCTTGCAGGAAACATCCACTCTTCTTTCTACTGATCATATCACTCGATCGATATATAAGCAAAAAATACAGACAGATTATACTCATGACTTGACGATAATGTAAGGAACATAAAAATGAAACCTCACCCCGGATTACAATTGATGTGGCCTAGTTTGAATTGGTCACACTTTTTTTTTTTTTTAGGCAAAAGGTTGGATTCAATTGTGGGAATTGGGAACCCACGAAATCAGAATGAAGATGTTGTTTTGCTTAAGAAAACGCACAACCGATAAAAAATATACTTTGTAGAAACCTGCCAAGCAAGCCGATGAAAAATATACATATACTTTCCTAATTACTGTTGGAAAATTGTTCGATTATTTTGGTGTGCCTAAATATGAACAAAAATCCATTTATAGGATGAATGACAATTGTCTCATTATGGGAATAGCAAAACCAGATTTATTTAAGGGAGGACGCGAGCGCGTTCGCCGTCATTGAGGATTCGTGGGCTTAGGCTCTTTTGCACCTATTTAGGAGCCCAACAGGTTGCAAATACTATTTGCAAAATATCACAATTCAACTTGATCTTCTGAAGAGCCTTAAATGAACCCCTCAAATGTCGAGGGCATTGAAGTGGGTTGGCTGGGCAGCTGTGGGAAGCATAGGTCATGCATGACCTTTAAAATTTTGTTTCGATCAGCATTTCACCTATAAAAAGGCATCCCCTACAAGAGTAAAACTACAACTGAGAAAAAATCTTCCTTCTTCTGCTTGTGTCTAAGTATTTTGTTTTTCATCTGAGAGAGAGTACTATGCACAGAAATTCATTTCGAAGCGAGCTATTAGTGTGGTGCACACTACAACTTTCAACTGTTGTATCCTGGGAGACAGACGTTGATCAAAACCTCTAGCACCCCGGTGAGGCTACGAATCTGTTTTAAGGACACCGTGTGAAACACGGGCCTCGGTCAGCATTTCACCTATAAAAAGGCATCCCCTACAAGAGTAAAACTACAACTGAGAAAAAATCTTCCTTCTTCTGCTTGTGTCTAAGTATTTTGTTTTTCATCTGAGAGAGAGTACTACGCACAGAAATTCATTTCGAAGCGAGCTATTAGTGTGGTGCACACTACAACTTTCAACTGTTGTATCCTGGGAGACAGACGTTGATCAAAACCTCTAGCACCCCGGTGAGGCGACGAATCGGTTTTGTGTCCATATTTATTTTCTTGAAGAGATGATGAATGCTATGTTGATTAGTTCTGGATTACCACATAATATGTGGGGCGATGCAATTCTCTCTGCAGGAGGCTGTGAGATCACCAGATGGTCCTCTTTGGAAAGAGGCTATCAAAAGTGAGTTAGATTCTATCTTGCAAAATCATACATGGGAATTGGTGGATCTTCCTCCAGGTTGTAAGCCTCTGGGCTACAAATGGATTTTTAAAAGGAAGATGAAAGCGGATGGGTCAATTGATAAGTATAAAGCTAGACTCGTTATCAAAGGATACAGACAACAAGAAGGTCTAGATTACTTTGATACCTATTCTCCCGTGTCGAGAATAACATCCATTCGGATGATACTGGCTATCGCTGCATTGCGAAATCTTGAAGTACATCAAATGGATGTCAAAACAACTTTCCTAAATGGAGATCTAGATGAGGAAATCTACATGGAACAACCTGAAGGGTTTTCCGCTCCAGGGCAAGGAAGGAATGTCTATAGATTTGTAAAGTCATTATATGGCTTGAAGAAAGCACCAAAACAATGGCATGAGAAATTTGACAATGCGATGTTGTCAAGTGGTTTCAAAATCAACGAGTGTGAAAATGCGTCTACGTCAAAGACACAATGGACGGTTATGTCATATTGTGTCTATATGTTGATGACATGCTCATTGTGGGTAGTAATGGTAAGGTTATCACATATACCAAGAACATGTTAAATTCTAAGTTTGACATGAAGGACATGGGCTTTGCAGATGTTATACTAGGTGTGAAAATCATCAGAACATCAAATGGACTTGTGTTATCTCAAACTCACTATGTGGAAAAGATGCTTGAGAAGTACAACAAGTCAGATACTAACATGTCAAGAACTCCGGTTGATATAAACTTCCATTTGGCAAAGAATATCGGTGAGAGTGTCTCTCAACTAGAGTATTCACGAGTTATTGGAAGTTTAATGTACTTAATGACTTGCACAAGGCCAGATATAGCTTACTCAGTGAGCAAATTGAGTAGATATACTAGCAATCCGGGAAAAGACCACTGGAAAGCTATAGTCAGGGTTCTACGCTACTTAAGGTATACCCGTGACTATGGATTGCACTACACCAGATATCCAGCAGTACTTAAAGGGTACAATGACGCGAACTGGATATCAGATATGAAAGACTCTAAATCCACAAGTGGATATGTCTTTACTATTGGTGGTGCGGCAGTATCTTGGAAATCGTCCAAACAGACGTGCATATCACGGTCAACGATGGAGTCTGAATTCATTGCTTTAGATAAAGCAACATAAGAAGCAGAATGGCTCCGTCAGTTTCTGGAAGGTATTCCAAAATGGTCTAACCCTATGCCAGCCATTTGCATCCATTGTGATAGTCAATCAACAATTGGAAGAGCACAAAGTCATATATATAATGGAAAGTCTAGACACATTCGTCGTAGACACAATACCATTAGACAACTACTCTCAACTGGAATTGTCACAATTGATTATGTAAAATCAAAAGACAATATTGCGGATCCACTAACCAAAGGGTTAAATCGAGAGCTAGTTGATAAAGCATCGAAAGGAATGGGATTGAAGCCTACGACGCTTAAAACTACCGTGACGGAGAACCCAACCTAGATGACTGGAGATCCCAAGATCTAGGTTCAAAGGGACAACCTAATCGCGTGTAACTAAGATGAATCACTGAGGAGTCAAACTCCTACTCATTCCTATGATGTAATAGTGATGCCTATGAAGGAAAAGGTTAAGCTTTTGCTTTTAATGACTCTTATGTGTTGGTTTTTCCAAACGGAGTATTGCAGGATACTCTTAAATTAAGAGGTCACCTATGTGAGTATGAAGTGGGGCCGCTTCTATAAGAATTCGTGAAGGCAGAATTACTTAGAAAATACTCAATGAACCAGGCGAGTGTTCATGGCCAAAATGAACACAATAATGAGAAATGAACTGTGTTAGGAGAAGTTCTTGGGTGAAGTCTGTTGACTCAGTTTACATAAACGACAGAACAGTTCAAAACGTTTCGTTCACTGATCAGCCAGTAAACTCGATAGACTTTCATAAAGGAAGGTTCAAAGCCAAAAGCTACCTTCTTATCTACATGAATTATCCGTTGTACTCACTCCAAGTCTGCATCAGTTTCTGTGAGTTTCTATCAATTTCATTCATGTGGGGGATTGTTGGAAAAATGGAGAAAATTGTTCGATTATTTTAGTGTGCCTAAATATGAACAAAAATCCATTTATAGGATGAATGAGAATTGTCTCATTATGGGAATAGCAAAACCAGATTTATTTAAAGGAGGACGCGAGCGCGTTCGCCGTCACTGAGGATTCGTGGGCTTAGGCTCTTTTGCACCTATTTAGGAGCCCAACAGGTTGCAAATACTATTTGCAAAATATCACAATTCAACTTGATCTTCTGAAGAGCCTTAAATGAACCCCTCAAATGTCAAGGGCATTGAAGTGGGTTGTCTGGGCAGCTGTGGGAAGCATAGGTCATGCATGACCTTTAAAATTTTGTTTTGATCAGCATTTTACCTATAAAAAGGCATCCCCTACAAGAGTAAAAATACAATTGAGAAAAAATTTGCCTTCTTCTGCTTGTGTCTAAGCATTTTGTTTTTCATCTGAGAGAGAGTACTACGCACAGAAATTCATTTCGAAGCGAGCTATTAGTGTGGTGCACACTACAACTTTCAACCGTTGTATCCTGGGAGACAGACGTTGATCAAAACCTCTAGCACCCCGGTGAGGCGACGAATCTGTTTTAAGGACACCGTGTGAAACACGGGCCTCGGTTTGTGTATCCATATTTATTTTCAGTATTTTTCAGATTATGTAAAATATTTTAGTTCATGGTTTTATGTTTAAACAACCGGAATAAGATTTTCTATACACTGTTTTATACCGCCTGATTGCAACAATCTTTGAAAAGATTCCAACAATTACAACCAAGTTTTTCGGCTGTGATGCTGTTTCTTAAGTTCCTTTTAATTTTTGTAATACATTTCCAAAGATTAATAAAATTTTCTTTTTGCTGATCAAAAAAATTACAACCAAGGTTAAACTTATATGATCGGAAAGAAATCTGATGATGAAGCTTATGATTCAGTGGGTGTAATTTGCACCAATAAGATTTTTCTGGTATAATAGTATTCAGTTGCATGCTAGGATCTCCGTTCAATGGTAAAGAGCTTTCTGCTTTGTTCTGTCTCGTTAACCTGCTCCTATCAAATATTCCAGCAGTGTCTAAAAACATCTCTTTTTTATCATCTCTCTCTTTTTTGGATACTCATTTTGTAGGAGTATTGTTTTACCATTAGCCTTTTCATTACTCTTTACACTTCATTATGTGCCAATGGATACTCATTTTGTAGGAGTATTGTTTTACCATTAGCCTTTTCATTACTCTTTACACTTCATTATGTGCCAATGGATACTCATTTTGTAGGAGTATTGTTTTACCATTAGCCTTTTCATTACTCTTTACACTTCATTATGTGCCAACAGACAAAGCTGATATAGGATCACAGTGTATCCTGATAAGATAGAGAAAGAAAGATGTCTCTCGTCATCCTTGGTCCAATGAATTTTTTTTCAAAGTGATAGTACGCAGATAGGGCTGGTAAATGAACCAAACAGCTTGAGTTCAACTCGAGTTTGGCTCGTTCAAAAAAAAATATAAGCCTCGTTTAATCACTTTTTATTGTTTGTTAATAAATTCAAGCCAAGCTTGAGCATATGGGTGTTTGGCTTCATAGGCTCGTGAACAAAGAGTCATTCTGTAAAATATTCTAACGATAGAGGTTAATCCACAAATATCTCACAAATAAGAGATCACAATTCCATTAAGATTTTTTCATCACTACGCTTCCAATAGTCTTGTATCGAAATTAAAAACTTCTTCAATGATATAAGGAAATTTAAGACTTCTGCTTTTAAATTAGGCCATTTCATTTTGGAACTTCATGAGCTTAAGCTTGATCTCATTCTTGAAAGCTCGAGACTTCACGATCTTAAGCTCAGACTTGAAAACTTAAGATTGACTTGAATATTTCACAAGTCAAGCTTATCATGAATACAGAACTTCAAACGTGAGCCAAGCTTGACCAGTTAGTCTCCTATATTTCTCAAGCTCGAGCCAAGCTTGAACACATGTAATAAGGAGTCGAGCCAAGCCTAAGCAATACGGTGCTTGTCTTGTTTGGCTCGTTTAGCACCCTTATATGCAGATATTTAAAAATAAACACCGCATATAAAAGCCTAACCCCTTATTCTCTGCATATAAAGAAAATAAGTAAATGAACATCTCAACTAGTTCCTGATATATTATTCCAGACAAAAGATGGGGTATGGAGATACGTTATGAATATACATTATTAGTGTTGCACTTGGCCAAATGAACTCTTGCAGTGGGCAATTGCAGCCTGGACTGAGTTGTCTCTCGTGTAAAATTTTCTTGCTTCAATCGGAACTTGTACTTCTCCTCCTTGAAGTGGAGAGGACTTGATTGAATTCGGGCAGCTTTTGCTCATCTGTTTAACTTTTTTGTGCCTGATCTTCATCACCTTTAAAGACTCCAGCATCCCCCTTATTGCATCCAAAGAGTACTTGTCCATGCTGCTAATGCTGCTTGTATTAAAATTGGACTGATCTTCCTGCCAGTTCCGTGGCTTTCCTGAAGTCCATCTGTCAAATGGCTTCATAAGTCTTCTCTGATAGTTCTTAATTGACCTCAGTTTATTAGGACCGCTCTTGTTCTGTTGACTAGTGTTTTTTCCTCCAGGAGAAACCACGACCTGCTGAGATTTCAAAAATGGAGTCACCACTGACTGGATGGTTACGGATTTAAACTTTATCAACAACTTTGCAGTGGCTCCTCCATGATTCACTGCAGTCGTCAATGACGTTTTCCTGGATTCATACAGGCTAGTTAATAATCGGAAAGCATAAAAGATAGTAACTGAATCACTAGCAAAGGGTGGAGTTTTCCGAAGTCAATATACTCCTAATTTGTAGCATAATTGATAATTTGATATCCACATTTAATGGGGCCGACAAGAAAAACCTATTTGCAGGGTCTCCATTTTTCTATGTGAATTTATCGAAGAAATTTCACGCTTTTGTTGCATTATAGGTAGTGGTGCATGCAAATTTCGCAGGCATTATTAGTATTGGTATGCATTTTGGAAACTTTTGGTGCAGCACCTTGTCTCTGCCACTGTGCACACTAGAGGCTGGGCACACGCGATGCGTGTGCAAGTTCAATTTTGAAAAAAAAAATATGGACAATAGCTTCCTGCTTATTTCTTTAACTTTCTGTTATGCCGTGTTAGACATAATTATTTAGCCACGCCAATTAAATTATTGACAAATAAACTACAATACTACATAATAAATATCACATCAAATAAGCTATTCGTACTTTTTCCATATGTATGCATTGTATAGACAAAAATATGGGTTCTTAATATAGTGACCCGTTTTATCCCTCTCCCCCTCCTATCTCACTCTCTGCTTAATCCAAACATATAATGACAACCCAATTGAACAAATTTGAAAAGGGATTAAAGGTAATTTAGTTGGACATTTTAGGGATAAATAAGATTGATACGACGACATACTCGATAATGGTGCTCTCCATTTATATGTTTTATATATTGTAACAGAAAAATGGTGTTCTGCCTTATATATTAGAATAGATAAAAATACAAAGGCAAATCACAATAGATCATATTTGTTTTTAATTTTTTTTCCTTCTGGTTCTGGTACACACTTGGTGACATTAATTCTATGGGAATTGATAATTTTCATGATATGGTTTCAAAAGGGAAACGAAAAATTACAAAGAAGTAGAGTCCTCTTGCCTATTTGATGTTCTCCATTCTCCACGAAATGGGTGACTAAATATAGCCAGATTGAATTTTGCAAGTCTCAACCAATGGAAGTTTTGATAGATGCCCACTTGAGTGCCCAACATTCCCCAAATTCGACGATGCTCATAATTTGATCAGTCCTCCCCTATCGGTTGATATGCCAGGATGAGATTGTAGGAAGGAATAAGGGTGGGTGTATGAAGTTTAGAAAAGATGCATGGAGGTTAGGAAAAGGGAAAAAAGGCTGGAGTTTGGAAAAGCTGCAGGAATAATAATAGAAGACAGAAAGGAATGGAAACTGCAATTGAGACGTGGGGGATTACTGCAAAAGCAAAAGCCGTGGCAGTTACATATCCCCAAGCATTCGGCAGTTACCCTTGTGATTAAGGATTTACCATCATTTAAGTACGTAATTAGTCATTCTTGTTAGGGATATTTTTGGAATTTAAAATTCTGAGCCAGCCTCAAAAGGAGTCCACACCAAAGTGCTGCTCCCCCTTTATCTATTAGAATAGACAACACATTAGCAAACAAAAAAGAAACAAAATTGTACTTAATTAATAAATAATAATCAGGGGAAATTAGTCCAGAGTATTTTTATATATGTTATTATGTGGTTCTTACACATGGAGTCTGGGAGTGATTAGTTTAAGGAATTTACCTGCTCCTTTCAAGTTCCCAGCTACCGGTTGTGTTCAAAGCCGTTTTCTTATTATCATCATCTTCATAATCATCAGGACGACCACTTTCCTTGGGGATTTTCAATGATGATGATGGCTTGAAAGCTGAAAGCAATGCATTCAAGAGATGGTGCAATACTGGAAACTGCATTTTTGTTTTAAGATTACTTGTAGTCTTGACTCTGGGGATAGGTGAAAACTTGGAATGTCCTGCTGGTGATGATTCTCGAGATTTGATTGCATACCAATAAGCAGCAGCAGGACTGCAATTGGAAGAAGTACTAGCAGTGGTGGTATTATTGGTGTTGGTGGAAAAAGACAAGGTCGGAGATGATGAGGAAGGAAAGCCAGGGTATTCTGAAACTGAAGGATACAAGGATGCCTGAAACTCTAATTCCTGATTATCAGGATGATCACCAGTTGTACTCTTCTCTTTTTGTTTTGCTTTCGCCTTTTCTCCTCCTCCTCCTTGATCTCTCTTTTGATTGTAAATCTGGGGTGGTAGTGGTATAGACAGTGCATGTGGTTCATCAAATGCTATTTCGATGTAGCTGGTTTCTTCTTCTTCTTCATCAAAATTGTGATCGTCATCATCATCAGTGAAGAACTCAATATTGGAAGAGTCCAAGGATCTGAAGGTGACCAATATCTCTTGATGATCACCAGGGTTTCCTCCATACTTCATTGTCTTACTTTCCATCACGATGGAAGCTAATCAATGGAACAGTGTACCTGCACAACTGCATGTTTAGAGAGAGAAAAAAAAAGGAAACAAATCCTGACAAACTTATTAAGATCTGATAACCAGCATATCAAAAATACAAAGGCTAAGAAACTAATCTGAGAAGAAAGGCCAACTGTTAGTAGTTAGTAATTGGCCAGTCCAAGCTGGTGGAATGAATCAAGAAAGTGATGAACAAACAAAATAGAGTTGAACTTAATGATGTATACTTACAGATTAACTATCTATCTTAGTTGTATGTACATGACAAACCAACTGAATCTGATCCTTTCTTCTTTCCCTTTTTAATCAACTATTAAAGGATTTCTTATCAAGCGGGGGAGTAGTACCAGTGTTGATTGGTTGATGATTTAAACCGAAAGGTATCTATATAAGCGCTGCTGTTACAGTTTACTGAACTGGGGAGATCCCATGGTGGTTAATCGGTAGGGAGAGGTGTGTGACAAGCACAAAGAGAGGGAGGGAGAGAAACTTTTGACAAGGAATTTTCAAGGTCAACAATATGCACCTTGCAGTGCATGCCGCACACACGTAAATGAGATTTATTGAACAACTAGTCCTCATTTTGGACTCTCTGCTTTTAAAATGAGAGGGAGTTAGACTTCAGACATAGCATGATTACATGTATGCTAGCGGGAGGCTCCAAATTCACGGAAATTACAAGTCCTTTTTATATGCTTGTGGCTGCTGTGAAGGCTTAGTACAACATGATCAAAACCAATAGGAAGGCTTCTTACACAAATAATACTAACAAAAACTTCCATTGCCTTGTGTGGCCAACAAGAATTAAGCTTGCAGCAATGGTAGGTTGCCTGAACGAGAGATTCCGGTCCCCCTCTTCGATATTTTAAACAGCTTTGACTAAATGAGAAGAGATTTCCCAAAAAAAGAAAAGAAAAAATCGAACAAAAGGCGCATAATTCTTATTAAAATACGTTAAAGAGAGAGAAATGTCACATCAAGGCTCCGTTTGTTTTGACGTAAAATGTTTTCAAGTAAAATATTTTGCCCATTTTCGCTTGTTTGGTTGAACAAAAAGAGCAAATGTGCATAATTCTTATTAGCAGTCACGGTGTGTGTGTGATGGCAACAGAGAGAAAACCGAGATACGAAAACATGGAAAGTGGCCTTTATCTGCCACAAATTAAGAGGACGTACATAACGTTTCAAACAACCGGTGCATCATCAGTTCCTTTTTTGCGTATGGTAAGAGAACTGTATACGTAGGAATACTAGATTTTTTAATGACTCTTCTAGACTTGGTTATTAATGCAGCACGCCACGGTTGTTGGTTCAATATTGTTCAAAACACGATATGCATACATATCAAACAAACTTCCCTTTTCCTCACCAAACGTTGAAAAGCCCAAATGACTTCTTTAATTTTATCTAATGGGAGTATAAAAGTAACTTTGAAAAGTAAGGATGAGTTGAATGTTCTTGTTCGTACGAAGTGTTCCAGATGATTGACAAATAAGGCCTCAATCCCAAGTGCATGTGCATGCTTCATGAATTAACTCAAACTTGATTCCTCTTAAAAAATTGTGGTTAATTAAGCATTTGTTCGATTACAGTCATATACATAGGACCATGCTACGGAGAAGCACATCTATCATATTTCATAGCAGCTTTAGTCCCCGCGGAGATCATTCAAACTGAACTACGTACTAGAAATGCAGGTTTGTCTGTTTGTGAACAGTTCAAAGATGAACACGAATCAGTAGCTGCGGTGAACGCATTACGCAACAGCCCTTGGTAGCAGCTACACATCATGTTCCTATAAAGAAAATGATGCCAACCCAAGTAGCTGCTGAGAGCATGCTGTTATGGATTATCGCGAACACCTGTTCAATCCTACAACGCCCCTACGGATCTTGGGAACAATGAATCACAGAAAAAGACAAGCAAATAAGTGCGTAATGAAAACCGGAAAGAAAAACGAGACACAAGATATACGTGGAAAACCTTAACGTGAGGAAAAACCACGGGAGCCACACCAGTCTACTATGAGATCGAATCAAGGAGTACAAGTCTTCTCACAATCTCTCTGAGATTGGTTTTCTCTTGCCTCTCACAATTTTCACGCTCTGAAAATCTGATACACAATACTAACACACACGCAGCCGGCTAAAACCCTAAAAGAGGCAAAGGCATATAAGGCTCTCGGTAGCGCTACAGGGAAACACCTGTAGCGCTACAAAACACTCTGTCCAAAAGTTAGTCTCTAGGTAGCGCTACATCAAAAGCATGGTAGCACTACACTGATGCTGAAGGTTGTTCTGCACCCCAACAATCTCCCACTTGAAGATAACCTGAAACATCCGCAAACAAACAACTGCAAACCCAAATGATCTCAATCAAAACGTGGACGTAGTCATCTGACCCCTCTTGGTGTGACTCCAGGTCCATCATCTCTTCAAGCATGAAGGCTAACTGAAGTTGAACACAACTTCAGTTTCTGAACAGTAACAGACTTGGTCAACATATCTGCCGGATTTCGATCCCCCAAAATCTTCTCTAGCAACAAATCCCCATCTTCCAAAAGCGAACGAATGAAATGGTACCTCAAATCAATATGCTTCGTCCTGGCATGGAACACTGGATTTTTGGCAAGGTGTATAGCACTTTGGCTGTCACTGAAAAGAACGCAGTTCTCTTGCTTCAAACCCAACTCCTCCAAGAAGCCCTTCAACCAAATCATCTCCTTTGCAGCCCTAGTCACGGCCACATACTCAGCTTCTGTCGTGGATAGTGTTTCTAATTTTTGCAGACGTGAGACCCAGCTCACCGCTGTTGAACCCATAGTATAGATATAACCTGTGGTGTTTCGCCGCGTATCCTGATCACCGGCAAAGTCTGCATCCACATATCCCTGCACTGTCAATTTCCCTTTCCCAAAACAAAGTGGCAAATCAGTGGTACCTCTCAAATATCGTATGATCCACTTTACTGCTTCCCAATGCTGTTTCCCTGGATTGCTAGCAAACCTGCTCACAACTCCCACTGCATGGGCAATGTCTGGTCTCGTGTTCACCATCGCATACATTAGGCTACCCACGACCGAGGTATACGGAACCTTGGCCATGTACTCTCTCTTTGCATCTGTCTTGGGTGATTGCCCCTGAGAAAGTTTGAAATGACTTCCCAAGGGTGTGCCAACTGCCTTAGCACTCTGCATATTGAACCTCTCCAGAACACGTTCAATATACTCAGCCTGACTCAACCGCAAGGTCCCCTGAGCCTTATCTTTGCTGATCCTCATCCCAAGTATCTGCTTAGCTGCACCCAGATCTTTCATAGCAAACTCCGTTGCCAACTGTTGCTTCAACCTGTTGATCTCCCTAACACAGGAACCTGCTACAAGCATATCATCTACGTAGAGCAATAAAATGATGTAGCTAGACTCAAACCTCTTGAAGTAACAACAGTGATCTCCATTGCACCTAGTGTAGCCACTGCGCTGCATGAAACCATCAAACTTTCTGTACCACTGTCTGGGAGCCTGTTTCAAGCCATACAGACTCTTCTTGAGCCTGCACACCATCTCTTCCTTGTCTTTCACAATGAAGTCAACAGGCTGCTTCATGTAGATTTCTTCATCCAAGTTCCCGTGAAGAAAAACAGTTTTAACATCTAACTGCTCAAGGTAGAGATTTTCAGCAGCAACCAAACTCAACACCACTCTGATAGTGGCCATCTTCACAACCGGCGAAAATATCTTTGTATAATCGATCCCCTCCTTCTGTTGGAAGCCTTTTACAACCAATCTTGCCTTGTACCTTTTCTTGCCATCACTCTCCTGTTTAAGTCGAAAAACCCATTTGTTCTGCAAGGATTTCTTTCCTGCGGGAAGCTGAGCTAACTGCCAAGTATCGTTGGAATGAAGAGAATCCATCTCTTCCTGCATCGCAGTCTTCCACTTAACTGACTCGGAAACCTGCATAGCCTCATCATAGCATTCTGGTTCTCCACTGTCCGTCAAAAGCAAGTAATCAAGCGAAGAAATATATTTCGGATTCGGCTTGTGTACTCTGGTTGTCCTCCTCAACACTCTGACCGCTGAACTAGTCCCTGTCTCTGGAGCTACCTCATCTGAAACTGTCTCATCTAAAGCTCTCTCCTTTGCCTGACCAGACCTCTGTTCAACCCCACTGTCATTTGGAAGATCCTCCAACCCAAAGTACTCGGACGTATCTCCATCCGAAGTGTTACTCCCACTGCTCTGTTTGATGTCCCGGTCTTTGTACATCACCTTTTCATCAAACACAACGTCTCTACTTCTGATTATCTTCCGATTCTTGTCATCCCAAAAACGATAACCAAACTCATATCCGCCGTACCCAAGAAAGGTGCACTTCTGTGACTTAGCATCAAGTTTATCCCTATCCTTGTCGCTAATATGCACATAGGAAACACAACCGAAAATACGTAAGTGTGAGAGATTTACCTCCTTACCACTCCAAACCTCCTCTGGTATGCTAAAATTCAACGGAACTGATGGCCCAAGATTGATCAAATATGCTGCTGTGCTGACTGCATCTGCCCAAAACATCTTGGGCAACCCTGCGTGTATCTGCATGCTCCTAGCACGCTCAGTCAAGGTCCTGTTCATCCTCTCTGCAATGCCATTATGCTGCGGAGTCCCTGGAGGTGTCCTCTCTAAATGAATCCCGAATAGAGCGTAGGCTTTCTGGAACTCCCCCAACTCATACTCTCCGCCGTTGTCGGACCTCAACCTTTTCACCTTCAAATCTGTTTCATTCTCAACCATGGCCTTCCAGTTCTTGAAGACTTCAAAGACCTCTGACTTGTGCTTCATGAAGTATACCCAAACCTTCCTCGAGTGATCGTCGACAAAGGTAACATAGTAATAAGAACTGCCAAGAGAAGACACTGTAGCTGGACCCCACACATCTGTATGGACAAGCTCTAGCTTCTGAGCCCTGGGAGGCCTGCCGCCTTTCTGAAAGCTAGCCTTCATTCCCTTCTCACTCATATGCCCCAGTCTATAGTGCCACAGATTTGAACTCTCCTTGTTGTCTGCAACTGCAAGTGTGTCGCTACCATGTGAAGTCAAGTAAAGTGTACCAACTTTCTTGCCTTTAGCCGTCACCATGGTACCGTTGGAGACTTTCCACGTGTCCCCTGTGAATGTTGATGTATAACCTGCTGCTGCAAGCTGTCCAACCGAAACAAGATTCCTCTTCAACTTCGGAACATGCCTGACATCTTTCAGACACCATTTGAACCCATGCGTTGCAATCTGAACATCCCCTCTTCCCACTATACTGCAAGGCTCATCGTCCCCCAAGTATACTTTCCCAAAGTCCCCTGCTACATAGTTCTGCAGAACCTCCCTGTTAGCAGTGGCGTGGAATGAGGCACCCGAATCAATCACCCACGATTCGGCGTCGCTGTTCATGGCAAGAATAAGTGCATCGTGCACAACATGAGCCTTTTGCCCATTGTTATTCTTCTTCGGTGCTTTGCAAGTTTGTGACATATGGCCTGTCTGACCACAATTCCAACATTCACCTTTAATTGGCCGAACCTGAGATTTGGCCTTATTTCCCTTACCCTTGGATTTCGACCTGTTCCTGTTCTGATTCTGACCACCCCTGGTCTGGCTTCTGCCCCTCTGCTCAACACTTAGAGCTGAACCTGAACTACCTGAACCATCGATCGAACCCCTTCTGACCTCCTCAGTCAAAATCAAACTAACAACCTCACTCAGTTTCAACTTTTCTTTCCCTGCCGAATTACTGACTGCAGTAATGGTACCCTGCCAGCTCTCTGGCAACTGAGACAGAATTAACAAGGCTTGAACCTCATCATCAAACTTGATATCGACAGACGTAAGTTGATCAACTATCATATTGAACTCACTGAGATGTGACATAAAGGAAACCCCTTCTGCCATAGATAGGTTGAAAAGTTTTTTCATAAGATGTACCTTATTCGCAGCAGACGGTTGCTCGTACATCTTCTTCAGTGCTTCCATAAGCTCCTTCGTCGTTTTCTCCTTCAATATGTTGTGGGTGACTGACTTTGAAAGGGACAGGCGAATAACCCTTAACGCCTTCCTGTCCAGAACGTCCCAATCCTCGTTTCTCTCTTCAGCTTTCTTCCCCTTTTCTTTACCCTCCAACGGCCGGTAAAGATCCTTCTGATACAGATAGTCCTCTATCTGCGTTTTCTAGTACGCGAAGTCTGACCCATCAAACTTGTCGATCCTCTGTTTGCCTTCTTCAGAACCCATAGCTCCCACTGAAACCCTAGCTTGCCCGAACGAGATTAAACCCTAACCTGTCGAACAAAACCTACCGCAACCGCGGCTTTGATACCAGTTGTTATGGATTATCGCGAACACCTGTTCAATCCTACAACGCCCCTACGGATCTTGGGAACAATGAATCACAGAAAAACAAACAAATAAGTGTGTAATGAAAAAAGGAAAGAAAAACGAGACACAAGATATACGTGAAAAACCTCAACGTGAGGAAAAACCACGGGAGCCACACCAGTCCACTATGAAATCGAATCAAGGAATACAAGTCTTCTCACAATCTCTCTGAGATTGGTTTTCTCTTGCCTCTCACAAATTTTCACGCTCTGAAAATCTGATACACAACACTACACACACGCAGCCGGCCAAAACCCTAAAAGAAGCATGTAAGGCTCTCGGTAGCGCTACAAGGAAACACCTGTAGCGCTCCAGAACGCTCTGTTCAGAAATTAGGTCCTAGGTAGCGCTACAAGTCCCTATTCTGGCTGCTGCTGAAGGTTGTCTGCACCCCAACACTAACACCATTGTAAGTCTATTACGAGTTAAATAACTCAGCCTCCTCCTTAATGCCTTACAGTACCCAAGCACTTACTGTGGGATAGAGTAAAATACATACATTAAGAGCTTGCAATCACGACATATGGAGTACTTTACTCATTGAACCCAAGACTTGATGTTTCAAGCGTTGAGTCTAGTTTTCCCTAGGAGTGATGTTACTATGTGGGCTTAAGACCCATCCCCTTTGATGTTTTCCACACCAAATCCCTTGCAAGGCCCTTTGTTAAAGGATCAACCAAATTTTCACTTAACTGGACATAATAAATTGTAACCACACCGTCAGTGATTAACTACCTAACTATACTATGTCTGAGTCCTATATGCCTAGAATTCCCGTTATATACCTGGTTATATGCCTGTGACAGTGTGGCCTCACTATCACAATGCAAAGATACTAGTGGCATAGGGCCAAAGATTAATCTCCATCAACAAGTTTCTCAACCACTTTGCTTCTTTGCTAGCTGAAGCAAGTGCCACAAACTCAGCGGCCATAGTTGAGTCTGTAATGCACGTCTGCTTCTTAGATCCCCATAAGACTGCACCGCCTCCAAGACAAAAGATCCAACCACTCGTTGAAGAGTGATCCTCGCGGTTAGTAATCCAACTCGCGTTAGTAAATCTTTCTAGCACTAAAGGATATCCACTATAGACTATTCCATAGTCCATAGTTTTCTTCAAGTATTTCAATTCTTGATCAACAGCATGCCAATTCACACTTCCGGGATTACTAGTATACCTACTAAGTTTTCCCACCGCAAAAGTGATATCAGGTCTAGTACAAGTCATTGCATACATGCATCAAGATACCAATCACTCTAGAATACAACAACTGATCAAAAGCCCTAACAGTATTAGGATACTATTTCAAATTTGGATCAAAATGTGTTGACATAGGAGCACTATTATACCAATCAAACTTTTTAAGAATTTTCTCTATATGGTGCGACTGAGTAAGGACCAAATTATTACGATCCCTCTTAATCCTAATGCCCAAAATGACATCAGCAACGCCCATGTCTTTCATACTAAAACTAGATGATAACAAATTTTTCGTATTTTCTATCACATCTAGATCAGTACCAAATATAAGCATATCATCCACATATAAACATATGATCACACCTTTCTTGCCAGTGAACTTACTATACACACATTTTTTACATTGATGTATCCTCAATCCATTTGATACTATAACCTTATCAAAATTTTCATGCCACTATTTGTGGGCTTGTTTTAATCCATAGAGTGACTTAACTAGCTTACAGACCTTTTGTTCTTGACATTTCACAACAAAACCTTCTAGTTGTTTCATGTAAATTTCCTCATCCAGTTTCCCGCTAAGGAAAGCTTTCTTGACATCCATTTGATGGATCTCAAGTTAATAGAAGGACGCTAGAGCTATTAACACTCTAATGGTGGAGATCCGCGCAAATGGAGCATTGGTATCAAAGTAGTCAATACCTTCCTTCTAGGTAAAACCCTTTGCTACCAATCGCGCTTTAAACTTGTCTATCGTGCCATCAACTTCCATTTTCTTCTTGAATATCCATTTACAACCTATCGATTTGGATCCAGGTGGCAAATCAACAAGTACCCAGGTTTTATTACCCATAATAGAGTCCATCTCATCATCAATTGCTTCTTTTCAAAAAGCAACATCCTGAGACTGCATAGTCTCATCAAAAAACAAAGGATCAGACTTCACATTTAGTGAAATCATAGTTTTCTTACAATGTGACTATCTAGTTCCTTCCACCAAAAACACCACAAAATCTAGACCAAATGACTTTTCTATCCTTGCTCTCTTACTCCTCCTAGGTTCTATAGGTTCATCATGTTCACTATTCTCTTTGGAATCCAAAATAGTCAGTTCATCCGTCCGATTAGAATCTAATCTAGGAATAGTAGTGAACATATTTTCATAGAAAATAACATCTCTTGACTCAATGATCGTATTAACTTTTACAGAACTATTAGGCTCTATAACAAGAAATATATAGGCTTTGCTATGCAAAGAAAAGCCAAGAAAAATACATTCAATTCCTTTATCACCTAACTTCTTCCGTTTAGGTTCAGGCAATCTTACAGTTGCTCTACAACCCCAAGTTCTTACATAACTTATATTAGATTTCTTGTTTTTCCAGAGTTCATAAGGAGTAACATTATACCTTTTTAAAGGAATCCTGTTAAGTATGTGTGCAGCCATAAGCAAAGCTTCACCCCAATAACCATAACTTAACCCAGCATTAGAAAGCATATCATTGATCATCTCAGTCAATGTCCTATTCTTTCTTTCAGCCACTCCATTTTGTTGTGGTGTGTAAGGAGCAGTTGTCTCATGAATAATACCGACACTCTCACAATATGCAGGAAAATGATATTTACTACATTTATCAGATCCAAGCCTTTTAATTTTAACACCACATTGTTTTTCTACTTCTGTTTTATATTCCTTAAACTTCTCTAGAACTTCATTTTTAGAATGCAAAAGATAAATATAACAAAATTTAGAAAAATCATCAATAAATGTTTCAAAATATTTTTTTCCATCTTTACAAGGAGTACTATGCATATCACAAACATAACTATGCACAAGTTCTAGAAAAGAAGTGGTTCTCTCTATTTTAGGAAATGGCGTACGAGAAGTCTTAGATTGCATGCAAACTTTACATTTTTCAATCATGTCATTATCATACTTAGGAATTAAATCTAATTTAATCATGGTATCCATTTTTGTAGTATTAACATGTCCTAAACTGCATGCCATAAAGATAAAGAGTCAACAATATAAGCATAAACAATTGTGTTATTGATAATGTTAAGCTTGAACATCCCCTGATACATGTAGCCTTTCCCTACAAAGATCCCACCCTTAGAAAGTACAAACTTGTCAGACTGAAACACTAATTGAAAGCCATACTTATTAAGCAAGCTTCTAGACACAAATTTTTTCCTAACTTTAGGCACATGATAAACATCACTAAGACAGACAACTTTTTTGGAAGTAAATTTTGAATCCACTTTCCCTTTTCCCTTAATTACAGCAGTGGATGAGTTGCCCATGTAGAGAACCTCTCCATCACTAACTGGTTCATAAGTGCTTAAAAGAGTCATGTCGTTGCAAACACTTGTCACTCCTAAATCAATCCACCAATCTTTAGCATCCTCGAGCATATTAATCTCGGAAATAACAGCCGCAAACTTGTTCTGTGCTTTGGCCTTTTCTGGTTTCTTCTTATTGTTTAGAGATCGGCAATCTTTCTTGTAGTGTCCTGGCTTGCCACAATGCCAGCAAGAGCCTTTTGGATTCTTATTAGAACCTTTGTTGGATTGGAAATTGCCTTTATGCTTTCCCTTGCCTTTCTTGCCGCCATCATTATTCACCACGTGAACATTGGAAACTTGAGCCACTTGATCATTACCCTCAAGTCGCCTTGTCTCTTCCTTGATCTGAAGGTGCTGGGACAATTCTTCAAGGGTAATATCTTCTTTTTTTTGTGTTTCAGGCCCTTCTTAAAATCTTTCCAAGATGGTGGCAATTTTCTATTATAGAAGACACTACAATAGACTCATCCATGTTCATTTTTTGTTGTTGAAACTGATTAAGAATATGCATGATCTCATGGAATTGTTCAATCATAGATTTACCATCAACCATAACAAACTGCATAAATGTACTAACAAGAAACTTCTTACTGGTGGCACCATCAGATATGTATTTCATCTCTAGCGCATCCCAAAGTTCTTTTGCAGTCTCCACATGTTGGTACACATCGAACAAGGAGTCTCCCAACGCATTCAGAATGGCCTTTGCAAATATAGTCGTCATTTTCCCACTTCATCAGAGTGCGCTGTTCTGACAAAGTTTCATCCTCTTTCTCCTCTGAATATGGAGTTGTGAGCATGTACTCCGCGTTGAGTGTGGTTAGGAGGAAGTCAATCTTCTTCTGCCAATGGCGGAAATTCACGCCAACGAACCGTTCCAACTTCATGAAGTCTTGTGTCATCTTTTGCAGTGAACGAGCCATAATATTGTCTTTAGATTGTCGGAAAAATTGTTGACACCTTCGATATGAATCTAGAACGTTACTTCGAATCTGAAAAATAAAACCACTTCAAGTCATTAAAGTTACCTCCAAGATACAATGAAGCTTGATCTAAAGATCTTCTACCAGCGTTTGCACTTCTAAAAGTAGAACAGAATGCTCGGTAGTATGAACAAATGAACCAAGACACTAGTGATCAAATCTGCAGAATTTGATCACTAGTAAATAAATGAACTGAAAGCTTTTTGATGGAGAGAACTAACGTGCAGAATTTTGGAGCATGAACTGAAAGCTTTTTGATGGAGAGAACTAACGTGCAGAATTTTGGAGCGCAAAAAAATGATTTTTCCTTGATTCAACAAATAAGCATGGGACTGCCTATTTATAGGCGTGCACACACCTTTTCCGAAGGGGTGCCACCTTTTCCGAAGAGCTGCCACCCTTTCTGAAGAGGTGCCACCTTTACTGAAGAGGTGTAACCCTTATGAAAGGTTGCATCTTTCCGAACAGTTGTGTTGTTTCAAACAAGTGTGTTGATTGCACACACCACTTCAACCGTTTAGACATTCACCCGTTGTGAAATTTTAATACTCGCAAGCGCACGAATCATATTGAAGTATAGCAATGCAAGTGCGAGGTTGAACCCATAGGGACTTGTGATTTTTATAGGAAAACTATATAAACTTAAATTGATTCAACCCTAACCTAGTTCCCAAAAGTGTGATTGATTTGGAAGATAAAAATTAAATAAATTAACGATAAAAATAGTTAAACTATAACGGAAAAGTAGTGGAGATTGACGGTTGGAAAAAGTAACTAGAGTTTCGGAATCCACTCCCATAAACATTTACCAATCAATCTTATGCAAAGTTTTTCCTTTTATTTCTACACAATGATTTAGAGGCTAATCTTATCACCATGGAAAATATTATTATAAGCTCTTTTCTTTTCAACGAAAATATGTTCTCCCTCTGCTTCAAAGGTCAAGCTAAAATCATCAATTGTATTCACGAAAGTAAATCAGAGTAGATACCCCATATATACTTGAATATTAACTTTAACAAACCAAGCATGATGCAGAGCAAGTAATGATCTTTTTGAAGAAGAAAAGGTTTCCCGAAGGAACCTACAGCAAGCTGAAGCCCAGAAAGTATGGTCTATACAAGGTTTTGAAGAAGATTGGGGATAATGGATATGTGATTGGTCTTCCCGAGTCCATGAAGATCTCCAATATCTTCAATGTTGCTGACATTTTTTAGTATCATGAAGCAGAATTCACGAGAAACTAGTTGCGTACTAGTTCAAACGAAAATAGGTCTCGAATCCACGAGGTTCTTGAATCCACAAGAAGAAAGAGAAATGACTCTGAATTATATTTGATTAAAAGCTAAATAATAATAGAGGTTACATGCCCTTTTATAGGGAAAACTAGCAAACCCTAGCAAAAACTTACAAAAAATAAAGTATCCTGAAAATTGAGGAAACTTCCAAAATTGAAACTAGAAAGAAAAATAAGAAATTCCCAACTGGAAACAACGAAAACGGAATTACACGCTAAGAGTAAAATTATTACCTAAATTAGCAAAATTACTAAATTGAAAGCCTAAACGAATGAATTTGGCCGAAATCCACCATCAGTCACTATTAGGGTCGTGAGTCTTGATCGCAGCGCGATTCTGCTTCAGCCCACCAAGTTTGGGCCTATTCTGGGATCGTCAATAAATTGCCGAAATTAGCAATTTTCAATTAGAAGTTGTTTGGGCCTCTTAGGCTTTGACCGGTCCAATTGATCATAGAATTGGCCCGCTACTTGTTCTACATCAAAGCATCAAATAATTAGAAAAACCCATTCCGATTGAACCCATATCCGATATTCATGCATATTGATTAGTGAGTCAAGAACAATAAGCAATAAATGCAAGAAGGAAAAATCTTATGCATAATACTAATCAATAAAATTTATGAGGTTTCATCCTCAACCGTAGTATAAAAGTTTAACCTAGCATAGATAAAAATAAAGCCTCACAAAAATCTCATTTGCTCATCTTGTTCTCCAACCGTGAACTCCGGTGTCGTCCGTCTAATTTTTAGCCGCAGCTGCTGTGCTCTCTATATGTTACGCGATCTCCCCCCCTTTTGCCAAAGACCTAATGCCCCTTTTTATAGCCACTGACCGAATTTCCTCTTCAAAAGGAAAGAAATTACTTTTCAAACTCTACTCTAATTTTGACCCATTAATAACTGCAAGTAAATCTTCTCTTTATCTTCATGCCAAACCACACACTCCTTTTTATAATTTCTGCCGAGAATTGTCTTCATAAAGGAGACTTTCTTTCTAATCAAACTTCCAATATATATTAGTTTCTCTTAATACCTCTAGCCTTGCTCCTACAAGTAGCAATTAAATCCCACTAATATGCAACCACCAATTAGCTTTCAAGAATTCCTTTTCAGGCAATGCAATAATGTTGTATTCTTTGATTCCCTTACACTCGGGGTCAAACATTTACGAATCCAATCACCGAAAGATGAATAGTTATCATCTTTTTCCTGCAGATTAATAATTCAAAGTGAATTACCAGAAAGATAATAATAATGTCTAATTAAGCACAAGTAAGAACTACAAATATATGATTTTAGGGCTTATAATTGTCAATATTTTATGCTTATCACCCATTCGATCCAAATCTCTAACCGCCATAACCGTTACATCTCCAAAGCGGGAAAAAATTCCCAAAAACAAGCTTTCTAAGAAATAATAAATATTTTGTAACAACTAAAAAAACCTAAACCATATTTTTGAAAATATCCAACATGCCTTACAGAAGTCATTAGCAGTGTGTTTAACTGATGGCAAAAGCCAGCGTTTGCCGCCCCATTTGCCCCATTCCCCCCTGACAACTAGTCTACGCATAAACATAAAACAGGAGAGGACTTGTTAAATACTACTCCTACATAAAGAAACTAGATCTGAATTGGATTGATTGTGAGAGAAATAAATGAAGAATCTGATTTGAAAAAATATGGACTTCAAAGATGAGGTGCGTGAGTGTGAGCCATGCGTCCAATAATTATTTAATGCTACGAGAATGAAGTCACATCATACTCTGGAGCCCTCCAACATCATACATTTACTATGGACCCTCAAATAAATATGTGATATTGGGGTGATGGCATACCATGTAGCTGTTCTCCGGACTACTGAATAATAATAACCGGAGGCATTTATGCTTTTCCTAGACGAGTACAAATAAAACAAACAAAGACTTGTATAAATTAGCACTGGGAGTTGGCAGAAGTTTCGTAAACAAAGAGAAAAGTCGTTTTTGACCAAATTTCCCAAAAAACTAACCGTCAAATGCGCGTCTCTCTCTCTCTAGGTATAATAAATATAGTATAGGAGATGCGGTCCCTCCCCACTGCTCTTTATCTTATCAAACTCCAAACCCATTCCTTCCCCGGCCCCAATCATTCATTCACCCAAAACCCAACCTCGAAAAGCACCAATGCTGCTACCATATCACCCGTACTAACCCATTTTTGTTCAAAACTCGTACAAACGAGTAATTCTTCCCTGCCTATAGTTTCATTGCGCTGTCTCTCTCTCTCTCTCTCTCTCAAGTCTCTCCTCTTCCCTATTTTTAAATCGGCAATTTGGTAGAGGAAAGACGAGAGAAGCCATGGAAACTGAAGCAGCAACCGGTATTCAGTGCAAGCGCAACAGCCTTGTCATCAAGAGGAACATTAGCTCAACCTCCTCGTTTCGCCTTCGATCCCCAAGTCTCAACTCCGTGCGTCTACGTCGGATATTCGATCTGTTTGACAAGAACAATGACGAAATCATAACCGTGGATGAGCTCAGCCAAGCGCTCCAACTCCTAGGTTTGGATGCCGATATGTCTGAGTTAGACAGCATGGTCAAGTCCCACATTAAACCGGGCAACAAAGGCCTTCAATTCGAAGACTTCGAATCCTTACACAGATCATTGAACGACACCTTCTTTGGGATCGATGAGGAGGATATGTGCCAAGGAGGAGGAGGAGATCAGGAAGAAAAGGCTTGCCAGCAGGCAGAATCAGACCTTTCTGACGCGTTCAAGGTGTTCGACGAGGACGGCGACGGCTACATATCGGCGAGGGAGTTGCAGGCCGTGCTTGGGAAGCTTGGATTACCCGAAGGCAGAGAGATGGACAGAGTTGAGCGCATGATCCTCTCAGTTGACCGCAACCACGATGGCCGTGTTGACTTCTTTGAGTTTAAAGATATGATGCTTCGCACCGTCATCATCCCCTCCTCTTAATCATTGCATCTAGCTTTTACAATCAGTTACCATATGGTGGCATCGTATTTAGAGATCTCTCTATCCCTTCAGCTTTTCCTTCTCCTCTGTTCTTCTGTCTACTTTTGTATCCTTCATTAGTTCGTTATGACATGTTGTAATCTTATGACAACATGACGTTTCAGTTGTAATCTTATTTCATGCTATGAATTTCTTCGATATACAGTTCGGATTTTTCAGCTGTCTAATTTATAAGCAGCATGAATATGAATGAAAAATGGTTTCTGCTCAACTCTTAAGTACGAATTACTGGCTAATAATCTTGATGGAAATGCCACGAGAATTGCCCTGTCGATATAAGATGTGGTAATTATACATTCGAATCATCTGAGATGTAGCCCTGTCGACAAAGCCGAATAACGGTGGAAAGATATTCTTGTATCCAGCCGACCCTGATTGATTGAGGCAAAATTTTTAATTTAATTTGCATTATTCTTGCCCTTTGTTTTCTTAGATTCTTCCTTCGTTTCTTAATTAGATATTTAAGCTTTTACCATCAATACATGTAAGAAAATTGGTTCTCAATTCTTAACCTGGATTTATAGACCTTGTATGCATGCATGTGTTGGGGTGCAGAACAACCTTCAGCAGCAGTGTAGCGCTACCATGCTTTTGGTGTAGCGCTACCTAGAGACTAACTTTTGGACAGAGTGTTTTGTAGCGCTACAGGTGTTTCCCTGTAGCGCTACCGAGAGCCTTATATGCCTTTGCCTCTTTTAGGGTTTTGGCCGGCTGCGTGTGTGTTAGTGTGGACGGCCCACCGAGATTGTGAGGTTTCGTGTTGGAAAAGATTGTGATTGTTAGAGTCGCCACCCGGATTTGAGGTCCGAACCCGAGAAACCAATAAAAAAAATATGACTCATTTGCCCATTTGAAAAAGATTTCACTGATCATGGCGGAACCAAAGATTTCTCGGATTCGGGGGTTTGGTTACGAGAGGGGAAGGGTTTTACGGCACCCCTCTTGCCCGGTCTGTGAACCGGCCTCTACTCAACATTTTGTGGGATTTTGGAAATATTTAAAATTTAATCTAATCACGAAAGTGGGAACCGGGGATGGGAATCACGTAAATAGTGAGAAAATACAAAATGCGAATCTATCGTGGATGCTTGTGCATGATGATTTACATGCAAAGGATGATAATGATGAAGAGAAATTACAACAAACATTTACAGAGAGAGATGATAACAAAAACTATACAACAACTCCAGAAATTATGAACATGAAACTTAATAAACTGACTTGCAATCTAGATCCCAGAATGGGGGTTGAGCGCTCAAGGGTAATGGCTTGAGCGCTCAACCTTCCAAACCAGATTGAGCGCTCAAGGATCATGGATTGAGCGCTCAAACCAGTTTCTGGTTTCTGTGATTTTGACCCTTTTTACAACTTCACTTCTCATTCTTTGCGAGATCAAACATTTGTGAACACTTTTCATAAATAAACAGATTAAAACAGAAAGGTTTGATTTCTCAAAGAATGATGAAACAATCAAGGATCATCACAAAATAGTAAAGGAAACACTTGAAAATGGGAGAGAGAGAGGGATTCAGATCATGAACACAGGAATAACAACTCACACGCACCAGAAATAAACTAAACCATGATCCATCATCAAAACCACTAGCAATCAACAAATGAGCCAAGAACAGATTGAGTGCTCAAAGAAATGACTTTGAGCGCTCAAACCATCATATGGCTTTTTGGTTTTTGACTTGAAAACAGATTTCAGGTGATTCTCAGGACCATAAATGTACAGATAAAAGATATTTGAAGTTGAACAGTCACTATTTTACTCTTTACTATGAGATTTGCAAAGATTTTTATGTTTGAACATCATAAAATAGTTAACTTACACTCATGCATGTGATTTTGAAGTAGAAATAAGCTGTTTTGAGAGTTACATGAGCATAGTTAACTATTAAATAGCGATCAAAACCAGGAGAAGGCACCAAAAATTAGCAAAAAAAAGAAACTGTTCAAAACTAGGCTTGAGCGCTCAAGGCCTGAGGCTTGAGCGCTCAACCCCTGTTGAAACTGCAAATTTTGAAAGTGTTTTGCTTGGTTATTTCGGACCTTGTAAGCCCAAGGCAAGTACAAAGAACTTGCTTGGACCTACTGGTCTCCCTCAGAAGAACCAGAATGTGATAGTTCACATATTGACTACCTTTTTGAAAATGATCAAGGCTTGAGCTTGATTCTCGGCTTGGAAATCGTTGATTCTGGATATTTTTGGTTGGTAATCTAGGTGTGTGAGATAATGTAGGTGATTGATTGATGATCAAAGAACGAATTTAGAGTTTGGAGAATGGTTTTTGTGAGTGGTTTGGATGGTGAGTATGTGGTTTTGTAGAGAGAGAGAGAGAGAAAGGATCTTTTCTGGAGGAATTTGGGGGAGCTGAAGTATGAAAATTTCCGTCCTCAAAACCAGGGGGTGGTGAGTGGTTTTATAGAGTGAGTGGGAGGGAAGAGAGGAGAGAGAGGAAGTGGGTTTGTATTTGAAAGTGGGTTAGGGGTAGTTTTAGGAGTAGTTTAGGACAATGTAGGGTGTATTATATACGTACAAGACGTATACAGGTGGTTAGACGCTCCTCTCTGCATGAAATCTCATGATGAGATACTCTGCAGATTCCTGACTGGGATCAGAGTTGAGCGCTCAAAGCCGTACTACGGCTTTGAGCGCTCAAGGTGTTTCTCAGGGGTTTGAGCGCTCAAGGCCTCAAGCTTGAGCGCTCAAGGTTCTTGGTGGCAGATTGATGGTTTGGCTTGGTTCAACAATGCTTGGGTTGGTTTGGGCTGTTTTGGTTGCTTGGGTGGTGTTTGGTTGATTTTGATCAAGTTCCAGCCATTTTCACAATTTTCGGGTAGTCATGATTGGTCCGTTTCATCATTGGGAATGCTCGAGGGTGTCCCGGGTTCAAAATCGGGGTGTCTACAGTTAGTATTGTGTATCAGATTTTCAGAGCGTGAAAATTGTGAGAGGCAAGAGAAAACCAATCTCAGAGAGATTGTGAGAAGACTTGTACTCCTTGATTCGATTTCATAGTGGACTGGTGTGGCTCCCGTGGTTTTTCCTCACGTTGAGGTTTTCCATGTATATCTTGTGTCTCGTTTTTCTTTCCGGTTTTCATTACGCACTTATTTACTTGTCTTTTTCTGTGATTCATTGTTCCCAAGATCCGTAGGGGCGTTGTAGGATTGAACAGGTGTTCGCGATAATCCATAACAACTGGTATCAGAGCCGCGGTTGCGGTAGGTTTTGTTCGACAGGTTAGGGTTTAATCTCGTTCGGGCAGGCTAGGGTTTCAATGGGAGCTATGGGTTCTGAAGAAGGCAAACAAAGGATCGACAAGTTTGATGGGTCAGACTTCGCGTACTGGAAAATGCAGATAGAGGACTATCTGTATCAGAAGGATCTTTACCGGGCGTTGGAGGGTAAAGAAAAGGGGAAGAAAGCTGAAGAGAGCAACGAGGATTGGGACGTTCTGGACAGGAAGGCGTTAGGGGTTATTCGCCTGTCCCTTTCAAAGTTAGTCACCCACAACATATTGAAGGAGAAAACAACGAAGGAGCTTATGGAAGCACTAAAGAAGATGTACGAGCAACCGTCTGCTGCGAATAAGGTACATCTTATGAAAAAACTTTTCAACCTATCTATGGCAGAAGGGGTTTCCTTTATGTCACATCTCAGTGAGTTCAATATGATAGTTGATCAACTTACGTCTGTCGATATTAAGTTTGATGATAAGGTTCAAGCCTTGTTAATTCTGTCTCAGTTGCCAGAGAGTTGGCAGGGTACCGTTACTGCAGTCAGTAATTCGGCAGGGAAAGAAAAGTTGAAACTGAGTGAGGTTGTCAGTTTGATTTTGACTGAGGAGGTCAGAAGGGGTTCGATCGATAGTTCAGATAGTTCAAGTTCAGCTCTAACTGTTGAGCAGAGGGGCAGAAGCCAGACCAGGGGTGGTCAGAATCAGAACAGGAACAGGTCGAAATCCAAGGGTAAGGGAAATAAGGCCAAATCTCAGGTTCGGCCTATTAAAGGTGAATGTTGGAATTGTGGTCAGACATGCCATATGTCACAAACTTGCAAAGCACCGAAGAAGAATAACAGTGGGCAAGAGGCTCATGTTGTGCACGATGCACTTATTCTTGCCATGAACAGCGACGCCGAATCGTGGGTGATTGATTCGGGTGCCTCATTCCACGCCACTGCTAACAGGGAGGTTCTGCAGAACTATGTAGCAGGGGACTTTGGGAAAGTATACTTGGGGGACGACGAGCCTTGCAGTATAGTGGGAAGAGGGGATGTTCAGATTGCAACGCATGGGTTCAAATGGTGTCTGAAAGATGTCAGGCATGTTCCGAAGTTGAAGAGGAATCTTGTTTCGGTTGGACAGCTTGCAGCAGCAGGTTATACATCAACATTCACAGGGGACACGTGGAAAGTCTCCAACGGTACCATGGTGACGGCTAAAGGCAAGAAAGTTGGTACACTTTACTTGACTTCACATGGTAGCGACACACTTGCAGTTGCAGACAACAAGGAGAGTTCAAATCTGTGGCACTATAGACTGGGGCATATGAGTGAGAAGGGAATGAAGGCTATGCAATCGAATGGGAAGCTACCGGGTTTAGAGTCAGTGGATATTGACATGTGTGAGGATTGCATCTTCGGGAAACAGAAACGGGTTAGCTTTTAGAAAGGCGGCAGGCCTCCCAGGGTTCAGAAGCTAGAGCTTGTCCATACAAATGTGTGGGGTCCAGCTACAGTGTCTTCTCTTGGCAGTTCTTATTACTATGTTACCTTTGTCGACGATCACTCGAGGAAGGTATGGGTATACTTCATGAAGCACAAGTCAGAGGTCTTTGAAGTCTTCAAGAAGTGGAAGGCCATGGTTGAGAATGAAACAGATTTGAAGGTGAAAAGGTTGAGGTCCGACAACGGCGGAGAGTATGAGTTGGGGGAGTTCAAGAAAGCCTGCGCTCTATTCGGGATTCGTTTAGAGAGGACACCTCCAGGGACTCCGCAGCATAATGGCATTGCAGTGAGGATGAACAGGACCTTGACTGAGCGTGCTAGGAGCATGCAGATACACGCAGGGTTGCCCAAGATGTTTTGGGCAGATGCAGTCAGCACAGCAGCATATTTGATCAATCTTGGGCCATCAGTTCCGTTGAATTTTGGCATACCAGAGGAGGTTTGGAGTGGTAAGGAGGTAAATCTCTCACACTTACGTGTTTTCGGTTGTGTTTCCTATGTGCATATTAGCGACAAGGACAGAGATAAACTTGATGCTAAGTCACAGAAGTGCACCTTTATTGGGTACGGCGGAGATGAGTTTGGTTATCGTTTTTGGGATGACAAGAATCGGAAGATAATCAGAAGTAGAGACGTTGTGTTTGATGAAAAGGTGATGTACAAAGACAGGGACATCAAACAGAGCAGTGGGAGTAACACTTCGAATGGACATACGTCCGAGTACTTTGGGTTGGAGGATCTTCCAAATGACAGTGGGGTTGAACAGAGGTCTGGTCAGGCAAAGGAGAGAGCTTTAGATGAGACAGTTTCAGAGGGGACAGTTTCAGATGAGGTAGCTCCAGAGATAGGGACTAGTTCAGCGGTCAGAGTGTTGAGGAGGACAACCAGAGTACACAAGCCGAATCCAAAATATATTTCTTCGCTTGATTACTTGCTTTTGACGGACAGTGGAGAACCAGAATGCTATGATGAGGCTATGCAGGTTTTCGAGTCAGCTAAGTGGAAGACTGCGATGCAAGAAGAGATGGATTCTCTTCCTTCCAACGATACTTGGCAGTTAGCTCAGCTTCCCGCAGGAAAGAGTTAAAACTGCTTTTCTTCACGGAGACTTGGATGAAGAAATCTACATGAAGCAGCCTGTTGGCTTCATTGTGAAAGGCAAGGAAGAGATGGCGTGCAGGCTCAAGAAGAATCTGTATGGCTTGAAACAGGCTCCCAGACAGTGGTACAGAAAGTTTGATGGTTTCATGCAACGCAGTGGCTACAGTAGGTGCAATGGAGATCACTGTTGTTACTTCAAGAGGTTTGAGTCTAGCTACATCATTTTATTGCTCTACGTAGATGATATGCTTGTAGCAGGTTCCTGTGTTAGGGAGATCAACAGGTTGAAGCAACAGTTGGCAACGGAGTTTGCTATGAAAGATCTGGGTGCAGCTAAGCAGATACTTGGGATGAAGATCGGCAGAGATAAGGCTCAGGGGACCTTGCGGTTGAGTCAGGATGAGTATATTGAACGTGTTCTGGAGAGGTTCAATATGCAGAGTGCTAAGGCAGTTGGCACACCCTTGGGAAGTCATTTCAAACTTTCTCAGGGGCAATCACCCAAGACAGATGCACAGAGAGAGTACATGGCCAAGGTTCCGTATACCTCGGCCGTGGGTAGCCGGATGTATGCGATGGTGAACGCGAGGGTGAACACAAGACCAGACATTGCCCATGCAGTGGGAGTTGTGAGCAGGTTTGCTAGCAATCCAGGAAAACAGCATTGGGAAGCAGTAAAGTGGATCATGCGATATTTGAGAGGTACCACTGATTTGCCACTTTGTTTTGGGAAAGGGAAATTGGCAGTGCAGGGATATGTGGATGCAGACTTTGTCGGTGATCAGGATACGCGGGGAAGCACCACAGGTTATATCTATACTATGGGTTCAACAGCGGTGAGCTGGGTCTCACGTCTGCAGAAATTAGTGACACTATCCATGACAGAAGCTGAGTATGTGGCCGTGACTGAGGCTGCAAAGGAGATGATTTGGTTGAAGGGCTTCTTGGAGGAGTTGGGTTTGAAGCAAGAGAACTGCGTTCTTTTCAGTGACAGCCAGAGTGCTATACACCTTGCCAAAAATCCAGTGTTCCATGCCAGGACGAAGCATATTGATTTGAGGTACCATTTCATTCATTCGCTTTTGGAGGATGGGGATTTGTTGCTAGAGAAGATTTTGGGGGATCCAAATCCGGCAGATATGTTGACCAAGTCTGTTACTGTTCAGAAACTGAAGTTGTGTTCAACTTCAGTTGGCCTTCATGCTTGAAGAGATGATGGGCCTGGAGTCACACCAAGAGGGGTCAGATGACTACGTCCACGTTTTGATTGAGATCATTTGGGTTTGCAGTTGTTTGTTTGCGGATGCTTCAGGTTATCTTCAAGTGGGAGATTGTTGGGGTGCAGACAACCTTCAGCAGCAGCCAGAATAGGGACTTGTAGCGCTACCAAGGTTTTGGTGTAGCGCTACCTAGGACCTAATTTCTGAACAGAGCGTTCTGGAGCGCTACAGGTGTTTCCCTGTAGCGCTACCGAGAGCCTTACATGCTTCTTTTAGGGTTTTGGCCGGCTGCGTGTGTGTAGTGTTGTGTATCAGATTTTCAGAGCGTGAAAATTTGTGAGTGGCAAGAGAAAACCAATCTCAGAGAGATTGTGAGAAGACTTGTACTCCTTGATTCGATTTCATAGTGGACTGGTGTGGCTCCCGTGGTTTTTCCTCACGTTGAGGTTTTCCACGTATATCTTGTGTCTCGTTTTTCTTTCCGTTTTTCGTTACGCACTTATTTGTTTGTTTTTCTGTGATTCATTGTTCCCAAGATCCGTAGGGGCGTTGTAGGATTGAACAGGTGTTCGCGATAATCCATAACAGTTAGTTCGGGTACTTTAGTTACAGGGGTACTCTTGGTTAGTTTGCCTATATGAGCGTGGAAGTGGTGTCGCTTCCTATGACGTCCAAGGGCTTGGCTCTAGAGCGCTCATGAAATAGGATATAGACACAAGGCCAACGCACATATCAGCTATTTTGAAATACTTGTGGTATCCTGCCCTGTGCATGAGATGTGTCAGATTGGTTGGAAAGGATCGCTAGTTCAAAGACAAGTCTACTATGCCATCCTAATCAACTTTGATATGTTTTCACTAAGTGAATGGTTCAAGTCGAATGACACCTTCACTTATGCTTAAGGCTGCCAACTGAACCAAAAATTATCATCTTGATTTTGAAAATGGCGGGGATTGTTGGTATTTTCAAAAATAGAGTTTAGCTTTTTTTTTTGTTCTTAGAAAGCTTGTTTTTGGGAATTTTATTCCACTTTACAGATGTAACGGTTACGACGGTTAGGGATTTGGATGAAATGGGTGTATGTCTAAACGGTTGAAGTGGTGTGTGCAATCAACACACCGGCTTGGAACAGCACAACTGTTCAGAAAGATGCAACCTTTCATAAGGGTTACACCTCTTCAGAAATGGTGTGTGCACGCCTATAAATAGGCAGTCTCATGCCTATTGGTTGAGTCAAGGAAAAATCATTTTTTGCGCTCCAAAATTCTGCACGTTAGTTCTCTCCATCAAAAAGCTTTCGGTTCATTTATTTACTAGTGATCAGATTCTGCAGATTGGATCACTAGTGTCTTGGTTCATTTGTTCATACTACCGAGTATTTTGTTCTACTTTCGGAAGTGCAAACACCGGTAGAAGATCTGTAGATCAAGCTTCATTGTATCCTGGAGGCAAATTTGATGAACCCATTGCACACTTTTGGTGGGGGCAAATATTTTCTTTTGAAAAGCGACCCGTAACGTGACTTAAAGTGGTTTTATTTTTCAAATTCGAAGCAACGTTCCAGATTCATATCAAATGTGTCAGCAATTTTTCCAACAAGGCATCACATGTGAGTTTCACAATACACTGGTATTTATGCCATGTATAAGAATCAAAATACCAAACAAAAACACACCAAACACATACAGACACGAGATATTTACGTTGTTCAGCAAATAGCCTACTCCGCAGAGTAGGAGATTTCTTATTCACGGGAGGAAGAATTTCTCACGATCTCTTGTATATCCTGATTATCTGATACAAAATACCAAGCCAGAGGATTCCTTTTATACAATGGAACTCCAGTTCGTGCTCCATGCCATACCAAGCCTTCACTCCACACTACTGAGGGTGATGCCCAAATTGCTGAGAGTATGCTTGAGAGACACTGGGATCGAGGGAGGCTGCTTGTTTCCTACAAGTGGATGAGGTGAGAGCTTGAAAGAGAGGATGGGAGCCACCCCACCCGCTAGTCAATAGGCATCAACACTTCAACTCCGTTTCACATATGTTCTCCCTATTTAACTTTCCCGTCCCATGGGGTTCGCAACATATCATCACTTGACCAATTTCTAACTTCTAAGGAAATTTTAGTATTCGGATTTGAATCTTACCATGGAGTTCTTTTTGTGGGTAACATTAACTAATATCCTTCTTTCCACTTTATTCTGCCAAGTCATATTCATGAGCTATCATCTCCTTAGAAAGGGAAAAAAAAAAAAAAAAAGACAGAGAAGAAACGCATAAAATAATTGACATAAAAATCTCAACGCCTAGCATTTCAGTTGTTCCCGTTCTATACTAATACCAGTAATTGCTTACATGGATGCCTTATGATTCTTATTGTAATTATGTTGTTGTTGTTGGTACTGTTAGATTTTTCCTCCCAATAAGAGTCGCATCAGGACTTAGTCGGTTCCATCTGTATTTCGTTTTATTTCCATTGAGAATTGTATAAGATATCGTATCCTTGTTTCCTTGGCTTATTGTATTTTCAAAATAGTCAAAGCTATTTTTTGAGTGTGCATTAATTCATACAATTGTACTCCCCCTGTTTTCTGAATCGTGAAGCGTGATCAAGATTTTTTGAGTGATCATCTGCTACTTGCTTTCAACTTTCAGTGTATACTCACGCTCAAATGGTTGCATTTTCTATTAACCAAATATTTTCATCTTCTGAATTATATATTTCTTTTCTTTAGTCACCCTTCCATTTTGTGTCTTATCTATCAATCGGTCTTATAGTTGTTTATTGGAATGCATTACATGCATTTTTCTGGTTTTGGGTGAGTAGCGAATTAAGAATACCGTATATGGAATGGGCCAAAAATTGGGGTATAAGAAATAACAGATGTGGTAATAGAAAGTTTTTCCGCATTTAGCTATATAACACATAACCGTCTTTCACCTAGGATTCTTCGTAGGAAAGACGGAAGCATCAGTCGAAGGAAGTTCATGCTGCAGTAGCATGTAGCTAGTCTTTATAATCTGTAGCTATATTATGGGAAGTGTTTGAGTAAATTACTTCCTAACCATCTTTACTAATTCCTTTTTATATTTTTATCCATGTTAGAGTTCAAAATCTATCTGATGGTGACAATGTATTGAGACCATGCGATATGTCATTATTGTATTGGTAGAATATGCTACACTACATGACAAATGGAACACATTTTATTACAACATTGGTGACACATAACATGGTCAACAAAAAGTGTCACCAAATTGCTAGTGTATTTATATCGAAATGAATCAGGAGTTACATGGTCCAATGTTTTACGATTGGTGGCCTTTTGAGCAATTGAATCTCGAACCCAAGAACAGAAGAAGAGAATACCCGTTTTCAAAAAGAAAATTAGACTAGAAAGTAAAGTGGATCGCAAGTTAAAAGAACTGCAAATGGTCAAGCCTTTAAGTTTCTTGAGCACAAAATACGAAACCCTACCAAAAAATAACAAAGACCAGTTTTTATTATCTTGTAATCTTTCTGTTCTTTTAACTTAAATCATCCAAGTTCCAAACATAGCTTAAGAATCACAATATAAAGATCCTCAGGACGATCCTCGTCGGCCTAGACACATGAACCCACCTGACTTGACTTGATGAAGCCGCGGGACACAATAAGGGAGCAACAAGCTTTACCTTCATAGACACACTAACAACCCAGCCTCACTAGGTGAAGCAACAAGACACACAGAGGGAGTAGCAACCTTTCTTGACGGTAAACCCAAGTATCCTAGTTGTGACATGAAAATTTCACCAAAATTCTGCCTTTCATTTGTTTTTTCATCATCCAGAGTTCCACCATGATCCATCAACTTTGCAAGTTTACCAGCACCGGTTGTTGATTCCCTTGAGTATCGCTGTCAACTTAATTGCATCAAGATAGGCATTTGCTTTTACTTTTGGTTCAGTAATACAAGTCGGAGTAAGCCTTAAGCAAACATATTCCCCACTAGCAAAATAGTTCTACGTAATTGACACAATTACGTAGACAGGTTATGTACTCAATATACAAGTTGCATGCACCCTTCAGTTAGCATCCCTTACCATACTCTTCTAACACCTATTACACACACAATTAGGTTGTTTGCTTGCTTATACTTGGAATAATCACTCTTTACCCAGAAACTAATAATGTTTACACAGAGTATGGTGTTTTGCTAAGAATAAATTAATCTAAAAAGAAACAGATTTATGTTTCTTATTTGGCATTGTCCCCTATATACATTAACACGGTTGACAAAGGATAGGTTAATTACAAAGCAGATCACAAGATCAGATTAGAAACCTTCATTTTGTGGTTGTTTCGCTTGAGAATTTGGCATCCTCCTCTAAGCCGGTACAAGCTCCAACATAACATCTCAATAAACATCACCGAGGTCGACAAAGGACAGGCTAACTGGAAAATGGACTGTAATAACAACTAAGAAACTTCTTTCTTGTTCCTTTTGGACGTTCAGCCATCTTCTCCTCCAAGCAGGTTCAAGCACCAATATCATAAAGACAAAAAGTGTATATTCCTTCTCATAGCCTTAAGCATAAACATTTTGCATCTGAGGATCCTACCAAACTCTTGCTGAATGACTTGCAGAGGCAGTTCATGGTTCTGACCTTGATGATAAGATTGTTAGTTGGGGATGAGGAACATTGGTTTGTCCATGGATGAGCATTGGAGGAGGGTAGAGATAATTTTATGAAGTAAGAAGCACTAACTACTTCTCACTACGTTCTACCATCATCTCATTTGTCCCTTAGGACATGTATTGACCTTTGTTTCATATCCATGACTTTTGGTTAATAAATGCAAAAGAAACCCCAAACAAAACCACTTTCATCATCACCAGGAGTGGCTCCGGGATTTCAGTTCAGCAGTGACATAATGGTACAAGAAAAATTCCTAACGCAAATTGTTAGTATAATTGACATTTTCCAGATTCTGACAAACCATTGGCATCCGTATTTAGTCATTTTCCATTTGGGTTTGGGAGGTAACCTTTTAGTGCATTGAGTGTAGATATTCTGTTCGAGGGATCAAGAATTGTTGAAAAGCCATTGCCATGAAGAATGGTTGGATTTTGATTACAAGAGGTATATACATTTCATGTTAAAGTTATTCCATACATCATATTGGTTAATTTGATTAGAGGTCTCATGGGAAAATTTTGTTTTATATTCTATGACATTAGATTTCTTGGTTTGCTTTTAGGTTTGATTGAGAATTTTTTTCTAAAGCATGTATCTCTTTAAAATGAGTTTTTGAGTTCAGCGCTTGATGTGCGCTCCCTTCGCACTTGCTGTCTATCAAGCACTTCGTTCAAAATAGATTTAGAGAACAGCTTGATGAGCACTACTCGTGGCACAACTCTCTAACAAGCACTTCGCTCATCTATTAAAATATATGTGGCGTTCATTAGCACTTGTAAGACTTACAAGCGCAACGTCTGTTTTTTTTATTAGGTGTCGATTTCTCATTGGTCCTCTCTAGAACTCCGAATTTGGCACTATAAAAGCAAAATTTTCACTCTTCTAGTGTACCATTTCTTGCATTAGCCCATTTTAGAGAGGGAAAACATTTTCCGATTATATTCATGTGTTTTTTATGCATTATAGGATCTAAACTTAGTGTGTGATCATTTTTCTTGTCAATCTAGTTCAATACTTTTATACTCCAAGTATTTGCTCTAAATTGATTGTTTTCATAAAAAAAAAAATCTCATGAAAAATCGTGTCTTTAATATCATAGATTGTTGCCTTTGCTCCTACATGAGCCGGATGAGTCCGGTGCCGATTTAATTTGAAGATCAAGAAAGGTGAGCTTGTAGAGTCCATGGAATCAAAGAGGGGTATGGAGTACTAGCATCAACAATTGGAGCTAGGAGTCACAATGGACTTGTTAGGTAATTCCTAGTCTTGTTTATTCTTGTAAATCTTTTGATTTATGGAAATGCATAAGTGGGATTATGACGTGGTTTTAAACTTAGGGTTCTTAGAACCTAAGCAGTTTCCACATAAATCTCCTTGTCTTGTCTATTTACTCAAACTGCTCTATATTTTACAAATTAAATTGTGTCAATTAGAATGGGGTTTGGGTGATAGTGATTCGCTTAATTAAACTAGATTTTTAATTTGTAGTCCTATTCCCCCTCCCTCTAAGACTCTTTAGTACATTATATTGTTTCACAAATAAATCTAGGGAAATGATAACGCCAAAATCATTTTTGTTTGTGCCAAAACTGTAGTGCATAAAAGGCTTGTACCTCGTACATGATACAAGGTTTTTAAGCACTACAATTTTGGCACAAACAAAAACGGTTTTGGCACAAAAAAAATGGTTTTGGCATTAGCACCACCCATAATCTATATAAAATAGTATAAGTTTTTATTGGCTTATAAAATCATTGAACTTGTTGTCAAGCTATACTATCAAGTTATTCACTAATTTAAGTGAATTTTCCTTTATCTTTGTTATGTATGAATTGTTGGAATTTTAAGCTATACAATGTACTTGGATATTGGCATATGAAGGGTTTTTACACATGGTTCATGTATGTGTAGTGGTGCATGAATATAAATCAAGAGTCATTCATGTATATAGAGTTATTCATGTATAGAGTCTAAGGGTTTGTTCATGAACCTATTTATTGTTTAGTTTTGTGTATTTGTCTAGATATATCTTAGGATAGTTCTATAAATTGGATAAGTGTTTGAGTCAGTTTGTAAGGTAGTTGTTTACACAAACATTTCAGTTATTTATAAGAGTATCTTCATTTTGAGAGCACAATTTCTCTTGATTGTTTCTTTGATCCAACAAAGTGGTATCAGAGCTTTGGTTTGAAAAGAATCATGGCTACTAACAACAATACTGTGATGTCTCAATTACCCCAATTTCCTTGCTTGGATGGGAAGAATTACAACTATTGGAGCATTCAAATGAAGGTCTTACTTGGTACTCAAGAGTTGTGGGATATTGTGGAGACCGGGTTTGAAGAACCAACTGAAGGAGTAACTCTTACTGCAGCTCAAACCACCAAGCTGAATGAAAATCGTAAGAAAGACAGGAGGGCTTTACTTATGATTTATCAAACAGTGACTGAAACTGTTTTCCAGCGAATTACAGTAGCAGAAAAGTCTAAGAAAGCATGGGATATACTCTTCACTTCATACAAAGGTAATGACAATGTGAAGATGGTGAGGCTTCAATCCTTGAGGTTTGAGTTTGATTCACTAAAGATGATAGATTCTGAAAGCATTGAAGATTATTTTAATCGGGTAATTTTCATTGTCAGCCAATTGAGATTGAATGGTGAAAAGATTGAGGATCAAAGAGTAGTTGAGAAGATACTACGAAGTGTAACCAGCAAATTTGAAGTAATTGTCACTGCAATTGAAGAGTCAAAAGACGTGTCTACTTTGTCTGTGGAGAGTTTAATGGGATCACTACAGTCTCATGAACTTCGGATAAAGCAACATGATTCTTCTTCTCTTGAGCAGGCTTTCCAAACACAAGTTTTTCTAAGGGGAGGCTTCGGAAGTGGTAGAGGACGAGGCTCTTCTGGTGGAAGAGGAAGGAACAACGAAGCAAGTGGTCATAGTCAGAAAGATGAAAGTCAGTCGTACAATGGAGGAAGAGGTCACGGTGTAAGACAACAAGAAGGTGAGAAAAATTTAAGTCACTCGTCTTCTTCTAACAGAGGAAGAGGGAAAGGATGGCCTTCTTTGAAAAATACCCAATGCCATTACTGTGAAAAATT
Source organism: Vaccinium vitis-idaea (assembly GCA_963854785.1). Taxonomy (NCBI): domain Eukaryota; kingdom Viridiplantae; phylum Streptophyta; class Magnoliopsida; order Ericales; family Ericaceae; genus Vaccinium; species Vaccinium vitis-idaea. Next base: position 44,152 of record OY978225.1, on the reverse strand, counting down.
TGGGCATATCAAGAAATATTGCAAGAAAAGAATTGCAGATGAAGAGAAGAACAATTCCAGTTTTATGCATGAGAAAGATAAAAAAAAGAAGAAAAGGAGTCGAAGCCAATTCTTTGTTTCTCACATACGGTGAAACAGATGCTCAGCTTGGTGAAACATGGTATGTTGACAGTAGATGTAGTAATCATATGACTGGAAATAAGAAAGCATTTGTGGAGCTAGATCAATCTACTCAAAGTGAAGTCAGAACTAGTGATGATAAGAGGCTCTCCGCAAAGGGCAGTGGTGTTATCCTTGTTCACATAAAGAAAGGGGTAAACCGAATTTCTGATGTTCTGTATGTTCCAGGCCTCAAACACAATCTGTTGAGTGTTGGACAACTTTATTGAAGGGTTATGAAGTCAACTTCAAGGAATACATGTGTGAGATCAAAGACAAGAATGGTGTTCTCATTACTAAAGTGGGCATGACTCCAAGTAAGATGCTTCCATTGAAGCTTCAAAATCATTTTAGCTCTTGTTTCAACACTTTTATCAAGGATAAGTCTTGGTTGTGGCATTTTCGTTTTGGACATTTGAGTTTCAAAACTCTCTATAATGAGCAAAGAGAAGGTTGTGAATGGAATGCCTATTGTTGATGTGCAAGAGAAAGTTTGTGAATGATGTGTTCTTGGGAAACATCACATAAAGTCTTTCCCAATTGGAAAGCAAGAAGAGCAACAAAACCATTCGAGTTGATACATTCAGATCTTTGAGGGCCAATGAATGTTACTTTAGTTGGAGGTAATCGTTATTTTCTCACTTTTATTGACAATTACAGCATAAAAACTTGGGTTTATTTTCTGAAGGAAAAATTTGAAGTATTTGGATATTTCAAAAGTTTCAAGGCTTTGGTTGAAAAACAAAGTGGTTTTTTGGTGAAAAATTTGCGTACTGATCGTGGTGGTGAATACATTGATGGAGAATTTGAAAATTTTCTGAAAGAAAATGGCATCCAACATCAGTTTACTGCTCAATACACTCCTCAGCAAAATGGGGTTTCCGAAAGGAAAAATCGAACAATTGTGGAGTTAGCTAGAAGTATGTTGAAAGCCAAGAGAGTTCCTACTCTTTTTTGGGCTGAAGCTGTGCCTTGTGCTGTCTATCTTTTGAACCGTGTCTCATCCAAAAGTGTGGCAAAAGTGACTCCTCAAGAAGCTTGGAGTGGACGCAAACCAAATGTTGATCACTTGAGAATTTTTGGAAGTATTGCTTATTCACATGTGCCAGATGGAAAAAAGGAAGAAGTTGGATGACAAATCTGAAAAATGCATCTTTGTGGGGTATAGTGAAGTTTCGAAGGCTTACAAGTTGTATAATCTAATCACAAAGAAATTTATTGTTAGCAGAGATGTAAAGATTGATGAAGAAGAATCTTGGAACTAGGATGGAGATGATGAGCATGAAAAATTAGGTTGCGTTGAATTGGAGGAAGAATTCAATGAACAAAATACTGAGGTTGAAGGGAATGCAAAAGTCAATACTCCAACTTCGCCACTTCCTACTTCTCCGTTTTCTTCTCCGTCGTTGTCATCTTCGAGATCAAGTTCAAGTGCAGCCCCTGGAAAGACAAAAAGCCTAAGAGAACTCTATGAATCTAACATGAATGTTTTAGAAGAAGACTTGGCTAATTTTGCTTTATTCGCTGATGCTGACCCAATCAGTTTTGAGGATGCTTCTAAAGAAGAGAAGTGGAAGCTAGCTATGGATCAAGAAATGAATTCAATACATGAAAATCAAACTTGGGAGCTTGTGGAGCTTCCAAATGGGAAAAAAACAATTGATGTGAAATGGGTGTACAAGACAAAATTGAACGCGAATAGGGAGATTGATAAGTTCAAAACTCGTCTTGTTGTCAATGGTTACAAACATAAATATGGTGTTGATTTTCGAGAAGTGTTTGCTCCTGTTGCTCGTCTTGAGACAATTCGAACGGTGTTAGCTTTGGCAGCTCAAAACAGTTGGAGAGTTTATCAAATGGATGTCAAATCAACTTTTTAAAATGGTTTTCTTGAAGAAGAGGTGTTTATCAATCAACCACCGGGTTATGAGAAGGTTGGTGAAGAAAAGAAGGTTTGTCGTTTGAAAAAGGCACTTTATGGGCTCAAGCAAGTGCCAAGAGCATGGTAAAGTCGTTTGATGGCTTTTTTTATGAGGAACAATTTCAAAAGGTGTCCCTTTGAACATACTCTTTACATCAAAGAAGGTATGAATGGTGATCATTTGATTGTTTGCTTATATGTTGATGATTTGATTTTTACTGGAACCAGTTCAAGAATGTGTGAAGAATTAATTTGAAATGACCGACATGGGACTTCTCAATTTCTTTCTTGGCATCGAGGTTAAACAACAAGAAGATGGAATTTTTATTTGTCAGAAGAAATATGCAAGGAATGTGCTGAAGAAATTTCGGACGGAAGGAGCTAAACCAACAAGCACTCCAATGGAAGTTTGTTTAAAGTTGAGCAAATGTGATGAAGAAGAAGATGTGGATGGTACTCTTTATCGAAGTCTTATTGCTAGTCTCATGTACTTGACTGCAACAAGACCAGATCTTACGTTCTCAGTGTGCATGCTTAGCAGATTCATGGAATCACCAAAAAGAAGTCATTGGGAAGCTGGGAAAAGAGTTTTGCGATATTTATGTGGTACTATTACTGAAGGGATATTTTATAGAAAAGTTGAAGACTCAGGTTTGGTTGGTTATAGTGATAGTGATTGGGGTGGAAGTGTTGATGACTGCAAAAACACATCTGGTTATGTTTTTAGCATTGGTTCACGTGCTATTTCTTGGGCATCAAAGAAGCAATCAGTTGTGTCTCTTTCTACAGCAGAATCTGAGTACATTTCACTTGCCTTAGCATCTTGTCAAGCTCTTTGGATAAGATGGATCCTAGAAGAACTCAAGCATCATCAGGTGAAAGGCACAACACTATATTGTGGCAATAGTTCAGCTATTTTACTCACAAAGAACCTTGTTTTTCATGGCAAAAGCAAGCACATAAGGATCAAGTTTCATTCATCCGTGACTTGGTCAAAGATGGAGAGATTGTTGTGGAGTATTGTAAGACTCAAGATCAACTTGCAGATATCTTTACGAAGGCTTTGAAGTGCAATACTTTCAACAAAATGAAAAAGAAGCTTGGCATGGCAGTTGTCTAGCTTAAGGGGAGTTGTCTAGCTTAAGGGGGGCTGTTGGAATTCTAAGCTATACAACGTACTTGGATATTGGCATATGAAGGGTTTTAACACATGGTTCATGTATGTGTAGTGGTGCATGAATATAAATCAAGAGTCATTCATGTATATAGAGTTATTCATGTATAGAGTCTAAGGGTTTGTTAATGAACCTATTTATTGTCTAGTTTTGTGTATTTGTCTAGATACATCTTAGGCTAGTTCTATAAATTGGATAAGTGTTTGAGTCAGTTTGTAAGGTAGTTGTTTACATAAACATTTCAGTTATTTACTCACTCCATCCCAAATTTCTTGTCCAGTTGCACTATCCACAGCACCTCAAAAAATTGTTTATATTTTCAAATGTATAATGTTATATATATTCAATATGTATCTTGTTTAATAGCTCTCGATGGATTCTATTAAATAAAGTTTTCAAAATTGTAAAAAATATTATAGGTTGAAAGATATAAGCAATTGAAAATGACACGCATTCCCGTAAATGGACAACAAATTTGGGACGGAGGGAGTATAAGAGTATCTTCATTTCGAGAGCACAATTTCTCATGACCGTTTCTTTGATCCAAAATGAATGACCCATTACAGACTACAGACAATAGTAAAAAAAATAAAACTCATACAATAAAAAAAGGGGCAAAATCTAGTGCAATTTTGAACCCTCAAGGCTTCAACTACTAGTAGAGCCGCCCCTGTTCATTACCCTCGTATATGACTGTGCTAGCAAAACAGTAGCTCAACAGCATGCGTGTTCCAGAGAAATTTGCCGATCAGACGACATCAAGGCTACTAAATAGATTACTCCATGAATGACATAATTCCCCGTCTAAAAAACTAAAGCAGGGGCATAAAATACCGTTCTAGAAATCAAACCACCAACAAAGATATCTGAGCGATATGATATTCAGATTTCTAGAGAGGTCAAGAAGATTGGTTAGACATCACCATGTCGATCTTCACAATAAATACAGGAAAAGAAGAACCAATTATGTGCCACATTTTGAGTTTGTTTTCTACAGGGGTTTAACATAGTCAATTCGTGCCGAAAGGAATAAACTCTGTAGCAGTCCCGACAAGTTATAATAAGCAATAATAGGTGGAATAAGCAGTAGTAGCAGTCACAATTATCTAACACAGTCAAAAGAGTTCAGCAAAATATAGTGATTCTGCTCTGAACATAATTCTTAAAGCAAAAACATATACATATGTGAAGAATACATGAGCAGAACAAATAATTATGGCCATGCCGAAACAAGGAAATAAACAAACTGCTCTGAGTGCCCACTGTGTTATTCTGTAACGCTAGAAAATGCGTGAGAACAAAAATAGGTCCATTAATAAAGACCACTAACTACGTGGCTATACGTGTATCAAATTGTAACAATGCACATATCTCTGTGTCTATATCTTCAGGTCCATCACGGAAAATAGATGCCTTCCCTCTCCCTATCTATAATTTGGTCTTATATTGACAAGTCTGGTTGGTCACCGATTGGTTCAAGACATCAATGTTAATGTCGCAGGTTGAACAAGAAACAACTGTGAATTTTGATAATCTTCAAGATGTAAACTTTACCAGAAATCCTGGTGAAGGTGCTTAGGGGCAAGGTACTGGAGATGATGTCGGAATACAAATTGGAGTTGGAGATCAATCGATCAGCCAATAGGGTGACCCTCAGATTCATAGTGGCCGTTTCATCCGGAAGATATTGCTGTTGGTGTACTTGAATCCAACCTTATTAGGGTTTTTAATGGAGAGATTGGTAACGCTCAAGTATGCTTCCACCTTTGCAATGTTGAGAGAGAGATTCAAATCTTCTAGAGCCACGGAATTGATGGTGGTTACCGGACGTTTGGCTTTGAAAACAGTAAACCCCAGTATTACCAATAGCCGTACTAACCCCAATATCACGGCTATCACCACCAAACATATATTTCTTCCCCGTATCCAATTCATCCGAGGAGGAGAAGAGGGTGCCATGGGATCAGTCTTCTTAGATTCTGTTTCCATATTCTATTTCCTCGTGGGACAAAGAGGAAACAATAACTAACCGGAATCAAATCAAAAAATCAAATCGAAGAGTTTGAAGGAGGCTAGGATACTACTACTAATATAACCTTTCTTTTTTTCAATATATAAATCCTGGGGTAAGAGTTTGACCGCTGGCAATGATGTGGTTGTTGATTTTCCGTGGCTCAATAAGAATGGGCAGAAGTAGATTAGGGCTCTGATCCCTCTCCCCATCCAACTTTTTATTACTAAGGGGACTTCAATGAAGGGGGGACAGAGATGTTAAAAAAAAAAAAAAAAACAAGACAAGACACAAGACACATTAAGAGAGCAGCAACCTTTCTAAAAGGTAACCGAAGTATCCTAGTTATGACATGAAAATTTTCACCAGAGTTCTACACTTTTTTGGTTTTTGATCATCTAGAGTTCTACCATGATGAATCAAATCTGCAAATTTACCAGCTGTTAATTCCCTTCAGTATTGTAGTCACCATAATTGCATCAAAATGGGCATTTGCTTTAACTCAGGGGGAGGAAAAATGAGTAAGGAAGCTTTTGGTTTGATCACTTAATACATGTCGGAGTAAGCCTTAAGAAAAAACTTCCAAACTAGCAAAAAGTTCCACTTAATTGACACAATTGCTTTTGCAGGTTATGTACTTAATTTGCAAGTCGCATACACCGTGCAGTTAGCATCCCTTACGATGCCTGTCTAACGTCCATAACACACACAATCATTTTGATTGGCAGCTTACTTGAAATACTCAACTCCTTACCTAGAAACAATTAATGTTCGACATAGTGTATAGTTCTTAACCAGAAATAAACCTAAAGGAAATAGATTTCTGTTTCTTAACTGGAATTTCCCTTAGTACACTGTACACATCACCGAGTTTGACTAAGACATGTTACCTACAAAACGGACCTAGGATCAGTTTAGAAACCTTCGTTTTGTGGTTGCTTGAAAATTGGGCGTCCTTTTCTAAGTCGTTTCAAGCTCCAATATCACAACTCAGTGAACATCACTGAGGTTAACAGAGGACAGACAATTCTAATGGACTGTAAGATCAGTTAAGAAACCTTTCTGTCTTTTTCCTTATGGTATTTGGAAGTGCGGTTATCTTCTCCTTCAAGAAGGTTCAAGCTCCCATATCACGAAGACAAATAAAGTATATCCTTGTAATAAGCCCTCAACATACCATTTGGATTGTCAAAATGCGGATGACAGACAATGTTTGACCATATGTATAAGCAGTGGAGGACGGTATAGAAGGTGTTATGATGCAAGAAACACTCACTCAAGGACCCTAGTATGACTGCCATGCCAATACAGTTCGTAAGTAATATGCGGATCAGAGGTCATAGATTACTCCACTAATGGCATACCTTGCTGACTAAAAAACTAAAGCAGGGGCATATATCACAATTCTAGAAATTAAACCACCAATAAAGCTTGATATCATAGTCAACACCATGTTGATCTTGGCAGTTAATAGAAAATAGGAACTAATTATGTGACTCTACAGCGGGGTTAGACATAGTGTATTCGTTTTGGAATAATAATATAATAATCTTTAATAGGAGGAATATGCGGTAGAAGCAGCCGCAACTATCTAACACAGTCAGAAGAGTGTAGCAGAAAACAAGGATTCTGCTCTAAACACAATTCTTAAAGCAAAAATATATATTACTCCTACATCCGAACAATGCATGGGCAGAATAAATAGGTACAGAATATATTAAAGACCAGTAAATACGTGGCTATACGTGCATCTCAAACTGTAACAATGCACATATCTCTCTGTCTCTCTCTTTAGGTCCATCATGGAAAATTCTAGATGCCTTCTCTCTCCCTCCCTATCTCTATAATTTGGTCTTATATTGACAAGTCTGGTTGGTCACCGATCGCTTCTGGACGGCGATGTTAATGTCGCAGGTAGTGTAAGAAACCACGTGAATCTTTATAATCTTCAAGATGTGAACTTTGCCGGAAATCCTGGTGAAGGTGCTTAGGGGCAATGTACCGGAGATGACATCGGAATACAAATTGGAGTTGGAGATCAATCGATCGGCCAATATGGTGAGCGTCAGATTCATAGTGGCCGTTTGGTCTGCAGATATCTTTGAGGCCGGTATCGGAGCCTCGCCGACCACTTGGCCTCGGTAATTCAATAAGGCGGAGCTGTTGGTGTACTGGAATCCGACCTTATTAGGGTTTTTAATGGAGAGATTGACGTCGAGGGTGACGTTCAAGTAGACTCCCAGCTTTGCAAAGTTGAGATCGAAGTTCAAATCTTTCAGAGCCACGGAATTGACGGTGGTTACTGGATGTTTGCCTTTGAAAACAGTGAGCCCCAATATTACCATTAGCAGTACTAACCCCAATATCACTGCTATCACCACCAAACATATGTTTCTTCCGCGTTTTTTCCGACTGCTCTGAGGAGGAGGAGGAGGTGCCATGGAATCGGTCGTCATCTTCTTGGGTAAAGGAGTAGATTCTACTTCCATATTGTAACCCCTGGCAGAAAGGGAAACACTAGTAACCAACCGGAAAATCAAATCAAATCAAATCAAAGAGTTTGACGAAGTGGTGGTTGTTCTTTCGTGGGTCAATATGAATGGGCAGAAGCAGATTAGGACTTTGATCCCTCTCCCCAACCAACTTTTAATTGTTAGTACCGTCTATAGGAGTGGAGGGGATGGGGTAGGACGGTTCGCAGGTGAAGGAGACTTAAATGAGGAGAGAGAGAGAGAGAGAGAGAGAAGCGTATAAAATTATTAGACTACTGAAAAGAAAGAGGGTTCAGTTGCAACCGTCCATGCTATACTCCCGCATGAATCCACGTCCCATGTTTATGCATTTTAAGAAGCAAATACTTAGCGTGAAAGTCTTAAAGCGGAGAAAGAGAATATAATCATAGATTCCAGTTTATAAATTATACACTTCCTTTCTTACAACAAACTTTATATACTTAATGTTTTTTATCTTTTAAATTTGCAGAAGAGCAATGCTACAAACACTAATTAGTATATAACCTATTACATTGAATGTACACATAGCAGTGGCACTACTATATTTTTATATTATTGAATATATAGACAAACTCATCCTCTAAAAAAGTGTCACGTATACATTTAGTGTAATAGTTTGTTACTCGTTAGTGCCCATGACACTTCTCAACCATCTTGCACCTCTTATTCGCGGATAATTCATTGACTTTTTGCCCAATCACCAAGCATGACAGTGAAGTGGTGAAAAGTACCATTGACACATATTGAAAAGCTTCAGGTCAATTAGTGAATGAACGTAAATCTTCAATATTCTTTAGTCCTAATACCATGGAGGAATACAGAGGATTGTGTCACAACACTTCGAGTTTTAGCAAGAGCTCTGAGGACGGAAAATACCTAGGGTTGCCATTCATACTTGTGCGATCAAACAACGTAGCATTGTGGTACATTAAGGAGCGAGTGGTGAATAAAGCTAAAATGTGAAAAGGAAAGCACATCCCAGTCTAGTAAAGTAGTAAGCAAAGAGATATCGGCCAAATCTTTTTGTTAACTATGCCAATTTATACGATGACAAGAATTAAAATTCCAACAGGTTTATGTAAATCACTCAATTCGGTGATTGCTAAATTCTTTTGTAATGGAGATTATGAGAATTGAAAGATTTACTGGTTGAGTTGGGAGAAGCTGACCAAAATGAAAGGTGTTACGCCCTAGCATTTTATTTTTATTATTAATAAGCGTCATTTACATTTGGGTGTTGTGGTCGGGTCCTAATTAATTATTTTACGCGCACTATGGGTAATGTCGGCACAATTGTAATTTTTGGAGTACTGGATATTGGTGGCACGTAGTAGCTTAGGATTTTATATTAGGTCGATTATTAGTATAAATAAATACTCCTAATTATCCACTAATATTTTGAGTACCTAATTAGCTATTATTTTGGAGAGCATGAGTGAGTGGGCCAATTAAGTTGTTCCTATTCTTATACCCGAAGTTAGGTTTTGCGCAGAGAGAGAGGCCGTGGTTGGTAGACTGTTGGTGGTTTGCTTGAGGTAAGAGGTTCTTCTTCTCTTCAATTCTATTTGTCTCCCCTTTATGTTTCCTTTTTCTCACGCAAGGATAATTAGTTTGTGGGTGAGGGTAGAAGTTTGACCTTGTTTGGGCAGTACAGGACACGACACGAGAATGGGTGAGGAGAAAAAATGGGTTTTGTATTGGGTTTTGCACAGTTTTCACAGACAAAGAATCATTTTTCTTTTCATCCTTTTAGCCTATGGGTATGGGGGATGATTCTGTGCATGTGGTAGTAGAACCAAGTTGGGTTTTGTGCATGTGATAGTGGTGCCAATGGTGATGTAGAATTTCGATCGGCCAAGGCAGTCCCATGGGGTAATTGTTTATGAAATAATTTTGGAGACATGAAGCCAAGTGTTTTGTTTTCTTTTGGAGTTAGTATTGATGGCAGCATATAGGTTTTGTTTTGGAGCCTTGTATTTTGTACGGGAAAAAAAAGGGGAAAAAGAAAAGGGAATAGCCTTCTGATGCAGTAATGAGTAATTAGGAATGGGCTTAAACGTGGTTTGGTTTAGAGTGGTTTCTGTAGCAACGTAGGATTTGGCAAATCGGGTTCTTTGGTTATAAAGATATTCCCAGCTTAAGTTATATAATCAGTGTTATATTATCCGCATAGTTGGTTATGTCGTATTTTCTATTTTGTACAGGTTAGTCTCTTTTTGGCGTGTCTGAGTTGCATTATTTTCGGACCCAAGTGAGTGGTTAAGCATGTTAGGTATTTTCGAACTCGTCGTGTCTCTTTTAACTATTCTTTTGGAAAAATTACCATTTGATTATTGAAAACGTGAATTGTTTATATTTGATCTTTTAAATTGGCATGCAATAAAAGTGTTATTTTTTGTGAGAATTTTATGGATATTGATGGGAACATTTATTATTGAATGTCCAGGGAAATTAATCCTCTGTGTGCGGGTGACTCTGACCATTAGGGAAGAGACCGTGTTCTAGCCGGTGACCCTAATGCTCAACGGTTGATTTTGACCAGATCGTTTTTAGGGAAAAGTTCCACGGGTTGCCTACTCGTGGTGACTCTAAGTTTCAATATTGGATCCAATTTTTGAGAGATTTGTTCACTGGCACTTGGTACTAATCGGTATTGGTTGTGGTTCTCCATTGTTGTTGGATATCGTATTGTGATCACCAAAAAGACTTGTTATTGGTAAAAATATTTATTGATACAATTTGTTGTTTTGTGGTACACCTCGTATGCCAAATTATTATATTTACATGTTAAAATATTTTTATCCCTGCTTTAGAACTTTATTTATTATACATAATTTTCCATTCACCGAGCTTGTCAGCTGATTGATTTAATCCACCATCATTTTCAAGGAAATCGAGTCGGTAGATGAGGACTCTGGAGGCGTCTTGGGGAGTTATTGTGTCGACCTCCATAGGATGTTGCATTCAAGATCTAATATTTTATTTATTCGCTTTCGCACTCATTAAACCTTTTTGATACATCGCATTTTTGTTATCATTGGTGAATAATTTTTATTGATTGGTTCATGGGATGGTGTTCCCCATGCTTATGTTGGGACATATTTGATTTGATTTTGTCAATAATAAAAAAATGATCGTTTAGTGGTCTGTGCCTTATTTTATTTTAGGCTTCATGTCCACGTGTTAGCGTTATGGTTCACGGCCGGTCATTTCCCATTTTGGGGTGTGACAATTGTGGTATCAGAGCTTAAGGTTTTCCAAAAAGAAAAAAACTTTTGCATTCATATTGCATCATTATCATTAGTGGAGGTTCAAGTCCCTAGAGTCCATTAGAGAGTTCCTTAATTGTTTATTTATTTATAGATTATTGGTTATTGTTTCACAATTATATAATCATATTTGGATTGTTCTTTGACGTAATTTAGGAGATGGATCGCTCACGTCGTACTACTAGGTCCACTTATGGGGGTTCAGCAGCTGGAGGTCGCGGTCGGGCCACTCCTACTGCTCGTGGCCGTGGTCGTGCCACCTCTACTGCTTGTGGTCGTGGTCGTGGTCCTACTACTTCAACGGGCCATGGTCGAGGTAGTGTCTCCCCTACAGCTCTTGATGATAGACAAGACCGTGAACCTTCTACTGAGCCAGTTGTCACAACAACCGGCGCTGATCCAATTACACAAGTTATTGCCAATTCTGTTGCGCCCACAGCTACTATTGACCCCACAACTGCTTATCAAGCCATTCAGACGTTAGTGGGAATGTTCACAGGGCAACAGGCACAGGCAGGACCAGCAGATGCATCAAGGTCAATGACTTTGGATAAGGGTACAGTTCTGGATAGGTTTTTGAAAACTACCCTGTTAGATATTTTTGGCACTTTCCGGGGTTGTTCAAAACCATCATTTGAATTTTATTGGGTAGATTTTTTAGAGGGTAGATGCTCGCTCGATGCTTCTCTCATTATCTGCGCCAAATTGACCGCTACGAAATCAATCTATTTGTGTGAAAGGTAAATGCATTGCACAACATATCTTGCATATATTTTTTTTATAAAAAATTATATTTTTGCACATTGGCCGAATCTTCTTGGAGATTGATTCGGAGCCGGTTGAATCTGGAGATTAGGCGTGAAGTCTGTGGTTCATCTATTGAATCTTGAAGAAGCTCTGGGAGCATCGGAGATTGGCGAGAATAGGTAAATGCTTGGGGTAAGATTTTACTATTTCGCAATCTGTACTTCTTTTTGATTAATAGAATAAAGCAGTAGGTTTAGACCGTGGTTTTGGCTTAGGGTTATTTAGGACCCTAAGTTTTTCCACGTAAATCGTGCGTATCTTGTCTCCTTTTTATTTTCACAGCACTGCTTGTGGTTTGGTTAATTTGAATTATTCAAGACAAATAACTAGTTTATTATTTAATAATTTTTTAATCGGTTATTCAATTTAAAAAACTGGTAATTTTTATTAAAACTCTTATTCACCCCCCCCCCCCCTCTAGGAGTAAATTGAACGCTTCCGCATTATTTCAATTGGTATCAGAGCTCGGTTGGTCTGTTTAGGTTTAACCACCTGAGTTTATTTCTGGGTATAAATGGACATGAACGCACCACGAGAGGGTGCCTCAAACTCGAGGCCACCCTTTTTCGATGGTAACGATTATCCTTATTGGAAAGCCCGTATGACCACACATTTGAGTTCCTTAGGAGTTAGGGTTTGGAGATCTGTTAGGTACGGCTATGAGGCCCCAACCATAGAAGATGCTACAACTAAAAAAAATGAGGGCTAAGGAGGACACTAAGTGGATTTCTGCTGGCAATGAGAGTTTTGAGGCAAACTCCAAGGCCTTAGGAGCCATCTATGGTGCTTTGAGTAAAACTGAGTTTAGTCGTATTTCTGCATGTACCACTGTGAAAGAGGCTTGGGATATTCTCCAAGTTACCCACGAGGGCACTAAAACTGTTAAAACTTCGAAACTCCAAATGCTTACGACACGTTTTGAAGATTTGAGAATGCAGGAAGACGAAAATTTTGATTGTTTTATCACTAAATTAAGTGACATCGTTAATTCCTTCCATGCTTTAGGAGAACCAATACCAAATCTCAAAGTTTGTCGAAAAGTGCTTAGGTCCCTACCTGAGAGGTTTAGGACTAAGGTAGTTGCTATTGAAGAGAATGATAAAGTTGATGACATACTTTTTGAGGAACTTGTAGGTAAACTTCAAACGTTTGAATTGAATCATCTTTCGAAGAAACCTACAATAAAGCCTAATAAAAGCATTGCTTTTAAATCCTCCTCCGAAGAATCCTCTGTGACACAAGAGAGTGACGATGACCTCGATGAAGAAGAACTTGCTTTCTTTGCTAAAAAATTCAGAAAATTTGTCAAATTTCGTAAATCTGGAAATTTTCCGTCTTCAACTAGTAGGGGTAAGAATTTTAATTCTGGGAATAATGAAAAGAAATATTCTATTGATAAATACAAGAAACCCCAAGGTATACAATGCCACAAGTGCCACGGTTTTGGACATGTTCAGGCAGAGTGTGCAAACACTCTAAAAAAGAAGGAAGCCAAAGGGTACAAGGCTTCGTGGGATGACGATAGTGATGATAGTAGTGATGGGGGTTGTGATGCCCCTAGATTTTCTGTGTTGGTTGCCAATATCAAGTCTCCCACATCCCCTAAAATAGTTGATCTTTGTACAACTATTAGTGATGATAGTAAATATGTCTCAACTGATGAAGACTGTGAAAATAGTGAGGATGATATAGATTCTATTCATGAAGCCTATAATCAATTATTTAAAAAGGGTGTCAAACTTACAAAGAAAAACAAGGAACACATGAGTGTCATCGAGAGAATTAGTTGTGAGAGGAACACTCTTAGTGGTGAGATTGAATCCAAGAACATTGAGCTTGAAAATTAAAAACTTATAACACTAATCTGGCTGATAAGTTTGCTAAAATTGAGAGAGAGCGTATGGATGCCTTGAAGGGTCTAAGGATAGGATTTTTGAATTGGAGCGTGACCTTAGGGAGGCCACTGAGGCCATAAAGCGTAATGAGTGCAACCCGTATAGCCGAGATGACACGTACTTTTAGAAATAGAAGCGGCTTAGGGTTTGTTGATCCTCCTTCACTGACACATAAGGCTAATGAGAAAGAAATTAAGTTTGTGAAATCTGAAACTGCAAAGAAAGAGGTGGTGTGCGATAAACCCGAATCTTCTACTAAATCTCCCAACACCATTAAAAAGGTCTACAATAGTAATCATGCACATGATAAGAAAACTCCTTTCATTTGTCACTACTGTGGTGTCCAAGGTCACATTCGACCTTTTTGCAATATTCTTAGAAAAGAAAATCAAAGAACTAAAGGGAATTTGTTTGTTGCTTCTGTTAATAAAAGTGTTCGGTATGGTCAACCCAATTTGGGAAGACCTCAATTTGTGCACCAGTCTCCCACAAACATTAAGAATGAGAATTTTCAAAAGAAATTGAGCCAGTTGGAAAATCAAACTTCTCACCTCATCGAGGAAATAAAAAATTTATCAACTTTGGCTAAAAATAATGGAGGGACTGATAATTTTGTTGAAAAACGAACCACACACGGTCACTTCACACGTGCGAACACTAAAACAAAGCAAACTTGGAAGAGAGTTGACGTTGTTTGTCATGTAGCACACACTGCTTTTAGGGCTCATGATGCTTGTGCTTGGTACTTAGATAGTGGTTGTTCCAGACACATGACTGGAAATAAATCCTTGTTTACTATTCTTGAAAAATATAATGGTGGTCGTGTCACATTTGGTGATGGTAATACTGGTGAAATTTTAGGACAAGGAACCATAAACACACCCGGTATCCCTCCACTAGATAACGTGTTATATGTTAAGGGTTTAAAGGCTAATTTGCTAAGTGTAGGGCAATTTTGCGATAACATGCATGAAGTAAAATTTTCCAAAAATAATTGCTCTATTATTGATGCTTCGGGTGTGTGTAGTTAAAGGTATTCGATCATCAGATAATTGTTATTGTGTTGAAACTGCAAGTCCTAGTGTGTGTCATCGTGTCTTGCTTGAAGATGTAGAAATTTGGCATCAACGATTAGAACACGTAAATTTTTCAGAATTGCATCGAATAACCAAGAATGAGATTGTGAGGGGAGTGCCCAAGCTTGCCAATGGGCAAGGGCTTGTGTGTGGGGGTTGCATGAAGGGTAAGCAGATAAAAAGCCCTCATAAAAAGACAAACTTAGTTGCTACCACGAAATGTTTAGAATTAATTCACATGGATTTGATGGGACCCTCACAAACTGAAAGTCTAGGAGGCAAGAGATATATTCTTGTTATGGTTGATGATTTTTCAAGTTTTTCTTGGATTGGGTTTCTAGGAGAAAAATCTGATGCGTATGCTTGTTTTAAAATAATTTGTCAACGCATTCAAAATGAGAAAGGGTACCCTATCACTCGAGTCCGTAGTGACCATGGTCGTGAGTTTGAGAACTCTGACATTGAAAGATATTGTGATAAAAAGGGTATTAAGCACGAATTCTCTGCACCTTGCACGCCCCAACAAAACGGGGTTGTTGAACGAAAGAATCGAACCCTACAAGAGATGGCAAGAGTTATGCTTCATGCCAAGCGCGTCCTTAGAAACCTTTGGGCTGAAGCTATTAATACTGCGTGTTATACCATTAATAGAGTTTATGTTAGACCAGGGACAACTCTCACACCTTATGAAATTTGGAATGGTAAGAAGCCTTTGGTGAAATATTTTAGGGTGTTCGGTAGTAAGTGTCATATTTTGAGAGATAGCGAGTCCTTAGGTAAATTTGACTCCAAAAGCGATGATGGTATCTTTTTAGGCTATTCCAACACGAGTAGAGCTTTTAGAGTATATAATCTTTGCACCTCTACCCTAGTTGAGTCAGCCAATGTAGTTGTTGACGATACCACTCTTGATGAGTCAGTTCCCCAGGTTTATAAGGATGATGAGGGGAGTTGGGAAATTTTTGAGGAGGAGACACTTGTGAGCACTCCAATTGATATTCCCACTTTTGATGTAGTAGGAGAGCCTAGTGAAAAAGAGAGAGATTATGAAACTGAGTCTGAGGTTAGTGAGTCACCCCATGATGAGGAGTTAGGTCAACATGACCTAGTACCCTCAGATGCAAAAGAACCATCAGCTCGAGTCAAACTTAATCACCCTAAAGATCTTGTCATAGGAAACCTAGATGAAGGAATGTTAACTAGAAGGAAAGTTAAAAATATTGCTAACTATGTTTGTTACACTTCCTCAATAGAACCCAAGAAGGTAGAAGAAGCTTTGGGTGATGAGTTGTGGATAGGGGCTACGCAACAAGAATTACAACAATTCAATCATAATAATGTATGGTATTTGGTTCCTAGGCCTTCGCACACAAATGTCATAGGCACAAAATGGATATTAAAAAATAAGAAGGATGTAGATGGTATAGTGGTGCGTAATAAGGCTAGGTTAGTTGCCCAGGGGTACACCCAAATCGAGGGGATTGATTTCGATGAGACTTTTGCCCCCGTAGCAAGGTTAGAGTCTATAAGGTTACTTTTTGCCATTGCATCTCATTTTAATTTTAAATTATTTCAAATGGATGTTAAAAGTGCTTTTTTGAATGGTGAGCTTAAAGAGGAGGTGTATGTTGAACAACCCTAAGGGTTTATTGATCCCTCTTTTCCTAATCATGTGTACCGCCTTCGAAAGGCCCTTTATGGCCTTAAACAAGCCCCTCGAGCTTGGTATGAACGTTTAACATACCATCTTTTAAATACTGGCTTTGTGAAAGGGGGAGTGGACCGAACGTTATTTTTGAAGAAAATTGAGAGTGACCTTTTGATCGCTCAAATATATGTTGATGATATTGTGTTTGGATCTACAAATGAGCGATATGCGAACCAATTTGGGGCACAAATGTCCCATGAGTTTCAAATGAGCCTAATGGGAGAATTGACTTACTTTCTAGGCTTTCAAGTTCGTCAGTTGGATGATGGGATATTTTTGTCTCAATCCACGTATGCGAAAGAATTGGTCAAAAATTTTGGGTTGGAAGATTCAAAAATTACTCGTACCCCCATGGGTTCCTGTGGACGGGCCACCGAGATTGCTCGAAAAAGATTGTGATTGTTAGAGTCGCCACCCGGATTTGAGGTCCGAACCCGAGAAACCGATAAAAATATGACTCGTTGCCCATTGAAAAAGATTTCACTAGTCCTGACGGAACCAAAGATTTCTCGGATTCGGGGGTTTGGTTACGAGAGGGGAAGGGTTTTACGGCACCCCTCTCGCCCGGTCCGTGAACCGGTCTCTACTTGATATTTTGTGGGATTTTGGAAATGTTTAAAATTTGATTTATTCACATAAATGGGGAATCGGGGACAGGGATCACATAATAACAAAATATACAAGGGATGCGATTTTACAGTGGGTGCTTGTGCGCGTGATCTACGTGGATGATGAACGTGAAACTACAAATGTTCACATAAATAAATTATAACAAAAATCGTACAATAACTCAAGTAATTATAAACATGAGATTTATCAAACTATTTGCAATCTGGATTCCAGAATGGGGATTGAGCGCTCAAGGATGATGACTTGAGCGCTCAACCCTCATTCCACCCGAACATTTTCCTTGCTGGTTTTTAACATTTGGCAATACTTTAAGACCTCAAACCACTACAGAAACGTCACACAAGTATTACCTCTCTTTATAAACCACCAGAAAATGCTTAAAACAAACTTGCTTTAGAACCAGTTTGAGCGCTCAAGGCTCATGGATTGAGCGCTCAAACCAATTCTGCAAGAGAGAGGAATTCAGATCACAGACACTACATTGACAACTAATGTACACCAACAAAGAATTAAACCATAAGCCATCACCCAAATTGCTGGAAAATTGCAAATAAGGCCAAGAACAGTTTGAGCGCTCAAGGATCTGACCTTGAGCGCTCAAGCCATAACATGGCTTTCCACTGTTTAACCTTTAAACTGATTTTATTACTTCCTCAGGACCACCAAATGCATAAAATAAAGTTTCAAAAGGACAGAAAGCCACTGTTTTGCAATCAAATATGAGAAATTTGAAGTTTTTGATGTTTAATCACTATGAAATGGTTAATTTACATTCATGCATGTAATTTTGGTGTGAAAATAAACTGTTTTGAAAGCTACATGAACGCAATTAACTTTTAGACAATGATCAAAACCAAAAGAAAGCTCAGAAGTTAACAAAACAGAGGCCTGTTCAGAACTGGGCTTGAGCGCTCAAGGCCAGAGGCTTGAGCGCTCAAACCTGCTCTAACTGCAGATTTGAAAGAAGTTTTTAAGCAACTTTCAGGCCTTTGTGAGTTCAATGCAAGTATAGAGAACTTGCTTAAACTCACTAGCCCTCCTCAGAAGGATCAAAACAGTGAGTTCATCACATTTTTTACTACCTTTTGGAAGAGGTTTGTGATTTGAGCTTGATTCTAGGCTTTGAGAGGTTGATGGTGGATGTTTTTGGCTTGTATTCTGGACGAATTGAACAATGCAGGTGGTTAGTCGATGATCAAGGGTCGAATTTCTGGGTTTGATCAATGGTATTGTAGGTGATTTTGATGGTGAAGAAATAGTTTTTGTAGAGAGAGAGAGTGAGGAGTGGTTTTCTG
This sequence comes from Vaccinium vitis-idaea, assembly GCA_963854785.1. Taxonomy (NCBI): domain Eukaryota; kingdom Viridiplantae; phylum Streptophyta; class Magnoliopsida; order Ericales; family Ericaceae; genus Vaccinium; species Vaccinium vitis-idaea. The sequence continues at coordinate 25,693 of OY978225.1, read as the reverse complement.
GTGGAAAACAAAGGTGAGGAATAGCAGAAATTCTCTCCCAAACCAGGGGGCAATGGGTGGTTTTATAGAGTGAGTGGGAGGGAAGAAAGGAGAGAGAGAGAGAAGTGGGTTTGTGTATTTAGAAGCATTTTAGGCGTATTTTAGGACTTAGTGGGGTGTATTATACGTATAGGGATCGTATAAGATCAACCACAGACGCTCCCATGCAGGAAATCTCATGATGAGATACTCTGCAAGTTGCTGACTGGACGGGAGTTGAGCGCTCAAAGCCGTGGACTTGAGCGCTCAAGGTGCTCCTCAGAGGTTTGAGCGCTCAAGGCCTCAAGCTTGAGCGCTCAAGGTTCTTGGTGGCAGATTGATGGTTTGGCTTGGTTCAACAATGCTTGGGTTGGTTTGGCACATTTTGATTGCTTGGGTAGTGTTTGGTTGGTTTTGATCAAATTCAAATCATTTTCACCAGTTCCAGGTAATCGTGATTGATCCGTTTCATCATCGGAGATGCACGAGCGTATCTCGGGTTCAAAATTGGGGTGTCTACAGTTGCCCCTCTTGGATGAGACTCGATACCATTGATTTGGTATGAGTAACGTCCAAGATATAGACAACCCAACTCTTTATCCGTAATACATCTCAAGTCACAAAGGAAAACTTGAAAGATCAATCGGTCGTGCCACTCAGGCTGCCTACGTACCCCATTGTAGGGATCAGACCGGCGTAGTTCCTGGGGGCATATGCAAACAAATGCAACGGGTTCTCCTGTCCCTCAGGACGATTGATTAAAAAGTTTGGTCCCTCAGGACGATTGATTTAAAAAGTTTTGTCCCTCAGGACGATTGATTTAAAAAGTTTGGTCCCTCAGGACGATTGATATAAAAAGTTGTCCCTCAGGACGATTGATTTAAAAAGTTTTGTCCCTCAGGACGATTGATATAAAAAGTTTTGTCCCTCAGGACGATTGATTTAAAAAGTTTTGTCCCTCAGGACGATTGATATAAAAAGTTTTGTCCCTCAGGACGATTGATATAAAAAGTTTTGTCCCTCAGGACGATTGAAACCATGCAAATCGACGAGCCTTCCCGGGTCGTGAAATGCCAAACAATTATGCGAATCAACGAGCCTTCCCGGGTCGTGAAACGCCAAACAAATGAATTATGCAAATCAACGAGCCTTCCCGGGTCGTGAAATGCCAAACAATTATGCGAATCAACGAGCCTTCCCGGGTCGTGAAACGCCAAACAAATGAATTATGCAAATCAACGAGCCTTCCCGGGTCGTGAAATGCCAAACAAATATGCGAATCAACGAGCCTTCCCGGGTCGTGAAATGCCAAACAAATATGCGAATCAACGAGCCTTCCCGGGTCGCGAAACGCTAAACAAACGAATTATGATTTTACGTGAATCGTCAAGACTTCCCGGGTCGAAACACTAAAAGCAAATGATTGTCACTATGATTGTCACTATGATTGTGATTGTGATTGTGATTGTGATTGTGATTGTGATTGTGATTGTGATTGTGATTGTGATTGTGATTGTGATTGTGATTGGATTGTGATTGAGTGTAGCTACCCTCTGAACAACGGGGAGGCTAAATTTAATGGGGCTATCCCTTGAGCAACAAGATAACCAATGATAAGATGATTGTCTACTGAGCAACGAGACAATCGAGGAAATGTGATTGCTTACTGAGCAAAGAGGCAATCAATACGCTATTGTACCAAACACATAAATGTGATGGTCTTAGCGGCAAAATGGTTCGTCAACAACAAATTCTCAGAACAACTGATTAAATGCACTAACTGGTTAAACAAATATACTCAAACAACTTGACATGATTGATGTACACAATAAATGATTGATTGATTGAATGCACCAGCTAAGCGGCTTTTCAATGATTATCCCAAATGACTTGACTATGCTGGTTTTGAAATTAATTTTGAAAAAGGTGACCATTTCTGGTCTTGAAATTAATTTTGAAAAGGTGACCATTTCTGGTCTTGAAATTAATTTTGAAAAGGTGACCATTTCTGGTCTTGAAATTGATTGAAAAAGTTGTCCCTCAGGATGATTGGTTGAAAACTGTCCCTCAGGACAATTGATTGATTTAAAACTTGTCCCTCAGGATCATTGACTTAAAAGTTGTCCCTTAGGACCATTGATTTAAAAGTTGTCCCTCAGGACGATTGATTTAAAAGTTGTCCCTCAGGACGATTGAGGACGATTGATTGAAAACTGTCCCGCAGGATGATTGCATGCGACTCGTGCATCGACACTCGACGATGACAACGACAACATTCCTTCTTTAAAAAAAGTAGGAGGCTCAATGGGTGGCTCTTTTACTTTACTGTCTTTCCCTTGAGGCCAAGGTTTGGGTTGGAGCTTAGCAAAACTTGGGTTTTGGATTGGTTTGAGGCTTTTAGGCTTCTATGCCCCAGTCCTGGATTTGGGTGTATGCTTCCCCCAGAAATGGCATTAGGCTGACATGCCCCACAGATGATGATCCTCAAATCTGATTTTCTTTCTCGGCTCTGCTGATGGTTTTGACCACCAATTGACCATGTACCCAAACACGGGTTCTTTGATGCATTGAAATCGTTTCCACGAGTCAAGGATAGACAAGATTAAGACTACATGATTGACTGTTTGACAAAGAGGTGGATTTTTACAAGGCCGAGGAATTTGATCGGCCTTTTGGACAAAAGGATGGACATTGATGAGACCGGCAAGGCCAAGGAATTTGATCGGCCTTTTTGACAAGGGGGTGGACATTGATGAGACCGACAAGGCCAAGGAATTTGATCGGCCTTTTTGACAAAAGGATGGACATTGATAAGACAGACAAGGCCAAGGAATTTGATCGACCTTTTTGACAAGGGGGTGGATTGTGATAGATAAGACTTGGGGAATTTGATTGACCAGGTTGACATGACGGATATGAGCAACTGTGTGAATGGCTTGATTGGGGTGCCCCGAGTGAGCAAAGGTTGATACGGAAGAACATGTCAACTCGAAGGGTATGGAAGACTATGCTGACCCAAAGTTTCTGAAAGATGGCAACCATGCTTCACCATTGATGTCGAAATTGTCATGATAAAATTAGATTTTGATTTTGTGATTGTTTTACTCTGTCAAGTGATGTTCATTCAAATCTACAATAAAACACAAGATTTCATGTCGTGAACCCATGCCCCAGATTGTTGATGATGCCTCGTTGATTTTCCTTCAAAATGCCCCAGTTTAGAGGGCTGCTAATGAAGACCCGTTGATATGCCCCAGTTTGGATTTTTGCTTTGCATGACGCCAGTGTTTGCACAATGCTTTGACTTTTTCAAGGGAGATTAGACTGTTCCCTTTTGACTTGAATTCTCACTATCAAGTTGCACTTTCCAATCTGAAAGGACTTTTATCTAGGTTATGATGGGGCCAAGGTTATGGGTTTAACAAAGGAAGGATTATAGGCTCAAAACATCTCATTTTTCCTCGGGGTTATTTGAGCTAGCAGCTATCTTGGACTTTTTGTGCCACTTTTTGCTTTTGATGGGTGCTTTCATGTGCCTTTTCTTGCTTTAAATGAGCACTTCCTTTCATTCGTTTCAAATTTCTTCAGTGTTCTTCATCTTGTTGCACCCATGTATTTGACAAGCCTATGAGTTTGGCACTTTCATTGTTATGATACTTTGAATCTTCACACGCTTGTATCTTTGGCCCTTTTATTCTGCTGGCTGTCATGTGTTTGACACTTTCATATTTCTTGTTTCACCCCAGTGTGGGGGATAGCTGCCTAGCTGGGTTCTTTTTCAAGGAAATTGATTCAGGCTCAAAAGGGCTTTGCAATGGATATTTATGTGGGGAATCAAACAAAGAATGCCTTTCTTCATTTTGAATTGTGCAACTTGATGTGGAGAACTCATGCTTGCTCTAACTTTTTCCTAGATCTCATTTTGAAGTTTGATCTAGCGAGCTTTTTGCCTTAACTTTTGCCTAGACCGCCCTTACGGGTTTTCGACCTAGCAGGCTTTTTCTGTGTCAAAGCATTGCTTCTTGATAGTGCTGGGGAATGGTCCATTGAAAATCCTCCTTGTACGGGGCGAGAGTTCAATCCAAATCCATCTCGTGTTTTGAAGTGATTATCATGTTTCTCAAATGATGGTGGAAAACAATTCCAAGTTGAGATATTATTACAAAAATCCAAGTTTATGATTGACAATTTTAACACAACGGGGGACAACATTGATTTTTGATAGTTACGACCGAACCGCGAAGGGTTGCCTACGTATCCCTTTGCAAGGAATCAGGTCGTGCGTAGTTCAGGACTACAAAGTTGACTCTATTTTTGGTCTCTTTTTTTTTCTTTTTTTTTTTTTTTGACAATAACAACAAGATATTACAGACTCGAAGATGAAAACACATAGACGAGGAAAACAGACTCGAAATACAAACTGACTCAATTAGAAGTGAAAACTTGACTTGACACTTGAAGACTTCCAAGACTCGTGGAAGATTGAATTATTGCATGGTCATTGATGTTTCATTGGTTCGACGAGGTGCTCGGCTTCACTATTGGAGCAGAGATGGACCCATTGTCAATGAGATCTTGAATCTTGTGGCGGAGGCGATGACACTCATCGGTAGCATGACCAGGCACTTGATGGAAGGCACAAAAGGCGTTTGGGTTGTGATAGGCTGGGAGTTTTTGAGGTAGAGGAGTTGGAGAGAGTGGTTTGAGAAGACCGGCTTCGTGGAGCTCTTCATACATCAAGGATAGGGGTGTGGTGAACTGTGAGAGGGTTCTTTGTGGTTTTTGAGAGCGGTTGGTTTGGACTGTGATTTTGTTGATGGGTGCTGCTTGGTTGGGGTTATGTTTTGTGGAGCAGGATGAGGTGTTTGCATACAGGTTGTTGTTATCCCTGGAGTTGTTGTTCTTGGTTTTTGGAGTGGGGCCATCTTTTTCAAGAATGCCATCCCGTATTGCTTCCTCAATTGACAGGCCTGTCTCAAAGTAGGTCTCAAAGTTATGTGCCTGGGCCATCACCATATACTGGGCCAAGTCGGGTTGTAGATTCTTGGTTATGATCCTCATTTGGTCCTTATCACTGGGACGATCAGTCATTTGTGCGGCCTTCGTCCTCCACCTTTTTACAAATTCTGCAAAGGACTCTTTCTCTTTCATCTTGATACTTTCAAGTTCACGAGTAGTGACCTTGAGCTGTACATTGTACTCATACTGCTTTATGAAAGCAGCCGCCATTTCATCCCAAGTTTGCCTTTTTGAGATCTCAAGAGACAAGAGCCATTGAAGTGCTGGCCCTGTGAGAGTTTCATGGAACATTTGGGCCACAGTGGGCTCATCAACATCTTGCAATGAAAGGGAGCTCACGTATGCCTGAATGTGTCCCCTTGGATCCCTGGTACCGTCGAACTTCTCAAAGTTCACATGTTTGAATTTCTTAGGGAGTTTGGCACCCGGGAAAAGGCAGAGCTTATCCATATCAAATCTGGTGGTTGTCCGTTGCTCATTCTTGGCTACTGACTCCTCAAGCTTAGCAATCTTGGCTAGCATCTTGGCCAATTGAGTGTTTTCAGCAAGTTGCTCTTGGCGGTCATCATTAGGGATTTCTTGGTTTTGGGGCCCACCTTCAGGCATTTGAGGTGGGGGTGGAGGCAGCCGGCTTTGGATATTTATCATGATTGCCATGAGTTGGGCAATTCGAGTGTCATTCCGGACCCTCTCATCTTGCAGTTCCTTCCTCAGTTGCTCTATCTCATTCGGGGGATCTTGTTCCTGATCTGCCGACATACTCGTTCCAGACACTGGCAATAAAGGTTGAGATAATCTTTGTCCGGGCGGTCGGATCCAATCAGGTAAGGTTTTCTTGATTCAGGACTGACAGTAAAGCAAAAGGTCAAACTCAAATTGTGCCCCCTGGTTTTATTGAAGAAAATGTCATGCATGTGTCGTCGCATCGTGTCGTCCTAAGATCTAAACTACCGGTCTCGGTCTCACTTAAGACATTGCACGGATGTGCGAAACAACAACCACGGGTAAGTCGTGACAGGCAGGTTAAATTCCAATCGTTGTGGAATCAGAGCCAATCTCCTTATAGACCATCCGAGACAGAGCAATAAGGTTGTTGAAATCCGGATACAAATGCACTTAAGGCTAGACCGAAACACGGGGAGCCGTTCGAGCACGGCAAACACTGGAGGTATCTCAAACTCCATGGACTTAAAGTCTCCTAGACTGACATCTATCCTATAGATTATGCTAAGGTTAGCCTATGGTTAGTCTACCGGTTTCAAATCTCACTTAGAGCCATTGCACAGCAGATTGAATCAACACCACGGGTAAGTCGTTTACTCGGCAGTTACGGCTTTTCAACCTTCAGCCTAAATGTTGAAGCCGCAACCGTTATCCTTTCTTGACCATCCGAGACAAAGCAATGAGGTGCCGCCATCCAGTTACAAATGGGCCCAAGGCTAGTTCGAAACACGGGCTGCCGTTCGGGCACGGCAAACACCGGAGGTATCTCAAACTCCGTGGATTTAAAGTCTCCTAGACAGCATGTACAACCCTAGGGTTAGTCTACCGGATCCGAATTTCACTTAAGATCATTGCACAGAAGATTTTCCAACACCCCGGGTAGACCATTACTCGGCAGGTTAAACTCCAAACTTGTTGGAATCAGAGCCAATCACTTTTCTTGATCATCCGAGACAAAATAATTTGGGTGTTGTAATCCAGATACAAATGACCTTAAGGCTAGTTCAAATCACGGTGGCCGTTCGGGCACGACCAACACCGGAGGTATCTCATACTCCGTGGATTTAAAGTCTCCTAGACTGAATTCGACAGCTTTGAAAGATTGCCCCAATCCTCAAGTTTTCTTTTAAGTGATAACTCCTTGATATCGGATGGTCGGATTTGGGAAATTCTGATCCACACAAATTCCGACAATGATCTAAGATCAGATGCCTAAGGGCGATTGACCCTCCTCGGGCCAATGTCCCTTAAACCCGTTTAGATCAGTGTTTAGGAATTTGATGATCCAAATTTTCCCACGTCCGGCCGGCCTAAAGGCTAACTTGCAAGAACAACGCGCATATGGGATGCACGATTCATCATCGGGCTGAGGCAACCTTCTACTAACTGCCGAGGCACTAAAACTAAACGGGAACTCCATGGATTTAAAGTCTCCTAGACTGAATGCGACAGCTTTGGAAGATTGCCCCAATCCTCAAGTTTTCTTTTAAGTGATAACTCCTTGATATTGGATGGTCGGATTTGGGAAATTCTGATCCACACAAATTCTGACAATGATCTAAGATCAGATGCCTAAGGGCGATTGACCCTCCTCGGGCCAAGGTCCCTTAAACCCGTTTAGATCAGTGTTAGGAGTTTGATGATCCAAATTTTCCCATGTCCGGTCGTCCTAAAGGCTTACTCGTAAGAACAACACGCATATGGGATGCGCGACTCATCATCGGGCCAAGGCAACCTTCTACTAACTGCCGGAAACCTAACTTATGCTATGCCGACAACATGTAAGACACGAATATGTACGGATGCAAGTGTATGCATGTATGTAGTATGGCATGCTTGGAAAGACGGTAACATATAGCACGTAACAGGATGGACGGGCCACCGAGATTGAAAAATCCCACAAAATATCTTTTGAACTATAAGAACTATGCAAGTGCAATGCAAAATCAAATTTCAAACATTTGAAAAATCCCACAAAATATCTTTTGAATTAAACCCACTTTGATTAACACATATTTCAATAAAATTACACAAGTGTAATTAAATAAAATATATATTAACCAATGTCCCCAGCGGAGTCGCCAGCTTGTGGACGGGCCACCGAGATTGCTCGAAAAAGATTGTGATTGTTAGAGTCGCCACCCGGATTTGAGGTCCGAACCCGAGAAACCGATAAAAATATGACTCGTTGCCCATTGAAAAAGATTTCACTAGTCCTGACGGAACCAAAGATTTCTCGGATTCGGGGGTTTGGTTACGAGAGGGGAAGGGTTTTACGGCACCCCTCTCGCCCGGTCCGTGAACCGGTCTCTACTTGATATTTTGTGGGATTTTGGAAATGTTTAAAATTTGATTTATTCACATAAATGGGGAATCGGGGACAGGGATCACATAATAACAAAATATACAAGGGATGCGATTTTACAGTGGGTGCTTGTGCGCGTGATCTACGTGGATGATGAACGTGAAACTACAAATGTTCACATAAATAAATTATAACAAAAATCGTACAATAACTCAAGTAATTATAAACATGAGATTTATCAAACTATTTGCAATCTGGATTCCAGAATGGGGATTGAGCGCTCAAGGATGATGACTTGAGCGCTCAACCCTCATTCCACCCGAACATTTTCCTTGCTGGTTTTTAACATTTGGCAATACTTTAAGACCTCAAACCACTACAGAAACGTCACACAAGTATTACCTCTCTTTATAAACCACCAGAAAATGCTTAAAACAAACTTGCTTTAGAACCAGTTTGAGCGCTCAAGGCTCATGGATTGAGCGCTCAAACCAATTCTGCAAGAGAGAGGAATTCAGATCACAGACACTACATTGACAACTAATGTACACCAACAAAGAATTAAACCATAAGCCATCACCCAAATTGCTGGAAAATTGCAAATAAGGCCAAGAACAGTTTGAGCGCTCAAGGATCTGACCTTGAGCGCTCAAGCCATAACATGGCTTTCCACTGTTTAACCTTTAAACTGATTTTATTACTTCCTCAGGACCACCAAATGCATAAAATAAAGTTTCAAAAGGACAGAAAGCCACTGTTTTGCAATCAAATATGAGAAATTTGAAGTTTTTGATGTTTAATCACTATGAAATGGTTAATTTACATTCATGCATGTAATTTTGGTGTGAAAATAAACTGTTTTGAAAGCTACATGAACGCAATTAACTTTTAGACAATGATCAAAACCAAAAGAAAGCTCAGAAGTTAACAAAACAGAGGCCTGTTCAGAACTGGGCTTGAGCGCTCAAGGCCAGAGGCTTGAGCGCTCAAACCTGCTCTAACTGCAGATTTGAAAGAAGTTTTTAAGCAACTTTCAGGCCTTTGTGAGTTCAATGCAAGTATAGAGAACTTGCTTAAACTCACTAGCCCTCCTCAGAAGGATCAAAACAGTGAGTTCATCACATTTTTTACTACCTTTTGGAAGAGGTTTGTGATTTGAGCTTGATTCTAGGCTTTGAGAGGTTGATGGTGGATGTTTTTGGCTTGTATTCTGGACGAATTGAACAATGCAGGTGGTTAGTCGATGATCAAGGGTCGAATTTCTGGGTTTGATCAATGGTATTGTAGGTGATTTTGATGGTGAAGAAATAGTTTTTGTAGAGAGAGAGAGTGAGGAGTGGTTTTCTGGTGGAAAACAAAGGTGAGGAATAGCAGAAATTCTCTCCCAAACCAGGGGGCAATGGGTGGTTTTATAGAGTGAGTGGGAGGGAAGAAAGGAGAGAGAGAGAGAAGTGGGTTTGTGTATTTAGAAGCATTTTAGGCGTATTTTAGGACTTAGTGGGGTGTATTATACGTATAGGGATCGTATAAGATCAACCACAGACGCTCCCATGCAGGAAATCTCATGATGAGATACTCTGCAAGTTGCTGACTGGACGGGAGTTGAGCGCTCAAAGCCGTGGACTTGAGCGCTCAAGGTGCTCCTCAGAGGTTTGAGCGCTCAAGGCCTCAAGCTTGAGCGCTCAAGGTTCTTGGTGGCAGATTGATGGTTTGGCTTGGTTCAACAATGCTTGGGTTGGTTTGGCACATTTTGATTGCTTGGGTAGTGTTTGGTTGGTTTTGATCAAATTCAAATCATTTTCACCAGTTCCAGGTAATCGTGATTGATCCGTTTCATCATCGGAGATGCACGAGCGTATCTCGGGTTCAAAATTGGGGTGTCTACAGTTCCACAGTTAAGATTGCTAAAGATATTGCGGGCACTAGTATTGACTCCACGCTTTATCGTAGTATGATAGGAAGTTTGCTATATCTTACTGCTAGTCGTCCCGATATTTCATTTAGTGTTGGAGTGTGTGCCCGTTATCAATCTAACCCTAAAGAGTCTCACTTGATCGCTGTCAAGCAAATTATTCGTTACGTTAAGGGCACCTCCACACTTGGTCTTTGGTATCCTAAGGGTACTAATGTGGACTTAGCCGCATTTTCCGATGCCGATTGGGCAGGAAGTGCGGATGATAGGAAGAGTACCTCCGGTGGTTGTTTTTATTTGGGAAACTGCTTGGTTGCTTGGCATAGCAAGAAGCAGAATTGTGTTTCGTTGTCCACCGCAGAGGCTGAATACATTGCCGCTGGTAATTGTTGCACCCAACTTTTATGGATGAAGAGCAAATGCTTCAAGATTATGGTCTTTCTCAAGGTGCAATGACTGTTTTTTGTGATAACACAAGTGCTATAAATATTTCTAAGAATCCAGTCCAACATTCTAGGACTAAACATATCGACATCCGTCATCATTTTATTCGTGATTTGGTTGAAGATGGTGTCGTGGCACTTGAGTTTATACCCACTCATGATCAAAAAGCTGATCCTTTTACTAAACCGTTAGATTCCGTAAGGTTTGAGTACCTTAGAAGATCTGTTGGTTTAACTTCAATTGATTAAGTTTGGTATTGCCTGTCATCCCAGTATGCTACATTTTTTTTATATACACTTGTGAACATGTCTTTATAGTTGTTTATTTAAAAAAAAAAAAAAAAAAACTCCCTTCATTTTTTTTAAATTTAATTTTATTTATTTTCGTATATGCGAGTTTTAGGTTCATGATCTTGCATGTTGATGTTTTTATTTTTGCTCCAAATAAAAAAAATTCATAAACATTCAGCTATTAAAAAAAAATCAAAAAAAAAAAGGGGGGGCTTAGCATATTTTTTTTAGGATGAGTAGTCATTCATGAGACTCATGCAGATGTACTTTCTGGGAATACATGCACGGTTCTTATTAACTCCACTAATGAGATGCATTCGGACATTTGGAGTAGCATGTTGTATGACTCTATGATCGCCACTTTTACACGTCTGGGTTAGAGAGATTTCTGAAAGAAGAAAGTTGATTCTCATGCACCTCGGTTTGTCTTGTCTTTTTTTGGCCTCATAGTTGGATACAAAGTTTTATATGTCATGCTCCGCAAAATAACGAAAAAAAAAAAACAAAGCAACTACATTTGTTGTGGTTGAGATAAAATGTCTATCCGAACATTCACTGAGTAACCGGATCATTCGGCTCTATCCAGTCCAAATGTTCGCGTAAAAAGGTGGATAGATCTTGTGAAGACATTCGTATTGGACCACTTGCCTAGCAACCGGATCGATTCGGCTCTATCCAGTCCGGACGTTCGCGTCATACGGCAGTGGGGTAAAAGAGAATACTATATAAACAAAAAAAAAAGTTCCTTAGTTCAGGGGGAGTTTATATATATATTTTTGGGACATATTTAGTATCGATGGGTGCTTAGTTTGACTTCGTTAGGGGGAGAGTGCTTGACGGTCCAATGGTACATGAGATTTGACGACTATTTGGATAAGTGATCTTAATTTCTTTTGACGTGTCACACACTCACTTTGTCATAGATTCATCTTGTGTGTTACAACTTATCTTCGAATTCACCCATTGGATTGGTGTAAGACGAATTTGTTCAAGCACTCTTGAATTTCGTCATATTGTCTGAGCCTCATCTTGAATATTTGTTCTTCAGATTTTATGTTGCCTTGCCGCTTTATTTTATTATAAAACAAGGGTATCTTTGGTCATTATGGTTTTAAACTTTGTGTGCAATATTTGCTCAGGGAGTGCCCATCTATTCTTTTTTAGCATGGCATTCTGTCCCTTCTTTGCTCAGTGGATATGGGTCTAAAATTCCATTTGATGAATTTATGTGATTCATGTTATTCCATGTCGTCTAATTCTCTCGTATGCTTTCTCGTTAAATGTGTCTCATCCTGTGCCGTCAATTCCTTTGTTTTTCCGTGACAAAAAGGGGGAGAATTGGGGAGATATTTTTAAGGGAAGAGTTTATTATATATGCTGACCCATTCTATTTTTCGTAACATATACTTGGTTGCATAGTTTTTGTTGAGCTGTCCTCGCAGGTATTGGAAAATCAACTCAAGCTTCATTGGATAGACCTAGTTTAGGCTAGTGTTTGTTTCCTTCATTTGTAATTTTCAGTTTTGTGTTAGTATAGTTGGTTTTGTCCCGGAAATGCCAAAGGGGGAGATTGTTAGATATTCTTGGCACTTTCCGGGGTTGTTCAAAACCATCATTTGAATTTTATTGGGTAGATTTTTTAGAGGGTAGATGCTTGCTCGATGCTCCTCTCATTATCTGCGCCAAATTGACCGCTACGAAATCAATCTATTTGTGTGAAAGGTAAATGCATTGCACAACATATCTTGCATATATTTTTTTTATAAAAAATTATATTTCTGCACATTTGCCTTTCCCATAAAATGCTCCGAAAATTCGCTTTCCATATCAATCAAACAATCTTCTTTTTACTTACCGAAAATTCGCTTTCCATACTCATATAAACATATTAATATGAAGAAGAAGATTTTCTTTTGAAAATCACCGAAAATTTTGTTTTCCATATAATAGATATATTTATCAACCGTCGGTTTTTTTTCCTTGTATGCCTTTCCATATATATGGGTGTCATTAAAAGGTTTTTATTAATCTTTCTTTCGAAAGCATCTCCGAGACACTATTTTGGGGTTCGGCATTTACTGGGCCTATATAATAGTGATGCACATCCTTGATAATGGTTGCACATTATTTTTGACGGAAAAAATTCGAAAGGAAGAAAACTCCTTTGACTCTTGTTTGCTAGCGTGGTCCACTTTGATTGATCTAAGGAGATGAATTGCTAGCCTTGTTTATTAAAACAAGAGAAAAACCGAGACCCTCATTTCCCTTTTTTTTTTGTGCATTATTTCTCTCGAGGTACACTTCATATCATATCATATCATTCGTACATTTGTTGTTTGTGTTTCGTGATGCCGTGAACTGCTGTGGCCGAATCTTCTTGGAGATTGATTCGGAGCCGGTTGAATCCGGAGATCAGGCATGAAGTCTATGGTTCATCTATTGAATCTTGAAGAAGCTCTGGGAGCATCGGAGATTGGCGAGAATAGGTAAATGCTTGGGGTAAGATTTTACTATTTCGCAATATGTACTTCTTTTTTATTAATAGAATAAAGCAGTAGGTTTAGGCCGTGGTTTTGGCTTAGGGTTATTTAGGACCCTAAGTTTTTCCACGTAAATCGTGCGTATCTTGTCTCCTTTTTATTTTCACAGCACTGCTTGTGGTTTGGTTAATTTGAATTATTCAAGACAAATAACCAGTTTATTATTTAATAATTTTTTAATCGGTTATTCAATTTAAAAAACTAGTAATTTTTATCAAAACTCCTATTCACCCCCCCTCTAGGAGTAAATTGAACACTTCCGCATTATTTCATACCCCATCATCATACATGGGGTTTGACAAACCATCTGATGCTGAAGCTTGGTTATTAAGGATGGAAAAGATATTGACATTTTGGGCTGTTTTGAGACACAAAAAATGTCACTGGTAACGTATAGGCTAGAAGGGGACGCAAAGCATTGGTGGCGTATGGCCAAGCAGAAAATATAAGGGAAAGAAGCATGAATTAATTTGGAGCGCTTTTAAGAAGGATTTTGAAGATAAATATATTCCACCGGCAGTTAAGAATCAAAAGCGCACTGAGTTTCTTACGTTGGACCAAGGGAATATGTCAGTAGCAGAATATCAGTGCAAATTTGATGAGTTGTCAACGTTTGCAGGAAAAGTGGCGGAAAAAGAAGAAGATAAGGTGTGGCATTTTCTGAGGAGACTTCGACTTGATATTCGTGGAAGGGTTTCTTTATTGGACAGCGAGACCCTATCTCAGCTTGTGACTAAAGTCCTGACAGCAGAGAAGGATATAGCAGAGGAAAAGGGTACAGAGAATCAGTACAAGAGGTACAGGTCAGGATAGAGTAGTGGTAGTGGACATCCCTCAAAGAGGGTGCAAACATCGATTCAGACTAATCAAGGGGTGAGGGAGGCATCGAGACCATGTTTCAAGTGTGGTAAGCCACACACAGCGGCTTTTCGTTGTGATGGATCACCTCGGATATGCTTCACTTGTGGGCAAGCTGGTCATATCTCAACCTATTGTAGAACTCAGGTTGGTGGAAGGAATCAGGCACCTCAAGGTCATATACAGCCAGTGCATGGAGGTGGGCATAATCAGCGACAGTCAAATAATCAGGGGAATTATAAGCAGCATGCTCGAAATGGGGGTCAGGGGCAGAAGAATGTGATTGAGGGGCGTGTGTATGCTTTGACTCAGCAGTAAGCTAAGGATGCGCCATCCGTGGTGCAAGGTACTCTCTCTATTTCGAATGTACCAGCTCGAGTTTTGTTTGATTTTGGTTCTACACATTCTTTTGCTGCTCCTAGATATCTACGCCAATTACCTATTGTTATTGAGTGATATGTCGTTTCTGTACCAAAAATAATAATTTATAAAACAGGGAATTAACTTTTATTCCGAAGAATAGTGGTTAAGTCCGAGATCGTCCACGGAGAGTAAAAAACTAAGTTGCGGTACTTTCAATTAATTTCTAATTTAATTCTGAGCAAGAGAAATTTGATTTGGATTTGATTGAACTAATGATTAAACTAAAATTAAGTAGAAAGCGAGTAGAGTTTAAAAACAAGTGAGAGAAGGGACTAGGTTTCCGATTCCACCTTCCGCTTGCAATATAATCGAATAAAATCCAGGGTAATTATTCAACATAGAAAAATTGGATTATCTCTAGGGCTTGCAATCTCTATCGACAATCGTCAAGAGGATTCACAGGATTCTGTAGACACCCCAATTTAATGATTTTTGCATCCCCAATGATGAGAAGAATGCGCAAAATGTACCTTGGAACGGATACTTGAGTCGAATGGATTAAAAGAACCAAAAACCCAAACCCACCTGAACCGTATGGCCCAAAACCTTGAACCGTGCGGCTTGAAAATCTCTTTGCACCGTGCGGTGTTACCATGTACACCATACGACATACCCTTGACGCCGTATGGCACCCTTGTCCCATCAACGAGATTCCCGGTTGCTCCAGCAGCTCAGAACAATGATGATATTCGGCGAAATGATGATATTCGGCAATGATGGAAGCTCCTTTGCGTTTAAACCTCACTCATCTTCGCCTATAAAATCCAACGTCGTCCACCGGTTTCAGAGGTTCGAGAGGGAGTTCGCAGAGAGAGGTTTTGATCGGATTATACCAGAAGGATAGAAACCCAAAATTCGTTTCAAAGATCCCAGTGATAATACCACTCCTTCGAAAAATCCCGATGTTATACTCGTACCCATCCATTGTTCAAAGCCCAGCTTCATACAAACCCAGAAGTCCAGTGTCCATTTCCCACAACCAATCGACCCAATCCGTTCGGTTCTATTCCAAGGTATAAAAGTTCATTTTTGAATCGCAATAACCTTCTGAGGGGGGTCTCCATCGGGCTTGAGGAGAGTTCTGTAGCTCTTTCTCGAGTCCAAACGGAGACATTTTAATAAGGATTGAGCCTCTCGGGTGAGTATCGCGTGACATCGCTTATCGTCGCGGGATGCCGTCCTTAAAAATGAGGTACATTCACTCACTAAAACCATTTTCCAAACCTACTTTTGTCAATAAATAGCATGGTTTTTGCATAAAAACAAAGGTCGGTTTCAATCGGGCAAAATGGAAATTTTTGGAATTTACAACGCGCAGAGGCACCGTACGGCATCCTAGGTGCACCGCGCGGTGTACATTGATACGCCGTACGGCGTCACTGGAAAAATATTTTGAATGCTCTGTTTTCTGGAATCCGATGCTCTGTTTTTGGGAAAAACCAGTGGGGTAAATTGCACTTAACCCCCTTTACTTCATGTTTTTGCATTTATACCCCCTCTTAGTTAATTTTCTCGCATTTATCTACTTGATTGTGTGTTGTTTGATTTGTTATCGTTATTTATTCCTTTTAAGCATGTTATTATCTGATATATAGTTTATGTGAAATAAAGTTTTTCATGAAATCTTTTCAAAGAATAATCCCACAAAGCTTTAGTAGAGACCGGAAAATTCCGGGCACGCGGAGTGCATTTTTCTAACAAAACCTTCCCCGCGGGTAACCTGGCTCTCGAACCCAAATCTCTATTTTTCGCAGACCAAACCCTTTTTCAGCGGCACAAGAGTCATTACTTTTTCTAAACGGTTCCTCGGGTACCTCACATTTCCCAGAAATTAAACCCCGGGTGGCGACTCTAAATTTTTTCTTTTTTTTCCGGATCGCCCCTTTTTTCACAACCAAAAACTCCGTGGATAACTAGCTTTTCGCGAACGAAAATGAGGGTCCACAGATTCATACACCGTAAAGGCTATCTCAACATAGCGCGGGTCGTCTCACCGGACTTAACGGGCGGCACGACCCGTCTAACGTCGTATAACCTATCTCAAAGACTATCCTGAAACATTGAAAACTATTGCGTGACAGTGTTTGATATCCGGAATACAAACACAATGATTAATAGGAAAACTATGCTCTTTCATAAAATCAATTATGAATCATCCCAAGTGATACAATTATTGTTGAATAAAAACCCTAGAAATTAAACTATTACATTACTCGGAGAAAGTTTCCTCGTTACCCCAGCCGAAGCAATTAGCCGATCATGGAGTTAAACTCTAATTTTCAGCCGCAGCCGTGTGCGGCTCTCCTGTTATGCGTGAAAGAAAGTGATCTGGAACCAAACCCCTCGCAGCCTTTTTATACTTCCTGATGACCGACTTGAATATGGCAGCAATATCTTCCTTCAACTTGCAGTCCAATTCCTTCCTTAAGTGCAATTAGTGGGCCCACTCTTTTTTTCCTTCTCAGCCGTATAAACAAATATCTTAGGAAAGAAATCATTTCCTAAACCAATTCCACTTCCTTAATAGGCCTTGTAACAAATTCAATTTAATTGGACTCCACCCATAATGTACGTGTAACAGTTCTTCCAAATTGAATTTGGCCAATTTCATGAAATAATTCCCAATTTAGCTCCGTGTGTCATTTAATTGCTCCGCAAGCCCTGAAACAAGAAAAACGAGTATCAAACTCCCAATAATACAATAAACGGGCATAACAATAATAAATTAAGGGCCACCAATGGGCACATTTGCGCCCTTATCATTGAGGCATTAGACGTATGTGTTATGGTGGCTATTCCGGTAGGGAAAATAGTGAAATTGGATGAGATGTCTAAGTCTTGTGGTGTAGAGATAGGTGGCAAAATTTTACCAGTAGATCTTATTTCATTGGAGATGCGTGACTTTGATGTTATCCTAGGGATGGATTGGTTGTCGAAATACCATGCCACCATAGATTGCAGTAAGAATAGGGTGGTTTTTGCTATGCTAGAGGAGTTAGAGTTTAGTTTACAAGGGGATCAGAACGTGTCATCGATTAGTTTTCTTTCATCTCTACAGGCAAGTTGATTATTGAGGAAGGGCTGTTGTGGTTATTTAGCTTATCAAGTGGAGTATCCGTCATCGCTCATAATATTTGGGAGCATTTTTTTCCGCTAATATATTTCGATCATGAATTTGTTGTTTCTTCCTGGACTGTTTGTCTTGTTCCCCTAGATGCTGTTCGGTATAAAAAATAGTGGTTGTTAACAGTGCATTCTCACAATTCATAGTACTTTTATTTCACTATTAACTGTGCTTTTAATTGTTAACAGTATTTTTATTGGAAAATTAACATTTCTTTCCTACAGTTAACAGTATTTTTATTTGACAACTAACGGTGCATTCTTAAAATTAACGGCCTTTTTCCGGATGAGGTTTCACGGTACCGAGATTCCCAGGCCGGTTTCGGGGTATCGAGATTCTCCCTTTTAGTTTTCTCGGTACATAGATAGTTGGTCCAGGTTTCGCGATTATTATGGGAAAAAACCTTCTGAAATGTTTGACCGGGAATCTCGGTACTGAGAAACCTCTAGGAGAATCTCAGAACCGCAGAACCACCAAGGGCATGATTACTAGGGGAAAAAACCCTTTGAAATGTTCGACCGGGATTCTCGGTACCGAGAAACCTCTAAGAGAGTCCCTTAGTGTTTTGCACCTGTCTATACTTTGGGGGAAAAAAAAAAAAACTGCCTATATTCGAGAATTTCTAGTCTTCTCTTTTTTCTTTGCGGTAAAGTCTGTAAAGACAACTTTGTTCCAGTTTAATACTGCCAAGGCCCTTTCTCGACTCATCTGAGGCGTAACAATTATCGGAAGAGAAATTGAATGAAGACAAAATGCGGACACAGATCTGAACGAGACCTCTCTGGTTGGAACATAGATCGGAAAAAGATCGTCGGACAACAACTTTGGCTTTGAGTTTTCTTCTTCTCTCTTTCTCCCTCGACACTTCTTCATTTTTATAATGATGGTTCGTACGCCGGTGCTCTCCAGTACGCGTCGCAATCGAACGGTACTCACCGGTACCTCCGGTAATGGTCAAAAAATCGCAAAACCTAGACGGAATATGGCTTTATTTATACCGATTTCTCCCAAAAACGGTACCTACCGTCCGATACGGAACGATATCGATGACCTTGGATCCCAGTCTAGGTTTTGCGATTATTAGAGAAAAAACCCTCTCAAATGTTGGACCGGGAATCTCAGTACCGAGGAACCTCCAAGAGAATCGCGGTACCTTAAAACCTCCAGGGGTACCGATTATTAAGGGAAAAAACACTCTACAATGTTAGACCAGGAATGTCGCTACCAAGAAACCTCCAGGAGAACCTAGGTACCGCGAAACCACCAGGGACACCGCCAAACCTGGAAGTCTGGATTCCCAAGTCAGTAGAAAATAGTAAACAAATTTGGGTTCCCATGTTTGTGATCATGAATTCGGGCGGTTCATGTTCTGAAGTGGAGTATCCGTCATCACTCATAATATTTGAGAGTTTTCCCCTAATATTTTTCGATCATGAATTTACTATTTTCTTCCTGGACTGTCTGTCTAGTTCCCCTAGATCTAGTTTGGTATAAAAAATTGTCCTTGCTAACAGTGCATTCTCACAATTAATAGTGCTTTTGTTTCACTATTAACTGTGCTTACGGTACTCGCTGGTACCTCTTGTACTGGCCGAAAAATCACAAAGGACGGAATATGGCTATATTTGTACCAGTTTCTCCCAAAAGCGGGAATCTCGGTACCGAGAAACCTCCATGATAATCTCGGTACCTTAAAACCACCAGGGGTACCGATTATTCAGGGAAAAAACCTTCAGCAATGTTAGACCGGGAATGTCGCTACCAAGAAACCTCCAGGAGAACCTAGGTACCGCGAAACCACCAGGGACACCGCCAAACCTGGAAGTCTGGATTCCCAAGTCAGTAGAAAATAGTAAACAAATTTGGGTTCCCATGTTTGTGATCATGAATTCGGGCGGTTCATGTTCTGAAGTGGAGTATCCGTCATCACTCATAATATTTGAGAGTTTTCCCCTAATATTTTTCGATCATGAATTTACTATTTTCTTCCTGGACTGTCTGTCTAGTTCCCCTAGATCTAGTTTGGTATAAAAAATTGTCCTTGCTAACAGTGCATTCTCACAATTAATAGTGCTTTTGTTTCACTATTAACTGTGCTTACGGTACTCGCTGGTACCTCTTGTACTGGCCGAAAAATCACAAAGGACGGAATATGGCTATATTTGTACCAGTTTCTCCCAAAAGCGGTATGTACCGTCTGCTATGGAACGATATCAATAACCTTGGATCCCGGTCTAGGTTTCGCGATTATTAGAGAAAAAATTCTCTCAAATGTTGGACCGGGAATCTCGGTACCGAGAAACCTCCATGATAATCTCGGTACCTTAAAACCACCAGGGGTACCGATTATTCAGGGAAAAAACCTTCAGCAATGTTAGACCGGGAATGTCGCTACCTAGAAACCTCTAGGAGAATCTAGGTGCCGCGAAACCTGGCTGTTTGGATTCCCAAGTCAGTAGAAAATAGTAACCAAATTTCGGTTCCCATGTTTGTGATTATGAATTCGGGCGGTTCATGTTCTCAAGTGGAGTATCCGTCATCGCTCATAATATTTGGGAGCATTTTTTTCCGCTAATATATTTCGATCATGAATTTGTTGTTTCTTCCTGGACTATTTGTCTTGTTCCCCTAGATGCTGTTCGGTATAAAAAATAGTGGTTGTTAACAGTGCATTCTCACAATTCATAGTACTTTTATTTCACTATTAACTGTGCTTTTAATTGTTAACAGTATTTTTATTGGAAAATTAACATTTCTTTCCTACAGTTAACAGTATTTTTATTTGACAACTAACGGTGCATTCTTAAAATTAACGGCCTTTTTCCGGATGAGGTTTCACGGTACCGAGATTCCCAGGCCGGTTTCGGGGTATCGAGATTCTCCCTTTTAGTTTTCTCGGTACATAGATAGTTGGTCCAGGTTTCGCGATTATTACGGGAAAAAACCTTCTGAAATGTTTGACCGGGAATCTCGGTACTGAGAAACCTCTAGGAGAATCTCAGAACCGTAGAACCACCAAGGGCATGATTACTAGGGGAAAAAACCCTTTGAAATGTTCGACCGGGATTCTCGGTACCGAGAAACCTCTAAGAGAGTCCCTTAGTGTTTTGCACCTGTCAAAACTTTGGGGGAAAAAAAAAAAAACTGCCTCTATTCGAGAATTTCTAGTCTTCTCTTTTTTCTTTGCAGTAAAGTCTGTAAAGACCACTTTGTTCCAGTTTAATACTGCCAAGGCCCTTTCTCGACTCATCTGAGGCGTAACAATTATCGGAAGAGAAATTGAATGAAGACAAAATGCGGACACAGATCTGAACGAGACCTCTCTGGTCGGAACATAGGATCCAATAGAAAAACATTTAGTGCTATTTTCGCGCAACCACGGCTACGAGAGGGCAAACCGGTCGAACTTTTTCACAAATTCTCACCAGTGAATTGGAATCGACCGATTCTTCTTCACACACGTAAGTTGATGTTATTCCAAGTTCGCGGGCATAGAATTTTTCAAATGGTTCGAACAAAAATTAGTTTAGGGTCATTTTCGCGTAATCGCAGCTAGGAGAGGGCAAGCCGATTGAACTTTTCCACAAATTCTCACCTGTGAACAGGAATCGAACGGTTCCTATTCCCGCACGTAGGTTGATGCTATTCCAAATTCATAGGCATAGTATTTTGCAAAAGGATCCCATAGAAAAAAAAATTTAGGATTAGGGTTTAGGGTTTAGGGTTTTAGGGTTTAGGGTCTAGGGTTTAGGGTCTAGGGTCTAGGGTCTAGGGTCTAGGGTCTAGGGTCTAGGGTCTAGGGTCTAGGGTTTAGGGTCTAGGGTTTAGGGTTTAGGGTTTAGGGTTTAGGGTTTAGGGTTTAGGGTTTAGGGTTTAGGGTTTAGGGTTTAGGGTTTAGGGTTTAGGGTTTAGGGTTTAGGGTTTTAGGGTTTAGGGTTTAGGGTTTAGGGTTTAGGGTTTAGGGTTTAGGGTTTAGGGTTTAGGGTTTAGGGTTTAGGGTTTAGGGTTTAGGGTTTAGGGTTTTAGGGTTTAGGGTTTAGGGTTTAGGGTTTAGGGTTTAGGGTTTAGGGTTTAGGGTTTAGGGTTTAGGGTTTAGGGTTTAGGGTTTAGGGTTTAGGGTTTAGGGTTTAGGGTTTTAGGGTTTAGGGTTTAGGGTTTAGGGTTTAGGGTTTAGGGTTTTAGGGTTTAGGGTTTAGGGTTTAGGGTTTAGGGTTTAGGGTTTAGGGTTTAGGGTTTAGGGTTTAGGGTTTAGGGTTTAGGGTTTAGGGTTTAGGGTTTAGGGTTTAGGGTTTAGGGTTTAGGGTTTAGGGTTTAGGGTTTAGGGTTTAGGGTTTAGGGTTTAGGGTTTAGGGTTTAGGGTTTAGGGTTTAGGGTTTAGGGTTTAGGGTTTAGGGTTTAGGGTTTAGGGTTTAGGGTTTAGGGTTTAGGGTTTAGGGTTTAGGGTTTAGGGTTTAGGGTTTAGGGTTTAGGGTTTAGGGTTTAGGGTTTAGGGTTTAGGGTTTAGGGTTTAGGGTTTAGGGTTTAGGGTTTAGGGTTTAGGGTTTAGGGTTTAGGGTTTAGGGTTTAGGGTTTAGGGTTTAGGGTTTAGGGTTTAGGGTTTAGGGTTTAGGGTTTAGGGTTTAGGGTTTAGGGTTTAGGGTTTAGGGTTTAGGGTTTAGGGTTTAGGGTTTAGGGTTTAGGGTTTAGGGTTTAGGGTTTAGGGTTTAGGGTTTAGGGTTTAGGGTTTAGGGTTTAGGGTTTAGGGTTTAGGGTTTAGGGTTTAGGGTTTAGGGTTTAGGGTTTAGGGTTTAGGGTTTAGGGTTTAGGGTTTAGGGTTTAGGGTTTAGGGTTTAGGGTTTAGGGTTTAGGGTTTAGGGTTTAGGGTTTAGGGTTTAGGGTTTAGGGTTTAGGGTTTAGGGTTTAGGGTTTAGGGTTTAGGGTTTAGGGTTTAGGGTTTAGGGTTTAGGGTTTAGGGTTTAGGGTTTAGGGTTTAGGGTTTAGGGTTTAGGGTTTAGGGTTTAGGGTTTAGGGTTTAGGGTTTAGGGTTTAGGGTTTAGGGTTTAGGGTTTAGGGTTTAGGGTTTAGGGTTTAGGGTTTAGGGTTTAGGGTTTAGGGTTTAGGGTTTAGGGTTTAGGGTTTAGGGTTTAGGGTTTAGGGTTTAGGGTTTAGGGTTTAGGGTTTAGGGTTTAGGGTTTAGGGTTTAGGGTTTAGGGTTTAGGGTTTAGGGTTTAGGGTTTAGGGTTTAGGGTTTAGGGTTTAGGGTTTAGGGTTTAGGGTTTAGGGTTTAGGGTTTAGGGTTTAGGGTTTAGGGTTTAGGGTTTAGGGTTTAGGGTTTAGGGTTTAGGGTTTAGGGTTTAGGGTTTAGGGTTTAGGGTTTAGGGTTTAGGGTTTAGGGTTTAGGGTTTAGGGTTTAGGGTTTAGGGTTTAGGGTTTAGGGTTTAGGGTTTAGGGTTTAGGGTTTAGGGTTTAGGGTTTAGGGTTTAGGGTTTAGGGTTTAGGGTTTAGGGTTTAGGGTTTAGGGTTTAGGGTTTAGGGTTTAGGGTTTAGGGTTTAGGGTTTAGGGTTTAGGGTTTAGGGTTTAGGGTTTAGGGTTTAGGGTTTAGGGTTTAGGGTTTAGGGTTTAGGGTTTAGGGTTTAGGGTTTAGGGTTTAGGGTTTAGGGTTTAGGGTTTAGGGTTTAGGGTTTAGGGTTTAGGGTTTAGGGTTTAGGGTTTAGGGTTTAGGGTTTAGGGTTTAGGGTTTAGGGTTTAGGGTTTAGGGTTTAGGGTTTAGGGTTTAGGGTTTAGGGTTTAGGGTTTAGGGTTTAGGGTTTAGGGTTTAGGGTTTAGGGTTTAGGGTTTAGGGTTTAGGGTTTAGGGTTTAGGGTTTAGGGTTTAGGGTTTAGGGTTTAGGGTTTAGGGTTTAGGGTTTAGGGTTTAGGGTTTAGGGTTTAGGGTTTAGGGTTTAGGGTTTAGGGTTTAGGGTTTAGGGTTTAGGGTTTAGGGTTTAGGGTTTAGGGTTTAGGGTTTAGGGTTTAGGGTTTAGGGTTTAGGGTTTAGGGTTTAGGGTTTAGGGTTTAGGGTTTAGGGTTTAGGGTTTAGGGTTTAGGGTTTAGGGTTTAGGGTTTAGGGTTTAGGGTTTAGGGTTTAGGGTTTAGGGTTTAGGGTTTAGGGTTTAGGGTTTAGGGTTTAGGGTTTAGGGTTTAGGGTTTAGGGTTTAGGGTTTAGGGTTTAGGGTTTAGGGTTTAGGGTTTAGGGTTTAGGGTTTAGGGTTTAGGGTTTAGGGTTTAGGGTTTAGGGTTTAGGGTTTAGGGTTTAGGGTTTAGGGTTTAGGGTTTAGGGTTTAGGGTTTAGGGTTTAGGGTTTAGGGTTTAGGGTTTAGGGTTTAGGGTTTAGGGTTTAGGGTTTAGGGTTTAGGGTTTAGGGTTTAGGGTTTAGGGTTTAGGGTTTAGGGTTTAGGGTTTAGGGTTTAGGGTTTAGGGTTTAGGGTTTAGGGTTTAGGGTTTAGGGTTTAGGGTTTAGGGTTTAGGGTTTAGGGTTTAGGGTTTAGGGTTTAGGGTTTAGGGTTTAGGGTTTAGGGTTTAGGGTTTAGGGTTTAGGGTTTAGGGTTTAGGGTTTAGGGTTTAGGGTTTAGGGTTTAGGGTTTAGGGTTTAGGGTTTAGGGTTTAGGGTTTAGGGTTTAGGGTTTAGGGTTTAGGGTTTAGGGTTTAGGGTTTAGGGTTTAGGGTTTAGGGTTTAGGGTTTAGGGTTTAGGGTTTAGGGTTTAGGGTTTAGGGTTTAGGGTTTAGGGTTTAGGGTTTAGGGTTTAGGGTTTAGGGTTTAGGGTTTAGGGTTTAGGGTTTAGGGTTTAGGGTTTAGGGTTTAGGGTTTAGGGTTTAGGGTTTAGGGTTTAGGGTTTAGGGTTTAGGGTTTAGGGTTTAGGGTTTAGGGTTTAGGGTTTAGGGTTTAGGGTTTAGGGTTTAGGGTTTAGGGTTTAGGGTTTAGGGTTTAGGGTTTAGGGTTTAGGGTTTAGGGTTTAGGGTTTAGGGTTTAGGGTTTAGGGTTTAGGGTTTAGGGTTTAGGGTTTAGGGTTTAGGGTTTAGGGTTTAGGGTTTAGGGTTTAGGGTTTAGGGTTTAGGGTTTAGGGTTTAGGGTTTAGGGTTTAGGGTTTAGGGTTTAGGGTTTAGGGTTTAGGGTTTAGGGTTTAGGGTTTAGGGTTTAGGGTTTAGGGTTTAGGGTTTAGGGTTTAGGGTTTAGGGTTTAGGGTTTAGGGTTTAGGGTTTAGGGTTTAGGGTTTAGGGTTTAGGGTTTAGGGTTTAGGGTTTAGGGTTTAGGGTTTAGGGTTTAGGGTTTAGGGTTTAGGGTTTAGGGTTTAGGGTTTAGGGTTTAGGGTTTAGGGTTTAGGGTTTAGGGTTTAGGGTTTAGGGTTTAGGGTTTAGGGTTTAGGGTTTAGGGTTTAGGGTTTAGGGTTTAGGGTTTAGGGTTTAGGGTTTAGGGTTTAGGGTTTAGGGTTTAGGGTTTAGGGTTTAGGGTTTAGGGTTTAGGGTTTAGGGTTTAGGGTTTAGGGTTTAGGGTTTAGGGTTTAGGGTTTAGGGTTTAGGGTTTAGGGTTTAGGGTTTAGGGTTTAGGGTTTAGGGTTTAGGGTTTAGGGTTTAGGGTTTAGGGTTTAGGGTTTAGGGTTTAGGGTTTAGGGTTTAGGGTTTAGGGTTTAGGGTTTAGGGTTTAGGGTTTAGGGTTTAGGGTTTAGGGTTTAGGGTTTAGGGTTTAGGGTTTAGGGTTTAGGGTTTAGGGTTTAGGGTTTAGGGTTTAGGGTTTAGGGTTTAGGGTTTAGGGTTTAGGGTTTAGGGTTTAGGGTTTAGGGTTTAGGGTTTAGGGTTTAGGGTTTAGGGTTTAGGGTTTAGGGTTTAGGGTTTAGGGTTTAGGGTTTAGGGTTTAGGGTTTAGGGTTTAGGGTTTAGGGTTTAGGGTTTAGGGTTTAGGGTTTAGGGTTTAGGGTTTAGGGTTTAGGGTTTAGGGTTTAGGGTTTAGGGTTTAGGGTTTAGGGTTTAGGGTTTAGGGTTTAGGGTTTAGGGTTTAGGGTTTAGGGTTTAGGGTTTAGGGTTT